>JAODJU010000025.1:19681371-19695743 GCA_026776725.1 Gnathonemus echidnorhynchus | reverse complement strand
GACGACGGACACCCAGCCCCCCCATACGTTCTAAACCCTTACAGGAGACCAGCATGTGGCTGTGGGCAGTGATACAGGGAGCCCCTGTGTGACAGTGTGTGCACATGCACAGCAGATCAGTCGGAGGTGATGCCTGTGTTTCACCCTGGTGGGGGAACACAGGACCTGCTTGTTTGGGAATGGAACCATGAGCTGTACTGGGGCTGTACTGGGGCTGCCGCCCCACCCCTCCTCTCCTTTGATGTGATGACATCATTGGTTCGGAGGTTGCCACCCTCGGTGCTATGTCACCGCTGTGGGGGGGGGGGGCTCTGGGATGGGACAGCAGCCTCATCAACCTCCCACAGACAGCATGAGACTGCTCTCACTCAGGTCCGACTCGCTCTTGCTCGGACCGGGAGGTGGCAGGTCTCAGCCATTGCCAAGGTGACTCCAGTTCAGACCAAAACACTGACGAGAGATGAGTGGGCTTGGAGCGCTTTGGCTGCTCCGGAAGCTGCCGGGGTTCCAGTGAAGGGTGTGTGTTTCACATCAGTCAGTGCGCGTCTCCTGGCAGCCCACTGAGGAGATTTACGGGATCACAGCACCGGAGATAGGGTATCGTTAAAAGTGGCAGAAAACCAACCGACTCTGTCACCACCCCGAGATAGATACACAGGCTAGCCGGGGAGGGGGGGAGCCCTCTAATTGGCACCCGAGAGGCAGCAGCGTCCAGCAAGGCATCCGGAGCAGGCAGGAAGTTCCGGTGGAATGTCGCGGAACAGGAAAGGGCAGAGAGCAGGAGCGGGAGCAGCACAAGCATGCAGGGCAGCAGGACACAGCAGGTGCTGGTACCACCCCCGGGGCCAGCTGGCGCGACACGCCCGGGCAGGGAGCACGGTGGACTCCGGCCTGGAGAGGGCCTCGCCCTGCTGAGCTAACACACCTCCCGCTCCCCCGCCAGAGAGCATGCTGGGATGGCAGACCTGACTAGGCCTGCATGTGGTGCTGCTGAGGAAACCACATGCTCAGGCAAGGAAACCCCCAACACACAGTCAGCAAAAAGGCAGCTAGCTGGGATAAGCGGTGTTTAACTGCCATGTGAGTGAGTGTGTCTGAGTGCGTCTGTGCATTCGCATGTTTCTGCATGCGTGTGTGAGTGTGTCTGTGTTTCTATGTGTGTTTACATGTGCATGCGTACGTGGTGAACGAGGCCAGCTCGAGTGACTAGACGGCAATAAAGAGGCTGTCAGGTTAACTGCTGACGTGGCCACAGCACAAACACCCATCTGGTTAACAATTAATGACCATACTTCAGCTCTGCAGCAGGGCCATAAAGTTAATGTCTGTATCTTTAACGTAGAATCACTAGTGAAGATGGATGAAAAACACCGGCAGCCTCTCAAACAGGACAGCCGCCCCGGAGCCGGAGACACTGTGCACACGGGGCATGGAGCTGCAGCCACAAGGTAGCCCGTCATGACAGACTCACGGCCTACACCGGCTGCCAGTCACGGGGCCTGGCCCCACCCACTGTCCCCCCACATGGAAAATGTCACCAGCCTCAACTGGAGCTCTTTTTCCTAGAGGCGAGAACAAAGCCCCCCACCCCACTGGCCAAAATATGAATTATTCAGTCGGATCCATTGGGGGCCTTTGTAGAGGGCTTTGTATCTTAATACCTGAATATTGTGACAGCCCATGGTCTCTATGTACACACACACACACACCAGCTTTCCAGAAATGTCTAGTTAATACTTGTCACGTTCATATTTGTTTTAAACCGCTGTCTAATTGGCTGAAACTTCTGATTTTCCCAGCTTCTCTGACGGCCGATCACACCTGGTGTGCCCAGCAGACTGGCAGCGCCGTCATCCTGTAATCTGCCTCTGTGCCTGCAAAGACAGGCCCCTCTCCCAGAGAGATGCCTCAGTGCTCCAGGCAAATGCAGGAGGCTCCTGAAAACCATCACCCTACTCTACGGGCCGCAGAACTCCCAACACCCCCTGCTTTCGCCTGGCAGCTCCTAACCACGCAGCAGCAGCAGGCTGGCCAGGTAACGGACGGACGTGGTGGGCGATTCTCGTAGCAAGGAAGGACTGGCAGGAGCGAGGGGGGCTTGGCCAAATGAGGCGACTTGCTAGTTATTTGGCTGATACTATACTGGCAGTGGGACAGCGCTGTTAGACCAGGGGTGGGGGGGTGGCTTTCAAGCACCTGATCTGATCATGGAGCCATGTGGCGCTGCTGGCGAGTGCCTGGTATCTATATCACAGACAGCTTTGCACATCATCCCCCCCCCCCCACAGCTGGCCGCTGTTACAGCACCTCACTGCTAAATACCCATCATGCCTGGGAAGAAGAGCACTCTGGCTTTGTAATGGAACGCATTATCAGACCCCATCGATCTCAGCGCAGTCCTGAACACGGGTTGGGGCTGGGAGAGACACACACACACACACACACACACACACTATTGAGAGTTCTCCCTTTGTGTGTCATTTCTGAGACTGACCAGTGCCCACTGACATTTAATTGAGCATTTATTGAGACCCTACAGACCAAGGCCCCCAGCCACATTTGTAAACATTTTATCATTCCCCCCCCCCCCCCCCCAAAATAATCACACCTCCTGATACTACACCAACTGCATTTCAGAGGAGATGGACATGTAGCTGACTCCAGCATAAAAAGGCCTTCTGGCGATTCCTGGCACCTGACCGACACATGATCACAACTCCCTCCTCGCCGAGCAAGGAAATCACTGCCAGGAAAGAGCAGATGATTCCTCTACGAGAGAAATAAACTGAACCCCCTACATTAACCCGGGGGGGGGGGGGGGGGGGTGTCTGCTGGACATCGCACTCTACAGCAGGAAAATGAAAAAATGAAACAGTGATCAACAAGCTGCATTTCTGTGGGTTTTATCCATTGGCTGGACTGACAGACAGAGGGATGGACACTTCTGATTTCTGAGACTGAAACACTGGTACAGCCCCTCCCAGTGAGGTCAAACTGGGACTGATCTCAGGACGGATGAGCCGGGCCCCAAACAGGAAGCCACCCCGGTAAGTTTGAAGTGTATTTATCCCTGCTCTCCCAATCTAGCTTGTGCCATCGGGGCCTTCATTGCACAACAGCACACAGGCTGACATGCAGGAAGTGCTCACATGTCAGGCCTGAAAGCAGAAGTATTCAAGAGTCTCACAAAGGAGAAGCTCCGTCGAGGGAGACGTGCCAGGAGCCCTGTGTGCACATGCCAGTGTGTGTGTGTGTACACGCTTGCTCTTACCTTCACGGCCGACGTGTCGCGGTCCTCAGCGGTGCTCTGCCCGTTCTGTGAAGAGGAGGAGAAGAAAGAGCGGAGGTGAAAGGCCAGTCATGGCTGAACGCACACGACTGGACACACTGCAGCGCTGGGGCATGGTGTGGGCAGAGGGGCAGTCAAAGGGCTGATGCCCACCCCATACGGCTTCCTGGGCCACAGAGGGAGAGTCAGACTGAGTGCTCACAGAGATGAAAGAAGGCCGGGAGTCCCCACGAGGAAACGAGAGGACGAGAAAAGCGTGCCAGAGGTCAGAGGAGAGAGGAACCGACCCCCGCTATGCATAGCACCCTGACAGGAAGGAGCCTGCGGCCCATGGCAGAAGGAGGAGGAGCCAGAGTCAGTCCACTCTCCTATTGGTCAGGAGCACAACAGCCCCCAGCAGCCCGTGTTTATAGTGTGTCAACGAGTCTGGCCAGGAGTCATAGCAGCTGCAACTTCTCAGAACCCACACGCACGCACACACACTCCACAGGCTCCCTCAGTGAACACTGATGCAATAGCTAACTGGGAGCACAGGGGAGATCTCCTGTCCAGTGACAAGGGACTGGACTGGATAAGTGACACTTCACCTTGACCGGAGAGTTACACACCATACAATGAGAGATGCTGGATTGGGGAGATCAGTCAAATCCTAACCCTGGAAACTTTCCCAGCAGCAGATAACCTGCGTCAACCACAGTTACACAGTTTTTAAATCTGGAAACACTGTAAAGTTAAACAGCATGTTTTCCGTCACCCAGGTTTGACTAAGGATGTGTACAGCGGAAACATGGCTGTTGGGGGGGGGGGGGGGGTGGTTAAAGTGTAATTAACTGACCTTAGGAATTGGACATCGGTTCACATAAAATACCAGAGCATGTGAGATGGGAGCCAGAGAGCAAATCCTCAGGCCAGAACCTGCAGAAACTCACCGGAAATGTGAAGCAAAGTGCGGCCGCAGACAGGGGTACAGGCTGGTGTTTACTGGGCCGTCTCAGACAAGCCCATCTGACCAGGGAGCTGTGTGACTGCATGTGTTATATAACCAAGGGCCTCACCCCCGAAAGCTGGTGAAACACTGGACTGCAGAGACCACCAGGTCACAACCCCATACCACAGCAACATCCTCACGGATGGGGGTGCATCGCACCCTCCAGTGACCAAGGCCTGCCAGAACAGCACCACATCACGTCCCACTGCCAAACCCACAACCAAAAGTAGTAGGAGTTACGGGGAAAAACGGGAGGACAGCAGCCGATCGCTGACCCCCAGCCGACAGGCGTTTAGTGGGGAAAAGCGCACAGTCAGCCTGGCCAGGATGGTCCAGGGTGAGGTCGGGAAACCTGCGGCTGCGAGGTAACATTGGGCAAAATGCAGGCATGCCAATGAAGGGTGCGAGCGGGGAGATCACGTTCAGGACTCCGTGGACCGGGATCGCGGAAAACAAGCAGCACTCCTGAACAACATGACACCGGAGCCCAAGGCGGCCAAACGGAAAAAATCATCATTTAATGGCCGAGACGAGTAAAACAGGCACGCGGGGTGACGTGTCAGTAAAACATTAAGGACGGTGCAAAGGCGAGAACAGGCAACAGAGCCTCAAGCATATTAATGCACGGCAGATTTCAGCTTTATTAGCAATGTATGAAGCTGCAGCCGTGACTTATTAGCACTGTCACCGCGAGACGGGCACCGTATCAAAGCCTCGAGCTCTGTCAGTGTGTGTGACAAAGGCAGTGCGAGTGTCAGTTGTCGTGTCCGTTCATGAACTTCCACGTGCGCCCGTACCCCAGGCTGAACCCCCAAATCCCCGGAGCCACCGGGACACGCCGTCTCACCTCCGTCTCCAGCTGCACCAGCTCCATTTTGGGCCAGGGGTCTGCGAGCTGCGCCAGCGGCATCCTGCGGGTCCACGGTCCGCTCCGTCAGCAAGTCGAATCGAGCCCCCTACCTGCCGGCGGAGATGAATCACAGCCCCCACGAGCCGCTGGCACGCGGGGTGTCAGCAGCGCACCTCGCGCACAACAAGGATGAGGCGCCCGGCAGCCGATCCCGGATCCGGAGTCTCCGACCTTTCCCTAGGCAGGTAGGGGCAAGTCTGAGGCGAGGAGGACGCCGCGTAACAATGGCAGCCTCGACGCTTTCTGTGCTCTTACCCTCTGTCCGTGTCGCAGGATAATAACCGATGGAAAAACCGCCGCGACGCGCGTTTAATTCCTGTCACGTCTCACAGCTCGAGCTCTCGAGCCCCGCGCGGAGCGCAGCCTCGCACCGTCAGTCCGCCTGTCCCGAGCCGCGAGCCGCGGCCCCCTCCACCCCGAATGTAGCGTCGGGCCAGGCCAGCCGCCACACTATTGGCGGTCTCCGCACGCCTGGCCCGCCCCCTCCCCCCGCCCCCTAATGAGCCGTGAGCGCCCCCTGCTGGGGACTCGGCTGGGCGGCGAGAGCGAACAGGCGCTGCAACAGCTCAACGCCGTTTTATCTCGTACTGCGGAAACCTACAACGTTACACCATAATGAAAGGGACTGAATTAAAATGTTAATAAATATTAACATATATATTCATGAATATGCGTGTCATAGTAGGGGCCAGACTTCCGTACTAAATAAGGAGCCCCCAGGCTTATACAATATCAGACGCATATATTTAAATATATTTCCACGTTTAAATAACGACGTGAATGGTTTAGCTATATCCACCCATAATCAGTCTATCCATCTGTACATTTCCAATTATGAACGATTTAGACTGAGTAACATTCTGGGCCACAAGGCTGGACCATCCTGAATATCTCTCTCTCTCTCTCTCTCTCTCTCTCACACACACACACACACACACACACACATACTGCTGAACTTTATGGCTTTCAGGTGATATATTCCCCTGTATTTAAAATATTGCCCATGCGCTATCTGTACTACAGACAGAGAATTAAAAACAGATTTAAATGACATTTCTTAGGATCAGGAAAGCAATTTTCAGTTATGAAAAGATTAGCTAATAAAACCAATAAGATAAATCTAATGAATAACAAAGCAGATGCAGGATGTGCCCCTCTGATGGGGTTAAGCACCAAAATCCATCACCAGGCATGTCTGAACCACACCATTCTTTGGCCGCAGAGGTGCTGGACATATCCCATAATACCTCAGCCATGAAGGCTCACAGCTCAGGTGCTGCTCCTGGGCCGGCGTCCTGTGCCGACGTTGCAGAAACACGTGTAGCGCTGACACCACACCAAGCGTCGCGTGTGCAGAGCGGGTCCACGGTGGGTGTGCAGCAGCAGAAGCCCATATGGGAGTCCCCCAAAGTGCCAGTGTCCCTCCCCCGTGTGCCAGCCACCTGCTGGACTGCACCGGAGGCCCACGATTCCTCCCAGGAGAGCTCTTAGGGAAACACACCGTCTCGCGTGTATCAGCCGTTATTTCAAGTTTGCCGATCTAAGTAGTTAAGGGTGTGGAGGAAGGCTGAGAGGCGCACATTGCTGCCACAGCCGGCATAGTGAGCGTGTGCCTGGGGGGTAAGCTCTGGCCTGTGCCCCTCCAGGATTGTCCAGGAACATTTACACAACCAACAGCAACCCCCTAATCTCTACGGTGGGGGCAGCACCCTCAGCGGAAAGTGACCTCATCCTGCAGGCCATATGTCACAGGTTGTGTGTGTGTGTGTGTGTGTTTTAGGGGGGTGCGCATTGGCCAGCTCAGAGATAGGGATGCTGTCTGTGCGTCTGTGACTGTCAGAGAGTGACAGACTGCCAGTGTTTTGCCATAACAGCAGGACTGACAGCATTAAAATGAGAAATTTAACCACATGACAAGTCAATTCAGCAATTTCAGTGTGGTTTAATGCTGTTGGGAAGCCGGCTTCCATGCATGAGAACCCCCGCCCTGCCTTCCTGGAACACGAGGACTAAGCATATGTTCGGACACTCGGAGTACGTGTGCGCGGAGCAGCAAACGCCAAAGCCATCGTGTGCTTTACATACTGGCTGCCTCTTGGCTGCCGCTGTGCAGGCTGCTGACGCTGTGCAGGCTGCTGCCGCGGAGCCCTGTGTCGCCTCAGATATCAATCTGCTTTAGCAGCTTTTATCTGCCGCTGATCGTCCTGCAGCAGCCTTAGCCTGTTCATGTAGCGGGCTGCTGCCTGCTCAGGGTCACGCTGCCACTTACTCTTATTAATATTTATATTTACATGATGTATAACAAGCAGGAAAACAAAAGGAGTCACCGCTGACGCAAACAACGGACAGCGCCAAGGCCGCCAAAGGAAGGGGAGAGCTGTGACCGTTACCATGTGCGCATGGTAACCATCGTTCCTGCACACCTCATCTTAGTCAGCGAAGACAATTAATCACGGGCCCAGTTATGTGTGGGGTAATTAGACTGTTCACCATCATAGGCCAATGTGAAAATCGGACCACGGCAAAGTGTGAATCATCTTCAGCGCTGAAATTTTAATGAGCATGTCAGCGTCTCTTACAGATCAGTGATGAGCACTGCAGAGTCCTCAGGGAGCAAGTGAAAATGGCTGAGACTGGGCCTTGAGGAGCACACTGCAATGCAGGCCCGGTACCAGGGCCCAGAACTGAAAACCACAGGCTTAAGCGTGCCTCTTTGTTTGACATGTGTGGGGACTATGGTTTCAGCTGCATCTGGAGTGAGGACACGTTTGAACATGCAGCAGGAATGGCAAGAATTAGGGCGGAGAGTTATGACGGACCGGTCTTGGCTAGCAGGGCGCTTTATTGGAGCGTACCACTGCTGAATCAGTGTGGGGGAGCACCAGCTACTGTAAATGTAGGGCCGTAAGTTCACAGTCAGTCCATATTCACATCAGTCTGGAAGCTTTCGATGCACCAGCGAGACATTGGCAGAAATAATTACATAACCGCAAGCTTTCCAAGATCCCCTCCGCTATGTCAGGAACACCTGTCCTCATGTTCTCACAACCCAATAAATACATTTTTTTTTTTTTTTTTAAATAACCACTCGGCTCAGGTTTCTCCCTTTATACCAAGATATGTGTTTACGGTGAGGCAGGGTGTCTGTAGCTCTTCAAGGGCACGGCACGGGTCGGGAGCCCATCGGGCTATGCAGGGCGGACCTGTCTCCACCACTGTCCATTTGCCCAGACGGTGTGTGTATTCAGATACATCTCTATCACCTTCTCACCATCTAAGTATTTTTGGCCTGCTGTCCAACACTCCCCACCCTTTGACATTAAAGTGGAGGGCAGCAGGGGGCGCCAGATCTCAGCAGGGAGCTTTTCATCTTGCTTTCATTCCTGGGACCCTGGGTGCCTTCAAAGGGGGGGGTCCTTCTGATCTGGGCCTGTTTGGACCTGGCTGCTGAATAGAGGCAAGGCTGGATGGTGAAGTTTGCAGCTGGTATTTACCAGCTGTCTCACATCACTGGCACTGCAATTAGATGAAATAATTTATTGTGGATGTCTGTACAGTAGAGAAGAATGATGATAGATAATCAAGCGTTGATGACCATGCACACCCATAAAGACCATGGCGCTTACGTTATGGGCGCTGTTTGAAAATTGAATAAATGCCTCCTGGCAAAATGCACCATCAGCATGATCAAGCAGGCTATGAATACGCCTTGCTCCGTGCTCCCTGGGGCAGCAGCGTAGCGTGGTTTTAAAAGCGCTCATTATAATATTTTATTCTTGGATGCATTTGTATTTAGCTCGCCTGCTTGGTGAACGCACTCGGGAGGAATTATTCCCACGGGTTCCGGAGGAAGTCAGCTGGGTTAATAAATAAAGTATAAATAAATAAGGTGGGAGTTGCTCTGCGCACGCAGAAAATGCTCCAACCCCGGGGCACTCGCCCTCTACCCTGCGCGGGTCCCGGAGCCTCCCATCCCCCGCCTCTGGCCCGGTATAACGCGGCTCTGCGTGGCCCCTACCTGCCGATGGGAGTGCCCCATCACCAGGAACACCTCGCCCTTCCTCCGCTCTGGGCTTAAGCTTTATTACTTTCCGGGGAGCATGGAGCCCGTCACAGCGTGGAACCCCGACCGGGTCTGCGAATGGCTGAAAGGTAATAAACCCCGGGCTTTTCGGGATTTTAACGCACCATCGAGCGGACAGACCCGTAAGTCGGAGCGCCACTTGTATTCTGGCGGGGGAGGAATGAGGAAGCGCCGCTCTGTCAGGCGTCAGGCTCCGGGACGAAGTGCGCTGCTGCCTCCCGGGACGGTGCTACGCCGGAGCGGCCGTGTCTCAAGCGGATGGCAGCATTAGGAAAGCCGGGGGGCTGGCGGCCGATCCGCGACTGCGGCGAGTAAAAGCGTGAGCCTGGTGCAGGGCGCACCGCGGCGGCGGACATTTCAAAGACATACTGCGGGCTCGGGTTATAGTTGAAGTGTAAAGGTCTTGCTGCGGGTTAGGGGTAAAGGGCTTAGTGAGGCTGTAGCTGTACTGGAAACCTGTAGCTGAAACTTGTATCTGAAACCTATAGCTGTATCTGAATCCTGTAGCTGTACCTGAAACCTGTACCTGAAGCTATACCTATTGCTGTATCCACTTTAACTCGCCCCCGCAAGCATGAGCTTCGTGTATGTACTGTTTCAGTAGAATGAACACATATTTTACTTATTCTTCTGTTTTGTTTTTATAAGAACACACACGGAGCTTCCGGAAGGAGCCCGGCTCGTTGCTCGGATACGGGATTAAATGAATTTCCCTTCAGATAATTAAGGCGCCCCCGCCCCCTGTGAAATTCGCAAACACGCCGGCGGCCCTTTCGTCACTCCCCGGTGGCCATCCTCTTCATTGACCCACATGCCTTACAGACTTTCGGCTTCCGTCTGTTATAATAAAACAAACGTGTGCAAGTTTCATGTATAACGTTCCAGTTTAACGGGGGGGATTAATAAACGCACATTGCTGATGGGCTCCCGTAAATGTGTCAGCCTGCCTTCTGGCTGAGATATGATAAATATTGTAATACTCTAAATTTCTAAAGTTTTATTCTAATATTCTATTATAATTACTAATAAGGGTTAGCTAATAATCAGGTCATACTGATGTGAAATGTCAGTGTGTAGCTTTTGAGTGATCCCATGTCTTTATCAGTGACAGAGGCGGCCTGGTCAGTCCTGGGAAGTAGCTCTGGTTTTCTTGCTTTCTCTGTGGCTGCATTGCTGCTTTACCCACACTCTGCTCCCTGGCGTGGAGATTTCACAGCCGTGCTGCTGTTTGGGTCCGCAGACCCCGGCGTACAGGGCCTTGTGGACCCCGTGTGCAGCCCCATCCCCGGACCACCCCCCTGAAATGAGCGCTCGCCAGGAGGACACACCCCAAAGCTGCTTACTTCCTATGCCTGGCTGTCTTGACTTTATGTCTACATGTTTGTTTGTAACTTAAATGTCTTTATCTTTCAGTTTTCATTTTATTCTATTTATTGTATGTTTAATTGTACACTCTATGCCTGCACCAAAACAAACTCCTCTGTGCCTTTTGTACTTGGCGAATAAAGCATCCTAACTCTGATTCTGATCCTAACTCTGACCCTGATTCTGTTTCTGATCCTAACTCTGACCCTGATTCTGTTTCTGATCCTAACTCTGACTCTAATTATCTGTCCCTAGCATGTCCCTTGTTTGAGATCTGACAGCTTTCACAGCCACAGTCAGGGAGGCCCCAGGACAGGCATATATCACACATCCCAGGAAAAGCGTCCTGTCTTAGCATGTCCATGTGCAGGCCAGGCGAATAGTTCTGTTATCAAGCTGGGTTTTAGGGTTAATGCTGCAGCAGAGGGGTAATGAAGACATACAGCAGAGCAGGGCTGTGTCTCCGTGGTTTCCAAAGTACATAAAATGGGACCGAAAAGGAGACCCCTGCGTTAAATTCACAGGCTTCGCTCGCTGGTGCAGATATTGAACAGAAACCTAGAAATAGGTGGGGCCTGCACTGTGGTATGTGATGCACCAGGGGGCGCTCCTGCTCTGTCTTTCTCCATAGGCCTGGAGGCCTCGCTGCAGCAGTATCCTTTCCAGGAGTGGCAGCTCTCAGGCCAGGAGCTGCTGACGCTTTCCTACCGGGAGCTGGAGCAGCTGGGCGTGAAGAGGATTGGCCACCAGGAGCTCATCCTGGACGCCGTGGAGAAGTTGTGCTCGCTGGTAGGGGTCGGCTCTGTGGAGGGACAGGGAGAGAGAGGAGCTGAGGGTCGCTGTAGGTTGGGGTTTCCTGCTGATCAGTGTGTTTGTGTGTGGCCTGGGTAATGACAGTGTGGGATGTGGGGAGCTAGGGGGCTGAAACAGTCTTATTTCTTTATTCATTTATATGTAACGTTGCCGAGGCTGACTAACCAGACGCGCTGCGATCTGCCCCGCCCTTCCAAACGCTCTCCTTCTCTTATCTTTGTGCCCGTCTCTGCGCAGACGTATAGCATGCCTGAGGAGAGCCTGCGCAGCCTGACGGAGAAACTGCGCACCGTGGCGCACTCTCTGCAGATGGGGATCCAAGGCCGATGGAAGGTGAAGTCCTACAGTGGTCACAGTGCCACCAAGCTGCCCACTGCGGTACTGCAGGCCCTCCTTGATGTCATTTTGGCGGCCAAGGGCCTCTTCTCCCTACTGAACAGGTAAGGAGTGGTTCTCTGTCCGTTCATGCAGGTGGGGGTAAGGCACCTCTTTACCTGTGGGGAGGTAGGGGGATTGGGCAGGAGCCGTGCACAGAGTCAAAGTGCACAGAGTCAAAGTGCACAAAGTGCCTCTCTCCCAATCCCACCTCCTGTACCATTTTTTCCGACTCTGCTGCATGTTTACTGTTTTTCTGGCTGCTTGGAATAATCATGTTTTTTTTTGTGAATAAACATGTAACGCATAACAAAAGACAACCTGCAAGAGACAGACAGCGGCTCAGAGTGAAGGGACGTTGAGAAGCTTCATGCTGTAACTCAGACAGGCTGTGTTATGAAAACATAACCATAACCTAAAGGCTCCTGGCCTGGTCTCTTAACTGCAGTGCATGACTAGCAGTTCTGCCGGCTTTGCCCTGACTCTGTCAGAGTCTGGTTCAGCCCTCTGGTGGCACTTTGCTCCTCTCTGATATGCCCCTCCCACTGGCCTCATGCTGCATGCTCATTGGCCCGCAGCCCTTCCCACTGGCCTCCTGCTGCTTGCCGATTGGTTGTAGCCACTCACACTGGACATATGTCATAGGTACCACTTTGCTGAGCTCCGCAGCCGTGTCGACAGCCGGGACATCCTGAGCCAGTGCCAGGAGCTGGGCAGCGTGGTGCAGAAGGTGAGTGCATCCCCAGCGTACCACCGAGAGGCCCCCGTGAGCTGAGGTGACATGATGGCTGGGTGCCACTCTCCAGTCCTGTAACATGGATCAAGAGAGTAGCTTAATCTAAAAACTAATGCTGCCTCATTTACAATATGACAGAACTGTTGGACTGGATGCTGTGATGATGGTGCTGACCTCACTGCCAGTTTTGATTGGATGCTGTGATAATGGTGCTGACCTCACTGCCAGTTTTGACTGGATGATGTGATGACGGTGCTGACCTCAGTGCTAATTTTGAATTGTTGCTGCGATGATGGTGCTGACCTCACTGCTAGTTTTGATTGCATGCTGTGATGCCATTACTTATCATGTAAAATTTATACGAGAAGAAAATGAGAAACTTCGACAAACAGTCAGTAAGGAGCATTGTTTGAGACCACATATCAGCCTATGACATCCAGAAATGAACGCATTTCCAAGTAAACCTGTGGTCAATGTACCACCTATAAACACAGTACAAGGTTGAGTTTGCAGAGCATGCCGCATGCTACCGGTTTGATATACAGGGGTTGGACAATGAAACTGAAACACCTGGTATTAGACCATGATAACTTATTAGTATGGTGGCCGATACAGCATCACTTCATCTTGGGAAAGGCAGATACATGTCCTGTGCAGTGGCCAGAGGGATTTGAGCCATTGCTCTTGCAGAAGAGTGGCCAGTTCACTATGTGATGCTGGTGGAGGAAAACATTTGCTGACTTGCTCCTCCAAAACACCCCAAAGTGGCTCAGTAATATTGTACAGGCCATGGGAGATGTTCAACTTCACTTTCGTGTTCATCAGATCACTCTGTCAGCAGTCTTGCTGTATGTATTGGTGCATTAGCATCCTGATACACAGCACCACTGTCAGGGTTTGAAGGTTTCTGGTCTCCCAGTATGGGTTGGTAGTCCTTGGCAGTGATGCCCCCATCTAGAACAAGTAATGGGCCTAGGGAATGCCATGATATAGTAGCTCGAACCATCATCGATCCACCCCTGTGCTGCACTCTGGGTATGCAACAGTCTGGGTGGTAAGCCTCCTTGGGGCTTCTCCACACCGTAACTCTCCTGCATGTGGGAAAGACCGTGAAGATGTTCTCATCAGAGAACAAAACATGTTTACATTGTCCACAGCTCAAGATTTACCCTGCTGACGCCATTGAAGCACGAGTGACCAAAGGTTTGGCTACAGCAGCCCGATTCATGAATATTGACCTTGTGGAGCTCCTGATGAACAGTTGTGGTACAAACTGGAGAGTTTTTAATTCTGCAGTGAGTTGGGCAGCTATGGTTTTATGTTGTTTTGGGTACAATGGGATGGTGCCCGGACGTCCCTTCAGACGGCTTCCTCCTGCATCCATAGTTGCTCCTGTTGGATGTGGTCCATCCTTCATGGTGGTATGCTGACGTTACCCTGGATACTGTCACTTTTGATTAGGCATGTAACGATGAATCGCGAATTGGTTAAAAATCGATGTAAATGTCTGACGATTTAAACCGGCTGATGTGGGAAATGAATTGCTACTTTAGGAGTACTTCACAGTACTTCAACAGAAAAACTGGTGTAATACAGTATTACATTTGATTTCACAACATGAGTTCGACGTCAGATGTCACTACATATTCACGTATTCGCGTTTGACCAAACGTGAGATGGCGAGCATATTTGAAATTGAGGACGGTGTAGTGGCACAGTGGTTGGCGCTGCTGCCTCCAGAGGTGGACATTTCAGGTCCAGAAAGTAAAAATCCAGACCAGGATTTTGTTTCAACCAACCAGTTGAGCATAA
>JAODJU010000025.1:19652304-19664623 GCA_026776725.1 Gnathonemus echidnorhynchus | reverse complement strand
CCCCCCCCCCCCCCCCCCCCGCCCCACTTACTCCATTGGTGAGCAGTATTGCTCTGTAGGAGTTCTGATGCAGGCACCCTGGTGCTGGGCCAGGCGCTCGTCCCACGCCTGCCTGACATGCCTGCCTATAGCTAGGCGTGACCCCGAGGCCCATAAATCACTGTGTGGAATGGGCCCCTGGCTGACACAGGCGGTGATTAGCCTAAAGACTCCATTGGGGGGGTCGGGAAAACTCACTGTTTCGGCTGGAATCGGTGGCTTTGACCCTCCTCTTCTCCCTCTTCCGCTCCTCGTCTCTCATCTTCCTCTCTGCGCCCTGGAGAGAGATGAAGGCACAGGGTTCCTGAGTCAGTTGCAGCTAAGAGCTCTGACAGAACCAGCGTGGCTACAGGCGTCTAAAACTGCAGAAATGCCACAGGGCTGCATGTGAGCCGTGGGTGCAGGTGCCCCAGTCGTCTGTCTCCCGAGCCGGAGACTAAAACCCACATCAGTTGGTTCTTGTCAGATGGAAGCAAAGGACTTGTTGTCCTGAGGATTTAAGCTGAAAGATGGGGAGATAGCAGGGGCAGCCCAGAGTCTGCTGACTGCTCTGTGTCTCCTCCAGCTGAAGCGGAACCCATAGGCCCGGCTGATGACATCATTCCTCTCCTCACGGTACAGGAGCAACACCAAAAAACACTGATTTAATCTAGGTTCTTTTTGTGCCAGTTTTGTTGTCATGATATGGGTGTGTAAGCATGCATGGCAGACCACGGCACCGGATCCCAGGTCAAGGTGCAGTATTTTTCATGGGCAGAACATACCTGACAGCTTCCGGAATATTTTGCATTTTGCAATGCATCTGCCATGAGAGCACTAAACTAAGGACTAAACTGGAGCTGTTTGAGTTTATGGGCAAATTCAGGCATGTTTTGGAGGTTCTGGACATGAGACAGGGAGTCTCACCTTATCACAGAAGATTTTGACCTGGCAGGCTGCCCTGTGGATGAGGCGGTTGGTACCACTGCTGAAGTCATAGATGTCGATCTGCAGGTTGAGAGGGAGGCCTTTTACCCCCTTCTGGGAGGAGAAGTCCGTGCTCAGCGAGTTGATGCCAATGTAGACCTACAGTGAGATGGGGGGGTGATTATAGTCATCGTCACAGTAAGGAGATGATAAAGGAGAAGCAGAACAGAAAGGCTGCACAGCGGCAGGGAGTCTGGCTAATCCCCGCATGCGAAGCTAACTGCGCCCTGCTCGCTTCCGCGGGAAAGTGAGAGTTTAGTGGCGTGTCAGTGTGTGCAAGTCCCGGCTTGTTCAAGGTGGGAGACGACGAGGGACGGACAGGCGGAGCACAGCGCTCCACCGCAGCGCTCCCCCGCAGCGCTCCCCCGCACCCCCAGCTGGGCTCAGGACTTCACGAGGTTCCTCAAGGGTCACATTTGGGGGTGATACTAAGGTCCCCCCCCACGGCCCATGAGAACAGCTGAATGGCAGACAGGGAGTGGCCTCTTCCTGTGCTGCCGTGGCAACACCCTCCTCTCTCTTTCTGCCGCCTCCCCCTCCTGTTCTCTCTCTTTTCTTTAACACCTG
The DNA here is from genome assembly GCA_026776725.1 of Gnathonemus echidnorhynchus. Taxonomy (NCBI): domain Eukaryota; kingdom Metazoa; phylum Chordata; class Actinopteri; order Osteoglossiformes; family Mormyridae; genus Gnathonemus; species Gnathonemus echidnorhynchus. The sequence goes on along the minus strand of JAODJU010000025.1, from coordinate 19,663,051 downwards.
CTGCGAGTTTCAGTGCCCCGCCCGAGAGAGCCTGAGGCGAGCAGCAGATCAGATTGGGCTCTTTCAAGGTGTCTGTGTGGTGACAGGCACCCTGGGGTGGTGACATGCCAAGAATTCCTTGCAGGTGGGGGGGGGCACAATACTGCCTGTGCCCATTGGCTGTCACCCACCCCAGGGGTTATGAGAGTCATGAAGACAAGCTTCCTCTATCCTATTGGCTCGCATCAGTTAGGCTCTTCCAGTACATATTTTTACACCAGGGTCTCTAACACCTTTGGTGACCTCGTGCTCCTTGATTAGTCTCACCTTGGCTTCTTCGGCTGTGTTCCAGATGAAGGACAATGCGTTGAAGGCGACTTCCTCCACGTTGCTGATACTGCTGAAGACCTCCTTGTAGTCCGCTGGAGGAGAACATGAAGAACACAGTGTGATTAAGAGGGAGGCAAGATTTTCCTGACATCGTGGGGAAGCACTTCAGTATTGTCTTGTGTTGTCAAAGAAACCTGGGGGGGGGGGGTACAACTGACTGAAGGATGTGATGACTCAAAGGGGAAAAGTCGTGGTTAGCAGAGTCACGACATGGTCAGCACAGCCAGTGCGTTAATGGGAGATGTTGGCTCTCCGGGGCAAGACTGTGTCCCCAGTGATAGGGTCTTAGTAAGAGGGGCTGGGGGGTGCAGTCATTTCATGACTCACGTACCGATGTCGATGACCCTCTGCTTGACGGTGGGCTGCCTGGCGTGCCAGTGGTTCCAGCACTTCAGCTGCATCTCTGGGCTTTTGTCGTTCTCAAACACGGCCATGATGACTGTCTGTGGGGAAGCAGATGGGATCAGCCTCTGCTTATTCTCTCCATCCAAACACACAGGATCAGCCTCTGCACATTCTCTCCAATCAAACTGCAGGCTTTTCCTGACACTCATCAGGGTGACATCAGGCACAATAATTTTCCCACTCTTTTGTCCCTGGCTGTTGTTATGCTTCTGTGTAATGTCCATTTACTCCACAATGGAGAAATCTTCCAGGCTTCCTACACCACACCCCACCGCTGTCAGGGTTAGTCACAGTGCGGGTGGGAATCAGCAGATCCAATCCTCACACGCATGGGTTTGGCCCACACAGGAAAAACAACAGTGACCTGACTTCAATTTACTCACTAATCACTGACTAGAGACGCGTCCTGAGTTTCCCTCACACTGAAGGGTCTTGCTAATGCTTATGGGCAGTAAGTATATCAGAAGATGGCTACTTCAGGCACTATGGCTGACTGCTTTCTGATTGCCAAAAAGTGTCCACATTGTGTTCAGAGATCATAGAGCTCTTATAGGATCAGCAGAGGGTATTTGCAGAGGCCATGGCTGTCAGAGTGAGACGCACCTTCACTTTGCTGCAGGAGAGGCCCCCAGCGCCTTCTCCCCCCAGCCCATTGAGGGTGATGGGGTAAAACTGGCCCTTGTTGAGGTAGACCATGGGCAGCTCGCTGGGCTTGTGCTGGGAGGCTTGGGGGGCACCCAGGGCAAACTGAAACTCATTCCTAGAAAAGAAATCATTGTCAGTCTGAAAGAAAACATACAGCCCAGCAGAAACGCATTTTGCTTATTGATTACAGTGCAAGCTTGATGGAGTCAGTGAAATCGTCCATCCTGAGGTGCTGCTGGGACAGTGATTTCCTGGAAGGCGTACCTGTATTTCTCGGAGGGGGAGTTTGTGTAGGAGTATACAGGGCTGGTTGGTCCCACGTAGGATTCTGGGTAGTGCACAGCCTAGGAACCCAGATGGAGGAGAGCAGGTGAGGCTCAGGCTCAGGACAGGGTGCTTGTGGCCTGCATGCTCACGGCTGGAGAAAAGCCATCTATATGCTCACCTCAGGACTGGCACCAGGGGTCCACTTGGGCTGCGACGGCAGAAGAATGGACTCGAAGATGTGGTTGATGACCTGCTTGTCGTAGCTCTCACCACTGGACTCAATGAAGCCATCAGCCTGCGGCGCTGCCCGGGGAGGGCACATGGGTGTCAGCTTCTTGTTCAGCTCCAGCGCCTCCTGCTGCTGGCCATTGGTAATCACTTCAGAGAATAGCTTCATAATGTGGGTGGGGCTCTCCAAGGCAGCCAGGTCCGGGGACGTGATGCTGGCACTCCTGGTGGAGAGGAAGGAGTGGGATGGAGGGCTGATTAGATAACAGGCATGGAGGCGAGGCAGGCAGTGTACTGAAGTGGACTCTGAGCGTCTGTGGCGCCACCATGTGGCGGGTTCTGCTCCCGGCACCTAAGCCGCTCCCAGGCAGACTGACAGCCGGCAGGGCGCCGCTTGTGGCCTAATCCGTCCTTTCTGCTCGCTCAGAGATCCACTTTGTTTGACTCTGAGTGTTATTGAGGGAATAACAGCATTCCCAACTGAAGGGCATTTTTCACAGAACAAAGGCTCTCATTGCAAACCAGACGATTTCTTTTGTGAGTCAGAGTGCTGGCAGTGGGATGGGGTGTCCTGCCTCAGAATCTCTCCCCTGTGTTTAACGTTTGGATTATCCAGTCATTAAATCTGACCTCGGTTTTCTACAGGTGACTGTTCAGAGAGAGTGCAAGTCTGTCTGCAACACGAACACACACACACACACACACACACACAGACACACATACAGACAGAGACTCACACACACACACACACACACACAGACAGACAGAGACTCACACACACACACACACACAGACACACATACAGACAGAGACTCACACACACACACACACACACACACAGACAGACAGAGACTCACACACACACACACATACAGACAGAGACACACAGACACACATACAGACTCACACACATACAGACAGAGACACACACACACAGACCTGACAGGTGCCTTTCAAGAGTCAAAATTTCAACAACCCTTATAAGGACGGAACAGGGCAGTTGCTGCCTCTTACCGCTCGAGCTGCTTGTAAATGCTGCGACCACAGGGCACCATCTTCTGATCTTTAGGGGCCTGAAATGGAGCAGATGATACGTTTCATAGCATCCAGTGGAGGAACTGAAAGTCTCATAACTTCTGAGTTGGTGATTCTGTCTGGCCAGCTCACCTTGTACTGGTCACACATGAAGGAGAGGGCTGTGGCCTCGTCCTCGGCAGGGAGCCGGCTGCGGGGACGCACCTCGTCCTGCAGTGTGACATCCCCGTACTGTCTCCAGGGCTCCATGATCAGGCCGTCGTAATATCGAGGGAAGTTATAGGTCTCGTTCTGCAGAACCATCAAAGCGCTGTGGGACAGAGCAAGACGGGCGTCTTCAGATACCGATCTCATCTTCACGTCGCAAAAATGACAAGTATGGTGGCTGGGGGCCGCAGATCCCCGAGAGTGACACTTAGTGACAGCTAAAGGAATGAGCGGGGTGACACACCGCAAACGGAGGCTGTGATTGGCTGCACTCGTGTGCGGCCTTCGCAACACAAACACCGGTGTTTTATTAGCACTCCTGAAGCACAGCAGATATTTGCCGCAGGCTGTGATGGTTTCGATTGCAAAACCACAATTTTAATGCGTCTGTCTACGGATCTGGCAGCAGTAAACAGACGTGAGCCTTAACACCACCCACACACACGCACGCATGCATACACGCACACGCCTAGGCAGCACACATTCATTTACTTTAGAAATCACACAGAATCACCTCCTCTGCAAGGATTTTTTGAGGAAAAGGCTCTGAAAATCCTGACACACGTTACAGATTTCAAATGTTCAACCTCAGATTCGAGTTTGCCCAGACCACACAGGATAGTTCTCCGGTCCGCGCTGTCTGAGGTAATGGCTTTTACTCGGAATGGTCCCCACCTTCTTTACCCAGAATGGATTTCCTCTGGATGTTCCTCAGCTGCTTGAGGATTCATGGCCGACCCAGTAAAGATTGCAAAGCACGCAGCGACCCAGTACAGCATGAGACCAGCTACAGCGACAATGGGCACATTTACGCCATGCGGGATTTGTCCCTGTGCAGGAGGGGGGAGGGGGGGGCTGAATCAAGAAATTGTGCTGGAAACCACTGGACTGCCAGGGACTGCACTGGAGAGCCAATGGACTCCACTCCCCATCTGTTAAACACCTTCATCTTCAGTTTCCGGATAAACAAGGAGACCTCATTCTGTCCACCTGCCCGTCTACATGTCTGTGGCATGGTGCTTCTTAAACAAGCCGTTGAGCAGCCTTCACACATGCACACTGCAGCCTGCGGGCACCCTTCAGCCCCCACATAACCCCCCAGAGTGACAGACTCGGGGCATCGAGAGCACAGGGTCTCTGGCTGACATGGAAACCTCATGACCACACTGCACTGGAGCGCTAGCAAAGACAGCGAGGGGGGGCCCCCGGGCTGGGGCCAGATAGGGGCCCCCGGGCTGGGCAGTGGGAGCCCGCAGTCACACTGAAAGACGGCACAGCACAGGGACACCAGGTAGGAAGGAGAGCGGCGGCCAAGCGGAGCACAGAGGCACAGGAGCAGACATGAGCAGACAGGCACTTACTCGATCTCCTTGGTCATGACTCTGGTGGGAGGCAGAGTGCTGAGCTGTTCTCCCAGAGTCGCCGGGGCTCGGTGCAGCAGAGGAGAGCAGGAATGTTGTCGCAGCACTGATGGGACTCGTTTGATCTCTGCCTGCTGCAGAGCGGCGGCTTTATTATGCGCTGACAGGTAGCTTCCCTGGCCGCCTCCTGATTGGCTGGGAGCCTGGAGACAGGTGTCTGATAGGACAGGTGTAACACCCTTAACTCTTTCAGTGCCTGGCAGGAGGGGGGGCGGTGCTTTGCAGGCAGTGGGTTTTGAGTCCCATTCACAGCAGAATAGAGGCGAGATTCACGTCCCGCAGGTGTGAACTGCAGCTTATTCAGGGGGAGAAACTGCAGCCGTGATTTTAAAGGCGGCACATTGACATGTTAAGGAGGCCTGCTGTCATTAACTGCCCCCCACCAGTTTTGGTGCAGCCCCCCCGTTATACATGTTTCACTGTCAGCTCCTTTCTTGGATTTTTTTTAATCAATTTTGGCTTCAACACAAACGTTACTTCAACTTTTATTAGATTAACAAATTTCTCCACATATGTTTGATTGAAAGCTTCCCTTTGAAATAATAATAATAATAATAATAATAATAATAATAATAATTAAATGCTTCCCTTCCAAATAATTACGATGGCTCTGATTTTATACTAAACACAGCTGCTGCTTCTTCATGTGTCTGATTCTCCCTGGTGAAAATCAAACCTTATAATTCTTTGTGGTATGAGGCTGTAATTGGTTAAGTATCTCAAAATGTGTTTACTAACATCATATAATTATTGTATGATTGATTTCTGATCTTCATGCAGGTAATTTCTGGGAATCTTTCAGTACTTGATAATGACGTCTGACTGGCTGCTGGGGAAGGGGGGGGGGGGTCGTGAAGCTGAGAGTGTCAGCCACAAGCCTGCAGGCCTTTTCACCCGCCCCCCCCCCCCCCGAGCTGTCAGATATGGGGGCTGGAGGCTGTGTTTAAGGGTGTTTTAGGTTCCCTACAATAACACAACATGCCTAAATGCAAGCAAATTAATCTTCATTCATTGTTAGTCAGTTTATTAATGAAATTAGAATTTTGTCTAAATATAAGAAAATCATACTTGCTTAGATTTTCATTTTTTTGCAGTGTTGGTTGAAAACCCGACCCTGGGCAGAAGGTTGTGTGTTTGTAGGTATAGAACCCAACCCTGAGGCCATGGGTTTGTGGGTTCAGAAACCAACCCTAGGCTGGAAGTCACGAGTTTGTGGGTTCAGAACCCAAATCTGACCCTGGACTGAAAGTTATGTGTTTATGGGTTCAGAGCCTGACCCTGGGGTGTAGGCTGTGTGAGAGGAGCCCAGGAGGCACCAGGACATGCATGTGGAGAAAAACACCTGTAGGCAGCTAAGTCCAGAATCACCAAATCATAAAGGGTGGGTGGGGGCATACCATCACCTGTAACCCTTAAAAGGCTGTAAGGGATTGCAGAAATCCCTGCAGAACACCGAAATCAACCCAAAAGTGTCCTGCAAATGTATATTTTAATTTTTATATTTGCAGTCTGTGTTTATGCAACACTTTTCAGACATTTTGTAAATAGAAGCACTTTGGACAGGAATATTACTTATGCAATAAATCAAATCAAAGTTTATCAAGAACAGTACAATAAACAGCGGGAGGCAAAGGCAAGGAAATGAGTTAAAATGCACACAAAATAAGGATATATAAATACAAAATAAGGATATATAAATACAGTCAAACAAGAGTGAGAACACACAGGAGCTTGCAGGAGAGCATCAATATCCATCCGAGGAGAATGACAATAAGAAAATAATGATGATGTAACAGTCTCAGGCTGCACGGCTGAGCAGCGAAGCCCCAGCTCCCAGTGTGAGTTTGACTGAGCAGGCTTCTGTGCTCCGGCTCCCTGAGCGCTCTGCTGCAGAGTAAACGGCGTTCTGGGGTCAGTGGAGGCACGGGTGCGCTCACTGAGAGGAGGTCTCTGTGCTCCTGCTCTCTGAGCACTCTGCTGTAGAGTAAACGGCGTTCCGGGATCAGCGGAAGCACGGCCGCGCTCACGGAGTATCGTTGTGCTCCTCTGCTCGCGGTTTATCTAATATTCCAACTCTGCACTTTGATTTGAATATAATCTGATTGTAATCTGATTGTGATCTGCTCCTCTATTGTCCCAGGCTGTCTTGCGTCCCACTAGGCCATCCTCCACCATCATGCTCTGAACTGTGCCATGAATTTCCCTGCTCCTATTGGTTCCTCTCTGGTACAAATCTACGATGTATTCCCTGTCATCTCTTTATGGTCTGGAGAGGAGCATGTGAGAGGCTGTCCCTGTCCTTCTCCACTCCATGCCTCATGTCCTCATCCTGTGCTCTGCCACTCTGCGCGCAGCCTAACGCCTGATTCTGATTCTGAATGGTAAGACAAAGCACAGGACCCTGATTTTCTGCCCAGCTTAGCTCTGACACGAGCCGACAGGATGGGTCCCTGGCAGAAGGCCAGTGTGAGACAGCGACCCTGAGGGTGCTGGAAGGTGATGGTACTGCTTCAGAAGCCACGGGCTGTTTCGGGGCCGTGACCCAGTCCTGGATCCTCCCCAGTCCATGGAAGCGCCAGGCACCCTTCCTTGCTGACACAGTTTGGCGTCTCGCCTTGACTGCAGCACTGGAAACCCGAGATGCAGCCCACGCATCACCTGAGCCCCCCACCAGCCCAGACAACGGTTCCTCACCCCCCTGCACCCGTCTGCTGACACTCCACGTATTCAGTAATTATTGGCATGGTGATAGGGACACAAGGACAGTCACAAGGAACGGCTGCTTAATACTTGGATCCTTTCGTCTCAGAACTGGGTGGGGGGGTGCTGAGTTTGGCATGTTTTGTTCTGTCTCACAAAGACGGACCTGATGCGTGACTTAGTGCCCAGGGAGAGTGTGTTTTCAGCACCTGTCCTGAGCTCTGCTGACAGCCTGCCCCCAGCACCCTGCCCCCATGTGGCTGAGTGACGGCTTTAGCACACATGCTAATTTGTTCACTCTCACTAACCAAGGCATTGAGGCCGGTCCTCCCCCAATGGCCTGCGGGTGTGACCGGGCTTGTCAAGGCCGACCCCCCCCCCAACCTGGAGAGGGGGGTGGGAGCCATTAGCAAGCTATGACTGCATGAAGAAAGGGGTCCTTTTCACACCTGGAAGCAGGTGGGACAGCCAAAAGCTCTGGGCCCTGCTGATGTGCCTGGAGCATGCTGGGAAGGCACCCGGTGGCCATGAGCTGACTGAGGTGGTGTGTCACAGGACCACAAATGCGCCTCCCCCCCCGGCACCCCCCAGAGCCAGCATGGCAGGACCTGACAGAGGCTTGCCCACTGTTCTCTCTGGCTGCTTTTGCTCAGCGAGGTACTGATCTCAGGACTAGGATGGGGCCATTCCTCCCAACCATGCACCACCTAACCCACCCTCTATCCCCCGGGGCTGGGAGAGGGCAGATGGAATGTACTGCCGGGTCTCTTCAAAGGCAGCATTGCGAAAGTGGCAGGGCCCGGGGGTGTTGGGGGCCTCTTCTGAGGCCGCAGGCCCGCCCTGGCCCGCCTGGGTCCAAAACACCTCCGGGACTTGCTGCGGGAGACAGCCTAAAGCGCACTGACCCCCTTCACCCAATCTGAAGGAAGTTCCCAGATTATGTTCTCGCACTGGCTGTGGCGAAAGGGCTCCTTGTCCTGGGAGCGGGGTCCCTCATCCACAATGGCAGGGTCATGAATTCCCAGTTTTTGCTGGTCAGGCGCCAGTGAAGCCCTCAGCATGCTGCTGGGACACATAAACACCGTGGTGCATTTAGTTATACATCTAAACTATCAGTGACTCAGAGGTGACTGGAGGGTGACCGTATGATGGGGTGTCAGGGTGACGTGATGACAGGATGATGATATGACATAGTGATGGGGTGACTGGGAGATGGGGTGACTGGATGATGGGGTGACAGGGAGGTGGGGTGACAGGATGATGGGGTGACAGGGAGGTGGGGTGACGGAGTGATCGGTGACTGGAGAGTGACCGTATGATGGGTTGTCAAGGTAACATGATGACAGGATGATGATATGACTGGGAGAAGGGGTGACAGGGTGATGATGTGACAGGGTTACAAGCGGAGCTGGCGGCTGATAGACTCCCCTGTAATTTTCTTTGCTCTGTATCTGTGCTGGGTGTGTGTGAGCTGGGTGGGGATGGGGGGGTCAGGTCGACACCTTAATCTTTACGACAGGATTACGGTTCTGCCTCATTTGAATCCCTGGTTTCTGTCTGGGCTGTGTGTTGCAGGGCCTGAGTTTCAGCCAGGGGTTAGATTGCGGGCCTCCTGCCCTAAGGGCAGGGCTCAGCAGGGGCCCCCAACACACAGAGGCACAGCGACAGCGCAGGCATGAGCACAGTGCCGCCAGAAGTGCTCCTGAATTTACACTGAACAGGAGAATAAAACACACACACTCACAGACACATGTTTGTATCCATGTCTTTGTGGGGACCATTCATTTCTATGGGCGAAACATTAATCCCAGCAATGACGACCTTAACCCCCACCCAGCCCTAACATTAACCACAAAGTAACCAAGTAACCAAACTTTGGCATTTTTAATTTTCTGATTGCAGTCACAGGTTTTTATTAAAATGGTCCCTATAACATCAAAATAACAGCCCCCCCCCCCCCCGCCACACACAGACTCACAGACACATGGGCGCGTCAGCACGAGTAGGAGCCCCTGCCAGCTGGGGTGGCTGGGGGGGTCCTTCCCTGATAGGATCTCCCATTCCCACACCCCCGGCATCATGCCGGCCTCAGCTTCCCGACACGGAGCCGGGATCTTTCCCGTGGGATCCTTCTCCCAGGGATCTTTCCAGGCCTGTTGCCTCATCAGACTCAGCGAGCGAACATGTTCAGGCCTCCCCCTCCCCTCCAAAGCCCCGCTCGTTTCGGCCGGGGTGGGGTGCTTCCCAGCCAGGGAGAGTCCAACCCCCCCCCCGCGAGTTTCGCTCAGGTGCCGGACGCAAGTCCCATCTTGCAGAGAGGGGGGCCCTCCCAGAGCACCCCCCCATGTAACACGCTGTAGCCAGCAAGGTTAATGCCACTACACTCCCCCCGTGCACGTGCCAGCCTCCTGCTCTGAGGCCACCAGGCTCCCATCCCCCTGAAACTGGCCCCGCAGACCCTGAGGCCCGGATTGTCCAGCAGCGTGTCGCGCTCCGTGCAAGCGAGGCAGGACGACACGGACATGTGGCACAGACACACAGCACGGACACGCGGCACAGACACGTGACACAGACACACGTCACGGACACGCGGCACGGACACGCTGCACGGGCACACGGCACGGGCACGCGACACAGACACACGGCACAGACACACGTCATGGAAACGCGGCACGGGCACGCGACACCGACACATGGCACAGACACGCTGCACGGACACGCGGCACGTACATGTAGCACGGACATGCAATATGGACACGCGGCACGGACATGCTGCATGGACACGCTGCATGGACACGCGGCACGGACACGCTGCACGGACATGCAATACGGACACGCTACATGGACACGCTGCGCGGACATGCAATACGGACATGCTACGTGGACACGCTGCACGGACACGCGGTACGGACACGTTGCACGGGCACGCGGTACGGACATGCGGCACAGACACGCTGCAAGGACACGCTGCATGGGCACGCAGCACGGACACGCGGTATAGACACACGGCTCTCAGCGAGTGGCTTGGAGGCCAGATATCTGTCATAAGCAGGTCAGTCAGCTCCTGTGGGCAGCTACAGCAGTCCAGCAGCCAGGGGACTGCGTCTGACCCGGTGAAAGAGACCCCCAGGGAGAGCCGGGGGGAAGATGAGCACTGAATTTGGGCCAGGGGTGAGGGGTGTGTGGCAGGAGGGGCAGGGCAGGCGCGGGGGCATTGTCCCGGCAACAAGTTTAACCTGAACGCAAAGCTAACAAAAGCTGTGATTAGAGGGTGCTGAAAATATGAAGCAGCAGCCAAACAGACCCAAACAAAATCAAACAGCCCCCTTTGTCCCCCCCCCCTCCCGCCGGCTGTGCCTCCCCAGCTAAGAGTGTCTTTGTCCTGTGGCACACTGTCTTTCCAGGAGATGTGCTGGACTGACAGGAGGAAGCAGGATTGCCGAGGGGAGAGGCGTGGCGGGGGGGGGGGG
>JAODJU010000025.1:19611566-19636031 GCA_026776725.1 Gnathonemus echidnorhynchus | reverse complement strand
TCCCCCCCCCCCCCCCCCCCCCGTTTGCTGGTGTTGCACAGGTGTGCCATTTGCTTCCTGGGAGTATTTTTAGTCACGAAGAACAAGAGGAGGACAAAAGCATTTGAGCCATACGTAACCATGGACATGATGCAAGGTGGGTCACTTTCAGTGCCCGTCCGCAGCTCCTGGCCACTTGGAGGCGCTCTTATGTCCTTTTTCCTTTTGCTCTCCATACAGGAATCCCCACAATCCACGACAAAGGCCGGGCCGTGCAACCTGACTACAATGGCTCTTTCTCGTACGGTGCTCTGGTGAACAGTGAGAGCGCCATCCCTGCCGCCTTGCCCGTGGTGCCGGAGCAGCTGGCCACTGTCCCTGCTTCTGCCACCTACAGGTCGGATGACCTCAAGCAGGACTGAGAGGGCCTCCCTGCCCTGATTCTGGGACTGCGCCCGGTGCGGGTGGGAGGGTGACCTGTACACGAGGTGTCCTCTCCACCACCCTGCCCTGGATGAAGCTGTAAATATTTATGGGCTGATCCTAAACAGCGCCCCCCCCCCCCCATACTCAGAACCCCCAGGGCAGCCGGGCCTGGATGGATGGGTCGAGAAGAGGAGACAGACTTGGGGTGGGATTGGCCCAGTCATGACGGGGAACATTCCTTAGCGTTTGTTTGACCTGTCTGGACCATAAATGTGCTTTCTGCTGCCTGGTTTCTCTCTCTAACCTGTTACATGTATTTACATGTATGTGCTGGGAAGACAAACCCTGTCTGTATCATTATGGCTCATGGAGTCTGACCTCTGACCTCTTTCTGAGGGTGCCCTGGGATCAGCGTGACCTCTGACCTCTGCCTGTCTCATGCTCTACCTGTGTGCACTGTGCTGTCAGGACGGGGTGAGGATGAGTGTTGCTTACACTGCCCTCTAGTGGTCATGCATGTTTCATGCACCAGTACCGAATGACTTTCATTGCTGTGATGAATGTGTGGGGTGCCTACAGAAAGCTGCTTCCATAATCTCGAGTTACCCTGCAGTGTATTAGGTGGTAATCAAATAAATCAAGCAAGATTATGTGAAGATTGTGTGTTTGGTGTGTCAGTTTCAGATAAGGGCTCAAAATGAGTACTTGCTGTTTGATGAAGAATGTTTTGTTTACCTTTAGGGGGGGGGGGACTCCCACGGCTTTTAATAGCACACTAAGGTTGCTTTGAAAAATAAAGTTTAAATGTGTGTACTTCCAAAAGTGGCCAGAAGAGGGCAGAACCAAATGACCTGTAACTCAGCATTTGGGACACCGGCTGTGAGAGGAGTGTCATGGCAGAGAAAAGCTTGGGGAACATGGCTGTCTTACTGATAACTTACAGTCTGCTCTGCTTATGTTACTGATGACCATGCGTGTTACAGACTGCTCTGCTTATGTTACTGATGACCATGCGTGTTACAGACTGCTCTGCTTATGTTACTGATGACCATGTGTGTTACAGACTGCTCTGTTTTTAACAGGATTATTACATTCAGACCTAACAAGCAATAGCAAGTTGGGGTGAAGAGAAACCGATGCATCCAAGCTTTTTTTTGTAAATGCCGGTCGTTGTCAGGTACATTTATTTAGTTAGTAAGGTGACGCGTCACGCTGTCTATGTGGAGACTCTCCTGTAAAGGTTCAGGTCCGGCTCCTGGCAGACGGTGGCCACAGTAGGACCATCAGGGAAACTCTCATCACCCAGGGTCTCCAGGATGTTCCCAGGAAGCTCCTCTGGCTTCCAGCTGCTGCTGGATCTGCTGCCCTTGGGCTCATAGGGCTGATATGTTGCCTCCACAGCAGCATCGCCTGGATCTGAAGAGCAGTACATGTGGACAGTGTGGAGCTGGGAGCTGCATAAGTAACACGGGTCAAAGGGAAGTATCTGAGAAAGGTCAAGGCTGGTGCCCCACTTGGTGACGTCCCCATAATGAAAGCCCTGTACTTACCCCCAGAGGCTCTATGATCAGGCTCCTCACAGCTGGCCTGCAGGGCGGCGACATCGTTGCCTGTGGATAGAGTTTCATTTACAGTGACGGTGACAGTACAGTACTGTACTGTTTGGGGGGGGGGGGGGTATAACGGTGACACCCTCACCCTGCATGCGCTCCTCTTCCATCCCCGCGTCCAGCTCTGGCCCCCGGCCGTTGTGATTGTCTGGGGGGGAGGATGCTTGCCCTGTGACAGGGGATGTTTCATAATCCCTCCAGAATGTGAATTCTGACCACTAGCATAATGATAATCATGGAAGAAAATGTTAAATCTCTGGACTTTGGTAGTGGGACCAGCCACTGCTGTGCTGTGGACCTCGTCTGGAGGACTGATGTTTCCCACGGCACAAAGATGCGATTTCAAATATCACCGAGCACCAGTTACTATGGTGATGGAAGGACTCTGCACATCTGTGTGGGACCGGCTGTTCCAGCTGGTGCCTGCTGTCTCTGGCTCCGTCGGCACATTCAGGCTCAGACAGGGCTGTACTGGGCCTGCCCAGGACCAGCCCCTTGTACCTGAGTGCAGGAGCACCCCTGACCCGGGCACCCACTGGACACCTGACGGGTTAACGGCGTGGGAGAGCTGAACAAACCGTCTGGGGCTGTCAGGTCCTGGCCCGCTTCGGCGAGGAGCAGCGTCGCATTCTTCTCTGCAACAGAGAGCAAACCCCGATGGTGGGACACAGGTTATCCATGCAGCGTTGGCGAGGCTCACTGGACCCTTAATATAGGCGGGCGGCTCAAACCCTCTCACCTGCCTTTAGAGGCAGCGGTATGGGGTTTGTTCACATCCAAGAGTGAATCTATGACTCTGCAGTGTAAAAAAAAATACAGAAAGGCTGCAGCCACCCAGTTCCCATCAACAGAAGCAGCACGGAGCAGCACAACCGTACATGGGAGACTGACTGCGACTGCGACGCCAGGTCGGTGCCTCAGCTGCTCATGTGGGCGGCTCTGAAATGCTGCTTACCTGCGTCCAAATGCTCAGCAACCACTAGTTAAACATTACCTGGACTCAGTTGCCAGGTTTACTGAACTAACCAGTGGTGCTTTTCCATGATGGAAACACAGTCTGGTGCCAGTGTGTGTCGTACAAAGCGGGATTTAGGGGGGCTGGGGAGGTGCTCGGGCTCCACCGCCTTTAATTGGGACCTTGATCCCCCAAGTTACATGCCCTGGGGTACGTTTCCCAAAACGCAAAGGGCTACCATGCAGCTGAACAGCTCCATTCATGCAAGTCGGTAACGGGAGCTTCTAAGAAATGCAGCCCGTGTCAGGAAATCTCTAACATTTCATCCTTCCTCCCTTAAAAGGGGGAGGACCCCCTACCTGTTCTGTCTTTAGGAGCGCCACTGGGGGGCACTCAGCCTCTGGATGGCCGTGCTAGTCGTACAGCCCATGGTTGGGATTCCGGCAGCTTCCCCTCTGCTCCTGCTGTGAGCCCAGTGTTGTTCTCCTTCTGTTAGGGTGGCGGTTCTGTCCTGGCGACGGTGAGCTTGTGGTGCTGGCTGCGTCACCTCCAACCTCCCTCCCCTAAACACATTCCACTGAAACAGTGAACACAAAATCTTTTGATTAAAAGCTTTTAATTATTCACAGAGTTAATGCAAAACAGCTCATGTCTTTCCTGACTGGACTGAAATCCCGAGACCTTTTCAAGGCTGGCTTGGATAAGGGAGGTGCGACAACATCTGCACCGGGAAATAAACCTTCCGGAAAGACCACTAGGCCTATATTTATCCATTTGTGGTGAGAGTAAAGGATTTCTCACCATTTATAAGGAAATGGCTTTTCCAAGCAAATTATTATTCTCATTACATGGCTGGGAATGAAAATCAACAATAAGAACAGGGCCACGGTGGTTATTGCAATCAATAAACCTGCTTTTAGCACGACTAATGTCCCAAATCGCCATTTATTTTAAAAAATTAACAAGGGGCTTTTAAATGCATTTCAACATCTACGACTGACACTGACAGACAGGCTGTTACGATGTACAAGAGAATACGAAAGAGTGCATTCAGGTTTCGGGTCGTTTGCAAACCGGTCTCATGCACTCAGCAGGTGTCAGTGCAACAGGCGAATGCAATCAGTCTGTTTAACGAGGCTGAAGGGGCCGCTGTAAGAGACCAGCAGAAGGGTACCGCCCACCGCGAAGCCGCCGCCGACACCCGGCGATCGGCACGGCGAACCGGAGGCCATCCCGGCCGTGCGTGCCTAACTTCAAGGACACGCCCCCTCATACCTCTGAATTCAGATTGGTGGAGCCGCGCCCCGGTGTGGAATGCTATTGGTCGATCCGTATGCCTGTAGGTGGCACCTGCACACCCCTACTGGGATAGACCTGGAAATGTCGGAATAAAGTTAATTTCTGCTGGGTACGTTTCGCTCGCAGTAAATATAAAACCGCCGCATCACAATCCGTGGGCTGATCGGAAACAACGGTAAGTAATCACTGTCGGTTTCTGTTTCTTTGTCCTCGTCTTCATCTTCGCTGTTGTTTTTCTTCAAAGTCACCTCCCATCATGAATTTAATTGGTGAAAAACGAACTATAGACGGTATTTTATTTTTGACTGCGATTTGCAAACTTTTTTATTACGTTATAATGTAACGTTTTTATTGTTCCAAGCATTGACGTTTGGCTGTCATTTTGACTCTGGGTGCGCTCTGCGTGATTGACATCGGCGGTTCTTATCGCCTGTTTAAGGTCGCTTTCATTTCTGCTTTATTTCAGTTGGTGCCAATACTTCTAGTTTAAACTTCCAGGTGGACCGTTTGGCTTGTTCCTCTGCAATAAATTCTCAGAGCAAAAATAGTTTTTCGCATTAACCTGCTGTATTATTCCCATTATTTAATTCTGTACGGTGTGCTTTGAGAACAAATTTATTTACGGCCTTATCTATAACGAAGTTAGATGAATATAGATAATTTGCAATGTTTTCCTAAGTTAGGTAAACATTAATATAAAACATAAACTGGAAATCCGTCTTGCTTTTGATTATTCTGTGCATTACGCCTATTTAACCACAAGAGGGTGGTGTAGCACCACGTACCGGAATGATGGAATGTTTCGCTTGGCAGCGTGTGACTGCAAACAATAGTAACTCTACTATTACACCCTGAAAACGTACCATGGGGACGTCGGCCGCCAGCGCAACTGATAACGTAATGAATAATATGTAGCTGCTGCCTCGCAGTGCCATTGCTCAGCCGTTATGCTGCGAGAGGGGGCCAGCTCGTGGAATAATGGCTCAGAGGCCTATGGCAGTGACCTGGAGGAGGAGGAGATGGTCTTTGGGGAGAACGAAAAGGATGCCTGCGAGATGATGGACCTGAGTGGCCTGCCTACATCGCTGTTTGCCTGCGGGGTCCACGAGGCTGTGTTCGAGGAGGACAGCCAGCGGGTGAGAATCCCCCCCCCCCCACGAGGCCCAGATGACTCAGTGCTCAGGATAAGAACCCAGGACCATGTGTGTTTGCAGAAATGTGCCCTTTGTGTTAAGGAAGTGTGCACTGAGGCTCTCCACAACACCCAGAAGCTTCCGGTATCCCCCTATTCCAGAGTGAATTCCATGTCTGGCTCTCGTGCCTCGTCTCTGCTGAGGTGTCCATGGCCCAGAGCACGGTGCCCCCCGTCCCCTGCCCCCCATCCCCTGCCCCCTGCCTCCTGACCCTTTGGGGCTGATGATCAGCAGATGAGAATTTGAATCTATATTTGCAGCTGGATTACAGGCTTTATGGTCACTAGAGTGGGGGGGTGTCATCTGAGACACTGGGGGGGATCACCCTAGGCGCTGGGGGGTTACTTGAGGCACTGGGGGGATCACAGAAATGCACATACACACATAAACACACTTCCCACACAAGTTCACGCACACACTCAGTAATTTGCATAATTATCCAAAAGTGTTGTTCGCACATTTTGTCTGTCTCTTTTGAGCTGAAACAGTTGCTGGGGGTGGGGGGGGGTACTTCATTTTTGCCCCTATAATCTCAGCACCCAGTATCCCCTTATCTCCACAGCCCCCTCTGAACCAGTGGCTGTGAGATTCACCCCAAATCCTCTCAAACAAAATACTGTTGTTGTGTCACTGAGCCATCCCTACGTCTCCCTCAACCCCCTCCCCCCCCCCATTTTAAAAAATAAAGATTTTTGTTGGCTTAACCCTACACCCAGCAAGCCATCCCAAGCAGGTCCCTCTCAAGCAGACCTGTATAAAAGTGACCATTTAAAGGGCGTGGGAGATGGCAGGTTCTCGCTGACCTAAGGGGGGGCTGTTCCAGGCTCATGTTTACTGATTATTTGGTATTAAATTCTAAAATCCTCTTGGTTCGCTGACTTGGTCTGCTGGGAATGACAGTGTGGCCCCCAGTGCCAGCAGCCAGCGGCCAAGTTTACTACTTCCCAACCACATGTTTGTGTGGGCCCCCCAAGCCTTGGATGCCGCCCTGCTGGCCACAGACGGTCACTGCACTGTGAGGGTGGCTTTTGTGTGGTATCCTAGAAGCACCAAAGGGCCCCAGGCTGCAGCGGTGCTGCAGGAGTGTATGCCTGACGGTGTCACCCAGAGCAGCAAGACGAGCTGCATCCGCATTGAATGCAGTGTTTAGTGCTGCAGCGCCCTGCGCTCCGGCAGGCAAATGTGACCACAGGCTTTGGTTTGGGAGGGAATTTCTTTCTTTTTGAGTTTAATGTGCTTTGGCATACTTACACTGGGTCAGTTAGAAGGTCAAACTGCAGTCGGTCAGGATTCCCTCGGGAAGTTTTGCCAACCTTGGGGGGATTGTCCTCAATTGTCGGTGATCAAAAAGGGGAATTCACCCCCCCCCCCCCCGGGGAGAAAACGGTCATAAACGTAAAGGTCAGCTTTACTCCCTGTCTTCAACTTTCCCAATCTCCCTTTATCCCCATCCTAACGTCCGTCTATCTCTTGCTCCCTTCCCCTCTCTCTCCCCCTCCATCTGCCCCTTTCTTCCCCTCTTTCTACCTACCCCCTTCTTTTTCCCTCTCCTTCCCTCCTTCCCTTCCCTCTTTCTCACGCTCCCTCCATCTGCCCTATTTGTCCCCCTCTCTCTCTTTCTCTCTCCCTCCATTTCCCCATTTGTCCCTCTCTCTTTCTCTCTCGCTCTCTCCCTCCCATTCTCACCCTCTCCTTCCCTCCCTCTCTCTCTCCATCTGCCCCCATTTGTCCCCCTCCCCCCCCTTCATAAATAGCTTGGCCTACATTCACTGCAACTGCAGTGCTGATTGGATGAGCCTCTGGCTTCAGTTGGGTACGTTACCACTACAGCCGCCTTCGTTCACTACATGGAGGCGCTGGCTCTGGTCACGCAGTCAGGCTGCAACAGGCTGTGTTCCTGCTTCATGTTCTCTGGCAAAAGTGTTTACCGCGGATAAACAGCTACAAGGCTCGCCGTTCTGGCTTTTTTGGCGGCTGCCGTTCCATTGACGAGGTTCACTGTGGCAGGTGCTACATCGTATCTGCAGATGGCTTGAGTGGAGCATCTGTGCCCCTGTTCTGGTGACATGGACGCAGCCATGTAGTTTTGCCTGGGGGTTCCTGCCTGGGCTGCAGCACAGCGATGGTTAGACCTGCCTGTAGGGGGCGTCAGAGTTAGCAGGGGCTCTCCTGCTCATGGCAGAGAGCGGAAACCCCTGCAACACAGGCAAAGCTGTGCTGTTACCTTTTAGGAAGACGAGCCGACACAATGATCCCACTGATTTAGTGATTACAGAGAAAATGGAGTTGCTGGTATTTCCTGCCACTTTGTCCCCCCCCCCATATCATTCTAAGCTGAGGCTAAGATGGTGTCTCCGCTCCAAGGACGGGCATCTCCAGGGCCCTCGACTGAACTGCTTCAAACAACTAGGCTAACTGTGCCTTTTACCAAGTTTGAGCCAAGGGCATTTGGAAGATCGAGTGAAACAGGAGCAATGATCTGTGCTGCCGGTGCGAATGAGGCGCACAGACTCTCTGCTGCTCAGGTGAGACCTCATCAGAGGCATGGCAGGAAAGATGCAGTGGTCAGATACACTGATACTGGGGGGTGGGGGGATTACACAGGGGTCCCTGTGTTCAGGGCTGGGGGGAAGGGGGCAGGAAGAAGAAGGAGAGAGGCAAGAGAAAGGGAGTGAGGCAGGAGAGGGACAGGGGCAAGAGGAAAGGAGTGAGGCAGGAGGAAGGGAGTGAGGCAGGAGAGGAGCTGAGGCAAGATATGGGGAGAGGCAAGAGGAATTGAGCGAAACGCAGAAGGAGGGGGGAGAGCCAGGAGGAAGGGGAGTGTGAGGCAGGAGAAGGGGAGGGAGGGGGAAAGAGAAGCAGGAGAGAGAGAGAGAGAGAGAGAATGATAGGTAAGGGGGTGAAGCAGCAGCGAGGCCGGTGCTGCAGGAAGCGGTGTCCGCAGTGCTCTGTGCGCGTCTCCGGGAGGGGGGAGGGATGACGTCAACGCTCGGCTCGGTGCGGTTGCGGGTCCCGGCAGCCAGTTCGGACCCACACGGCTGCGTACAGGGCTGATCCGGGTGATCAGGGGCATGCCATCGATAAACATGAAGCTGGAGATGCTGACGCTCATCGCCTGCGAGGTGGACGCCGAGGTCTTCACGTCCCCGAAGATGCAGGTACGCGCAGGGGCTGCGAGCTGCCCGCCCGCCGACCGGCGGCTCCGCTGATGTCTTTAGCTGCGGCGTTTGCGTTTAACTGGGCTCGTTCATTACCTTTTATTTATTGTTTTTTATTTTGCAGCGCTTAATTAATGAAATTCCTTCATCGGCATATAGGAAATGTGCGTACATGCCTGGCGGTAATTAATGTATTATTAATTAGGCTATATTTCGGCGCATCGGTGAGCAGTGTGTCTGCGGGGGGAGGAGCGGCTGCGGTCAGACGCGGTTAGACGCAGTGCCGGGCGCCTCTTGCCACTGCAGGTGCGGGTACGAACCCCGGGGGCGCTTAAGGCGTCCTCGTTGTCCCTCGCATGGAAGAAGCGCACGTGTTACCGCGGGAACGCAAATGGACTGTAGATGCTAACGGGACCCGGTTTGCTTTCATCGGCTGTGCCCGGGGTTTGGCCGGTATTGATGTGCGGAGAGCCTATTTCAGTCCCACGTGATGATGATACACGCCCTCCCTCGAAGTATGAATGCTGTCTATTATAATCAGTCCTTCTCCCACATCCACCACTCCCTGCACTCACTCAGTCAGCACCCCCCCCCCCCTCCTTCACACTACAGCGCCCCCTGTAGTCCACCCAGCACTTTGCCTGTTGGGGGTCCTCATTTTAGGCTACTCGTGAGTACAGGGTGGCTCCTGTGTCTTTTTGATTTCTGACACCAGGAAGGCGGACGGACGTTTGCGTGGCTCAGGCAGCCCCAGAAAGAGGAGATTATCTGCGGCAAGACACTCTTCTGATTGCACTGATCTCAGAGCTCTCTCCCGGTCCGCTGCGTGGTCCTGGCGCGTGGGAAGGAACTGGGGATGAAGGTGAAGATGATGGTAATAATCACAGGCACACAACTCAGCGGGGTCTGTATGCCCCCTCAGGCCGGCATGCGGGGGTGTTTACAGTGGGGGGGGATGTGGATGAGGATGGTGACGACATGAGCAGCAGTTGCTGCAGTTGTTGAGGAACTTGGATTTTCAAGCGGAAGCTTCCAGAAGGCATTCCTGTTGTCCTTCTCCTGGGCTTCCCTGCTGTTAGACTGCAGATTGTTTCAGGTAAATCCATGTGAATTAGCTGTTGATAAATCGTGATGCCTGACTGCTTCCATTCAACGCCAGATTCCCGTTTGTTTTGTGTCCCTTCAGCATTGTATGTCTAAAATGCTGTTTTGGCTGCAGGTCACCAGGGGGCGCAGTAACTAAGGAGCTGAGTGAACTGTTAGCATGTTGTTATATCCTGCTGTAACAATGGCTGAAGTGCAGCCCCACACCCCCACGCAAGGTTCTCATGGTGAGATTTCACTCACTGCTCCTCACAGAGCCAGAGGATCTCAGCTTGAGTTTCGTCATGCGCACAACCGCGTCTGGTACGGCGATGACCCCCTCTGTGAGGCTGCCTCTCCGGTCTGCTAGGAGAAGCTGACCATTAGGCCTCAGCTCTGGGCAGGAACGGCCAGACAGGAGGAAGCCTTTGTCCCACTTCACCCTGCCTCTGGCCCAGATGGTCCTGAGGCACCTCATGAGGGAGGGAGAGCTCATTACTCCAGTCAGTACTCCAGTCCAAACTCCAGTCACTGCTCCAGTCACTGCTCCAGTCCAAACTCCAGTCAGTACTCCAGTCAGTACTCCAGTCACTGCTCCAGTCCAAACTCCAGTCAGTACTCCAGTCAGTACTCCAGTCACTGCTCCAGTCACTGCTCCAGTCCAAACTCCAGTCAGTACTCCAGTCACTGCTCCAGTCCAAACTCCAGTCAGTACTCCAGTCAGTACTCCAGTCCAAACTCCAGTCAGTACTCCAGTCACTGCTCCAGTCCGTACTCCAGTCAGTACTCCAGTCACTGCTCCAGTCCAAACTCCAGTCAGTACTCCAGTCCAAACTCCAGTCAGTTCTCCAGTCACTGCTCTAGTCCAAACTCCAGTCTGTACTTCAGTCTGTATTCCAGTCAGTACTCCAGTCACTGCTCTAGTCCAAACTCCAGTCCAAACTTCAGTCTGTATTCCAGTCAGTACTCCAGTCACTGCTCCAGTCCGTACTCCAGTCACTGCTCCAGTCCAAACTTCAGTCTGTATTCCAGTCCGTACTCCAGTCAGTACTCCAGTCCAAACTCCAGTCAGTACTCCAGTTACTGCTCCAGTCCAGCTAAGTCATGGCCATCCAGTGCCAGTGTTATGTGTCATTACACTGGGTTACAGCCATTCTGCTGTAAACGCTCTGCATGATGGGAAACACCCTCTGCCACAGATACACGGAAGCACACCCTCAGATATCCCAGCTGGCAAAAATCCCACCAGTCTAACAGGGACTGCTAATTACACCATTAAGACCAGTCTGGGTCCACTGGCAGGCCACTGGGTGGCTTCTGGAACATTCCAGCATAGTTAGCGTGACGCTGTGGCTGTGGAGGCACTGTGCCTGGAGCGCATCCTCTCTGGTGCTGTGGTGTTTTTCAGTCAGACACGGACTTCGTTAAGCTCTCCTCTGGTTCTGCTCCCCCCCCCCCGAATCAGCATGCAGTGTGTTTCAGTGACACATCAGCTTGTTATGTTTGCTTTGAATGAAAGCATATGTTTTATAAGTCACCACTTATTAATGTCAGATGACAAATCATACCAGGTGCCTTGATTCTTTGGAGACCAAATTACCCACCTTCTCACTGAGAAGCAGTGCTCACTGCGCTGGATCTCGTCTTTGCCGCTGTGATCTGGGCGCCTTCACTTCATCTTCATTCCTGTATCGACCTTCAGATGTTTTCAAACATTTAGCAGAGTCACGCTGCACGTTCAGACCTCTGTGTCCAGTCAAACGCAGTGACTCAGCTGTTGCCATGGAGACCGTATGAAAGCCAGCCGGCAGATGGGGTGCGCTTAGTGAGCGCTGGGGCTCTGGGAGCGCCAGCAGACCTGGAGAAGGAAGGGGGGTGTGCTCCCACAGAGCAGAGCCTCCAACTTACTTCTGACCTCAGTAACTCAGGCGTGATCTCTGCTGCATGATGGCTAGTCATCTCGGGCTGGGGGGCACCCTGGGGGTCGGGACCCAAACACGGATGCCGTCTGGGGCTGAGACCCTACCCCCTTTTGGGAAGCCGGCATGAATAAGTGAGGAGTGGTTTAGGGTTACTCACCTGGGGGTCTCTGTGCTAGGCGAATGGCGCCCCCTTACTTCCAGAATAGTGCAGTGGCAGTGTGCAAATGCTTGTGTGTGCTGGCCCCCTGTTGGTGGTGGGGGGGGGGGTAATGGGAAGGGGGGCAAAATTAGGTAAGAGTAGCAGATGGCAACTTGTTTTTTGATATTTGCATAAATGTAGGTAGTTTTCCTGTATGAACCTCTCATCTCCTTTATATGTTATATGAGAAGTAATAACCGTGAATTAACTAATGCTTTTTACTGTTAAAAAAACTGACTGGTATTTTCCAGGGAAATCTGGAATTATTGTTACACTTTCAGAATGATTTTCATTTTAGTAAGTGTAATTATGAGCGTTTAATCTTATCTAGAGCTCTAACTTAATTACAGTCTTTCCTGAGAATGAGTGTGATTCATCATTATTCGTTTACACAGTCAAATCTGTCTGGCAGTGCTGGCTGCAGGGTACAGGGTTAGCAGTTAGGGTACAGAATTAGGGTTTAGGGTATAGAGTACAGGGTTAGGGGTTAGGCTGCAGGGTACAGGGTTAAGGTATAGGGTACAGAGTTAGGGTTTAGGGTATAGGGTACAGGGTTAGGGATATGGCTTCCTCAAAAAGCCCTGCTGCTTCTGAGTCATTTTTGTCACCTGGACCTTTTGCCGCTGAGCTGAGGCCTAAGGGAGGGAACCTGTCAGAAATTTGTCTGTTGACCACGGTGTGTTAGAGGTGTATCAAATTATTCTTATTCTGATTAATCGAGAGATAATCCAATAACTGTAAGTAGTGTGGTGTAAATCCTGTGAGCAGAGACACCAGTGTCAGGATTGGGATGGACTCTCTCTGATCGATCAAAAGATTTAATTCCCCATACCCATGTGTGCCAAATGTGTGGCTCTCTCCCAACTGGAGCTGGTCCAGTCACCCTAGAAGATGGTAGAATTTCGGTTCAGTCAGTTTCTGTGTGGATACAATGCAAGGGACACCTTGGAGTGGACACCTGCCCCCTGCAGGACATAGACATGAACACACAGTCACAGGAAGACTGGAGGTCACATGCTTGTTGGGCCATGACAGATCCCACACGATTACATGGGGCTCCGGCACGATTACGCGGGGGTCCCACAAACTGGAGTCTCCTGGGAGGGGCCCTGATGACGATGTGGAGGGTGCCTGCAGACCACATGTCTCTGCTGTCACACAGCTCTGCAGAGGCCAGCCTCTGGGGTGCTGCAGTCCTCGAACCCGGGCCCGGTGGGTTCCAGCAGCTCTCTCAGCGGTGGCTGGTCCCTGGGAGGCGCTGTTCTTCCCAGCCCAGTTTCCTGGGATCTGGTACCTCTGATCTGCATTGGAAGCTGATATCTGATCCCTTAATTATTTAGTGTTACTGCTTGTGTCTTTTCTCCTCCCAGCCGTGTCACAGTCGCAGTAATCGCTGTCTCTCCCAGTATTTCAGTGCCTGTTTCCGTGCTTGGAGGTGGCTGTTGCTGGTTTTGTAATTACTCTGATAGCATGAATGGAGCCTGACAGAGAGCAGGTGACAAGTGTCCTTGTTCATCACATATATTAACCAGACCAATAAGAAAAAAAAGGAATTTTCACTTTATTTTAATCCAAATTGAAATTTTAATTTTGCTTAAATCAAGTTGTGACTGGATGCCTCTGTCTAGCTTGCAGAGACACATGACTGATGAATGAAGTCGCATTCCTGGCAAAACAAACCCTTTGAGTGGCTCAGGACCTGTAATCCTGCGCTGACTGCAGCAGCCACAGGCAGGATAATCTCTGGACATGTGGGCTGGAGAGCGCTGCTGTTGTACCTTTGAGTTCTGCAGTAAAGCAGCCTGCTGTGTAAGAGTGGGTTAAGACTGTAAATGTCATACCAATGTGGGCTACACAGCACAGTTATGACAAAACAAGGATCATAATGATAACGACAGTGGTTTAGCAACGCCCCCTGTTGACTTTTCAGGAGCGGTTCGAGGCACTCTTCAGGATGTACGACGAGCAGATATCCTTCCAGATGTTCCAGAGCTTCTGCCGGGTCCGCATCAGCTTCAGCGGCCCGGAGGCAGCAGCCCGCGCACGCATGGAGCTACACGAGTCTGAGTTCAATGGCAAGAAGCTGAAGCTGTACTTTGCCCAGGTACGGCACTGTGAGCCAGTCTGAGTAATGCACACCAGTCGCGGCCTGGAGAGGGCAGGCTGGGCATTTCTGCAGTGTGTGTCTTACCGTGTGTGATGTCATGATGTCTGTGCTGTGTGTACTGTGTGTACAGGCATCCACTAAAGACACTGCTGGTGTCACTCCCCCCCCCCCCCAGGTGCAGAACTCGGGCGAGGACATTGACAAGGCCTATCTGGCTCCTCCCCAGCCTGTGAAGCAGTTCCTCATCTCGCCCCCTGCATCTCCGCCCGTTGGATGGAGCCAGAGTGAGGACGCCACGCCCGTCATCAACTATGACCTGCTGTGCGCTGTGGCTAAGCTGGGCCCAGGTCAGGCAGCCTCTTGGGGACCCGGGCTCCTTGGGGCTCCACTGGACCCCGCCTCGTCGTTACCTGTCAGTGTGGCACAATAGCGGCATGGTAGTCATGTGCCCTCCCCGTGAAGTAGACAGAAGACTCAGACTCAAAGAAAGCACTAACACATTTAAACTACCTGTTTCTATTACAAATTCTATTAATGGGTATTAATGGTGAACCAGCATTATTATTAAAAAAACAATCACAAATAAATAAAAATAAAAAATCACAATTTTTGTTTCTTTATCTGTGGAAGATGAAATTCTGTACTGAGGAAAATATCAGCATTGCAAAGTTAACTTAGAGAGGTGCCATAAAAATGATTTCCTGGGCCCATTTATGTGGGTTGGTACCTTCAGGTAACACCTAACATCAGCTCCATACCAGAATTGATTTTCCAAACTATGGCTTTAGTTTGCCCTCTGTTGGTTGCTTGTGAAATGGCAGGTGGTTTGTCTGCCCTCTGCTGGTAGTTTGTGAAATGGCAGGTGGTTTCAGTCTGCCCTCTGCTGGTAGTTTGTGAAATGGCAGGTGGTTTCAGTCTGCCCTCTGCTGGTAGTTTGTGAAAGGGCAGGTGGTTTCAGTCTGCCCTCTGCTGGTAGTTTGTGATAAGCAGTATGTAGTTCTTGTCTTTCACTTCGGCTGCTGCCAGACAGCAGTGTAAGAAGCTTCTTATCACGTTTCCTTGGCTAGTCTTATCTCCTTGGCAACCATGATACAGTCTTGTGTGCTTGCCTGTTACTAGCCCTTGAGCAAAAGGTCTTTTTATAATTTGCATCAAATATATTATCTATTTGTAACTAGTTTAGTATGATGCGATGCTGAAATTTCAATGACAAAAATAATGAGCCATTTCAAAATTTCAGCGCGTGATCTCTTGGGGAATAATATGTGGACGTCTTGGAAAATTAGCTCTTTTAATGGGCTAAATTTGACTCCATTGTTCAGGCCGATGCAGTGATGTTGCATTTACAGTCATTCTTTGCTAACCCTGTAAGGTCACCGCTGCCCCGTCTCTGCCCTGTGGTGCAGGTGAGAAGTACGAGCTGTGTGCGGGTACGGAGTCGACGCCCAGCGTGGTCGTACACGTCTGCGAGAGCGAGACCGAGGACGAGCAAGTGACCCGCCCCAAGCAGAAGATCGTCCAGACGCGTCGCCCTGACGGACCCTCCGCGGTCCTCAACTAAGTCCCCCGGCCGCCATGGCAACAGCCTCCAACCCCGTCCTCTCTCGTCCTGAAGAAGATGGCCACTATTTCAGATTTCAAAAAGAACTTTTAAAATCACATAAACGGAGGAGACACAGCTGCCGGTGCTGGGCTAGTGGGCTGACAGGCCAGTGCAGTGGTGGCAGCACATCCCTGTATGGACCACCAGGGGGCAGCGATGCTCCTACTGAGAAGCCGCACCTGTTTCATTTCAAGCGTTGCAGCTCCTGCTTGCTTTTTATTTTTCAGAATGAATTGTTTTTATATTATTATTATTATTGTTGTTATTATTATTATTGTTATTACTGCCGTTTCACTGGAAGATGTTTCATACTGATTGTTTTTTTGCCTTGCTTAGTAACATTTCAGCTGACTTGTTGGGATGCAGGAGGCCTCTCTCTCTCTCACACACACACACACACACACACACACACACATACAGTAACTGGGTGTAAATACGCAGGCTGCACTGTTGCTGTGCTGCTCAGTGTGTGCCATTTGATTCTTTGTTTTCTTTCTGTTTGTCTTGAGGGTCTGTTTACTAAACGAAATGCACATTCTCTACAAGTGTTTCATATCAGAGAGTGCATCTGCGTCAGGAGCTGAGCTGAGCAGCGTGAATCATGATGGACGCTTCAGACACACGTGTGGGTCCCCAGGGCAGGTGTCAGGCTCAGAGTCCTGGGTGCGAGCTTTGGTGGCATCTGGCCGGACATGGTCCTTGACACCGGGGGCGTTCAGGAATGCTTCGGACTGATGTTGTGGCAGAAATATGCCATCCAGGTGGAGCTGGAATTCTGGCGTGGAAAATGAGAGAGGGATGGGGGAGAGGCAGGAATGGGTCAGGAGGAGGGCAGAGTGTCTGCTTTCTACGGCGAATTCATCCCCAAACCTGCCTCTATTGCTGTGCTTTGCACCCAGAGCATGACATCATTGTCTCTGCACCGATTGGCCCTTTCCCTCCCATAATTCCTTTCTCCCCTGTAAACAGTCTTTAACCCTTTGCCTCCCATAAGCAGCTGCTAGGTGAGGTTTTGTTGACGATGGCACGGCGTTTCCCTCCTTCTCTCCTTTCTCTCTGCTGCTTTACTGCATCTTGTGATTCTGTGAACCTTCCTCTCATGGAGCATTTTGCCCAAAGACAACATGTGTAAATATATTACAGGATTTGCATCATTTAGAAATTGCCAAAAAAAAACAATAAAAAAATTTTTAAATGTGGGATGGGAGCATGAAAAAAAAAGAAAACCACACCTGCTGAGAACCCACTGCGAACCCACTGCGAACCCACTGCGAGGGCTTCTTCAACAGTACTGCTGCAGGTCTGCTTCGCTTCATCAGTCTGTGGCATGGCCCCACCTGCAGCGTCGGGGTCGCGTGTGCGGGTCGTGTGTCTGGAGGCGCGCAGGGACTACTCGTGGCCGTAGGGAGCCGGGGGGTCCCAGCCTGTCACAGTCAGGGCAGACGGGATGGGGGGGGGGGACAGAGTGGAAGGGGGTTCTGAGCGACACCATCACCTCTAAGGCTGGATGCTGCTTTCAGACGTGAGCTTGTTCATCTCAACTGGAATCAGGCTGAAAATGAGCTCAGTCTGAATGATCTCAGTACTGTCACTGTATTGTTTGTTGAAATACAAATATCGTCTTGTAATGTAGTCGTTCTGAGAAAAAAGTAGCACTTCAGCAATAATTTCCAGTTATCTGTATTTCATGTGTGTACTGATTTCTGTAGATGTTTTCTGTAATTACTTGCTTATATTTGTGTAGAAGTGTAAAGATCATTTGTCTCATATAGAAATATATAAAGTATTCTTAAATGTTTTTGGCTTACAGCATCTGTCAGCGATCGCTGCACGGGTACGGCCGCTGGGGGGGGGCACCTCCATGGATCCCAGTGCGTTACATGTGCAGACTGCATATCTGACACCTACAAACGCACCGTCACAACCTGTCACTCTTGGGGATGTAAAGGCATGGTTGTGGCATTTCCTCCTTCGATGAGGTGCAGGACTGGCACCCCCCACAAGTTGACCTCACATACCATGCAATCATTAAATAGCTACATACTCGCTCACGTTGGGTTACGACAACTGGTACACCACGCGAAGATGGCCTGGGTGCGAGAGGCACAGGGGGACACACCTACTGTACAGCCGTGAGCACTGGGGTGCCCCTTGTGGCTCCTTGTGGGAAAGTCTCACTGAGCCTGCAGTGTCACTCGTTATCAGATACTAAAGACAGTCCTGAATTTTGGTGTCTTGAACTCTACCGTGTTAAATACTCTAGTGCTTCTAATAAGGGGACAAAGAGAGGAGAAAGCTAAGCTAACAGCCCCTAAAAGCTAACAGTTAAAGGCCACCAGATAATCCGGGTCAGGGAGACACTGTGAGCTACTTCAGGTTTTCCAAACTACTTTAAAGCTGAAAGGCTCCTCTGCTTGGCTCAGTTATTCTTGTGCTTTGACTGGTTTCTTTCCTTGGTTGAAAGACTCATCCAGCTGTTTCACATTAACTTAGCGACAAATGCATGATTATACGTGACTGACCAATCAGAACACAGCAAGAGTGAAATCTTAAGTGAAATCCAGGTCATTTTAATTGAAATGGTTGTTTACTAATCCTGTCCTAGCTGAAAGTGTCTGGCCAAGTGTCTCAAAGCTCCTGAAAGCTAGTAGCTAAAAGCTAGCCGCTCTGATGGGTAACAGCTCCTCAAAAGTAACAGCTCCTAAAAGGTAACAGCTCCTAAAGGGTAATGGCTCCTGAAAGCTAACAGCTACTAAAACCACACTTGCTGGAAAACCTTCAGAAAAAGGACACAGGCAGAGCCTTCACACAGATTTCTGTAGTACACTGGTACCCATGACGAATGATTCTTAGCTCTCAATCATGTTTTTTAAGTCATCCATTACGGTTTGCCAAACTTAAACTTATTTAGCATAACTTTGACAACTTCAGATCCAAAAGGCAGACTGTGATTGGACAGCTGCT
The DNA here is from genome assembly GCA_026776725.1 of Gnathonemus echidnorhynchus. NCBI lineage: Eukaryota > Metazoa > Chordata > Actinopteri > Osteoglossiformes > Mormyridae > Gnathonemus > Gnathonemus echidnorhynchus. Next base: position 19,617,533 of record JAODJU010000025.1, on the reverse strand, counting down.
GTTACTAAGAAGAGAAGCCATTGGCTAGTTTTCAGTCTGTTCCTGAAAGATACCTCTGCAGCCACCTGATACTGCGATCCGTGACACACGGACCCCTGGAGAGCTGCACAGTCTGTCAGACCTGGCCCATCACTGCCTGCGAGTACCCAGCCCGAGGGCGGCGCCCTGCCCCCCCACCCCCCCCCCCGGCTGCCCGCTCTCAATGCCTGTCAGGCAGCCTGGGCTCTTTTTCTGCTGCACCTCCCCATCTGTCCTGTAGTACTGCTGACATGGAGTCCCTGGCGACACCTCAGGGACACACCGATTGTCCTCGGTGATTCCCCCCCATGCGGGCTGCCTGAGACTGACCACAGATGGCGGAGTAAAGTCCATTACCATGGCAACCTGTGAGACTCTGCGAGGAGAAGGAGGCAGGATGAAGGCAGAGTTGCTGGCTCTTCCTGTATTTGTTCTAGTAACATGACATGATCTGCAGGGAACTTTAGCCTTTGGGGAAGTGAGTCTGCAGGAGTTTGAGCACCTTGATGCATTTGCAGTGTGCAGTAAGACCACCTATAAATTACAGAATCAGTTCCCCTTACAACCAGCCTACCAGCCATCACTGTCTGCATGCCCCCCGCCCCCATTGAGCATACAGGATATGAGTGGGAAGTCCCCCGCACAGCAGGGGGTGCTGGGACGGAGTGAGGGCGTGGGGGCCGCGGCCGTGCCCGTGTGACGGGGAAGCCTCTCGCTGAGCTGTCCCGTCCCGCCCCTGAGCCCAGACAGACCAGAAAAACCTGCTGGTGTCAGAGCTGGGAAGTGCAGCAGCAGTGTGACTGTGTGGCTCCTTGCTGGCAGCCCCACACCCCCCCTCTCTGTTCTCTCGCTCTAAAGCTGCCCCCTTCCTGCCCCTTCTGACCAGCAGGTTCCCACCAGGCTCCGCGTTTCAGGTTGAATCGGGCAGTTTATGGCAGTCGGGCTCCCGGGAAGGTAAGCAACACCTTGCCCCTCTCTCTCGCTCTCTCTCTCTCTCTCTCTCTCTCTCTCTCACCCTCTATCTATCTCCCTCCCTTTCTTTCTCTCCCCCTCTTTCTATCTCTTTCACTCACCCAGTCCTCTGAGCTCTCTTGTCCCTTTTCCCAGCACGGCTGAACTGAACAGGTGACCTGGCTCCAGGTGGGACCCAAAGAGCTGACGGGAGCTGTGTGCCGGTTTGGGCTTCAGGATGGCTGTCGGTCTGGGCTGCCTCTGCTGAGTCCAGGACCCCGAAAGTCTGGCTGTTGGCTCTGGGTGTCGCCGCTGGACGCCATTCAGGTAAACCTTCCATCCAAGTGCCTGACAGCTAAGGTGGAGCAATCCGGCCCTCAAAGCAGGCGGCTGGACGCCGTCATTAAAGGCGTATTGTTGGAGATTGAATGTGTAAGTAAGAAAATGGGGGATGTTGTTTATAAAGAAGTTAGTAAAAGCCACGTCTGAGGCCATCAAATAGCTGAGAGCTCTATTAAAAATCAGGGACTTTCCTGAACTAAATTGAAATCCACCATGTCAGCTGGGATTCTCCATGGGGGGGATTAATCGGCTATCGGTTGGGCAGCGGCAGAGATGTAAAGCCGGTATTCCCAGAGCTCTCGTTCTGCAGAGCGGCTTGCTGATCACGCGCAGCCACAGCTGGCGCTGTGATGAAGACGCGTTTCTGTGCATAAGGCTGTGACGTCTCTAAAGGACGTGGCCTCTTCTGTGGTTTGGGAAATGCGACTGAGCTGAGGAGAGGGCGAGCGGGGCGGCCCTACGCTCAGGTGAATATCCGGAACTAGCAGCCGCCCCCACCGGCCATAAAAGCAGGCAGGCAAATATTGATTCTGAGTGTAGAGCAGCTTGGGGTTTCTACGGTTACCACCCGGCGACCTGCTCCCCCGCCAGCCCATCCCATACATCTCTAACCATGTGACCGGGAGTTTGAAGTGTCATTAGCATAAGTAAATATATCAGTATAACCTGTGGGGTTTTTTACACGGATACTTTAGATTCTTCCTAATAACTATAGTTTTGTGAGGTTTCACCTAAAGCCAATTCCAAGTATGCTGTCAGAGGAAGCCGTTCAATCACATGACCTCACATGACACGTGACGGCTGGCGTGAGGGACGATGTGGTCCTGCCTGAGGTGGCCGTCCTCATCCTATTTGTGAGACGGGGCACTGAGTGACATTTCAGAGGCAGCCAGGGCTAAGCTTCCGGTGCAAACTCAGCTGTCACAGTTTGTCAGGCTGAAACAGAATGCTGGTATTTCCTGGCTCTTTCCATAGCTGCCCACATGCGTTGGGATTTACTCCTACTCAGCAAACCATGATTACATGATGTGATGAATTTGCTGATCCGGTTCCTGATACTTAACGACTTACACAACCTGCGCTTTCACCCATTTGATTTGTCTGTTTGCGTTTTCTGTCCCCTGTGGGAGGGGTCCGATAGGAGCTGCCCCCATCTCAGCCATTATCCCAGAGTACGACCCGCCCCTTAAGCAAGCTCCGCACACTGGCAATAATCACCTCATCCTGTCCACAAACTGGCAAACACTGTCGGGCCAGCAAACGGTGTAACTTAAGAGGTGTTTGTCTGTGCTGAAGCCAGCTGGCTACTCATTAGCCTGGCCGATGGACGCCAGACCTCCCTCCTGGAAAGCTGGACGTTTAAAGCGCTCAAGCTGCACAGTGGTGATGTGGTAAGGGCCACGTGGGTGTACAGTGCCAGCCTCCTGAACGTGGGGTGCGTGCTGCGTCTGTGATCGCAAGGTGCCAGTCATAATTACAGAGTAGGCAAAGTGACTAAGACCCTCTATTAACAAACAATGTATATTGTTCTGGATAAAAGCTTATTTAGTATCTGCTAAATAAATAAAGACATAAAAAGGGGGAGGTTTTAGTGTGGTACACACTCAAGGGAATAGTGAAGGGGGAAGCTTTAGCGTGGTACACACTCAAGGGAATAGTGAAGGGGGAAGCTTTAGTGTGGTACACACACAGGGGACTAGCAAAGGGGGAAGCTTTAGCGTGGTACACACATAGGGGACTAGCGAAGGGGGAAGCTTTAGCGTGGTACACATATAGGGGACTAGCGAAGGGGGAAGCTTTAGGCCTAATCCCAAACCGGTCCCTACACTCTCCGTCTCACCACTCCGCCTTTGTTTGCGCGTTCCAGAGACCGGTCGCCATGTTGAAGTGTGTCTCAAAGCAGCAAGGGCTAAAGGGGAGTGGTCAATTATGCCCTCTTGATGCGAGTCAGCAGCGATGGTGGCTTGCACAATTCCACTACCACTTCCATATCCCACAATTCCTAATGCACAGGAAACAGAACAGCGTGATAATGTAATAATTGGATTCTAACAGCACTGTGAAATACACATAGAAAGTCTATGTTACGTTTTATTATTTATCGCTGCAGAAAAAAAAAAATGAGGAGAGCAGCCATTTGTAGCTGGTCAGTACAGATAGATTTCATCGTGATCCGATTAAGAAAGATTTTATGTACTTTCCAAACTAGAAACCACTCGAAGAAACGTTCGTACGTGATCAACATCACACCAGCAATAACAATTTATGTTTCATATTTGCCTGTGTTTTTCCTCTACAGATCTGATCTGGTATTTGGTACAGAAGTAATGCGTAATGTTTAATGCGTGTAAACTAAGTTAACTATGGTAGAAATAGTCAACATGACACGTGTATATACTTCAAATTGCTCAGTCAGTGCAATAAGACGATGTAGCCGTCGTCTTCTCACATTAGATAAACTTTGTGCTTTTTTAAATAACTGATATGTCATTAAAGAAAATACAATACAGCTTCTTCATTTTGTCAGATCACTACGTAATGCATTTCCTCTTTCATGTAAAGAAGACTGCAAAAAGGCGCTGCGAGGGCAAGTCTGTCTCAAATCTTTCTTGTGACAATTTCCTTCAGTTTAAGTGCATAGGGCGTGTTGTGAGGGTGACTCAGCAGGAGTGTGACTCGAAATGAAGGCGGAGTGTTGAGAGTATAGTTTGGGATTGGGCCTTAGTGTGGTACACACATAGGGGACTAGCATCGCGAAGGAGGAAGCTTTAGTGTGGTACACACAGGGGAATAACAAAGGAGGAAGCTTTAGTGTGGCACACACACAGGGGACTAGCGAAGGAGGAAGCTTTAGCGTGGTACACACACAGGGGACTAGCGAAGGAGGAAGCTTCAGCGTAGTACACACACTGGGGAATAACGAAGGAGGAAGCTTTAGCGTGGTACACACACAGGGGACTAGCGAAGGAGGAAGCTTCAGCGTAGTACACACACAGGGGAATAACGAAGGAGGAAGCTTTAGCGTGGTACACACACAGGGGAATAACGAAGGAGGAAGCTTTAGCGTGGTACACACACAGGGGACTAGCGAAGGAGGAAGCTTTAGTGTGGTACACACACAGGGGACTAGCGAAGGAGGAAGCTTTAGCGTAGTACACACACAGGGGAATAACGAAGGACGAAGCTTTAGTGTGGTACACACACAGGGGAATAACAAAGGGGGAAGCTTTAGTGTGGTACACACACAGGGGAATAACGAAGGAGGAAGCTTTAGTGTGGTTCACACACAGGGGAATAACGAAGGAGGAAGCTTTAGTGTGGTTCACACACAGGGGACAAGCAAAGATGCTGATGTCCAGGTCAGCAAAGCCTGTTTATGGAAATCAGCCAATTTAACTGGCAATTTTTCAATTTTATTGTTACACTGTAACAAAAATTCTATGCCACCCATTAAATTTGATAAATATTTTGGGGATATGTGCCACATATTATCACTTTCTTTAATGAATTTAATAAGTCAGTGTATTTAAAATGTATTATTTAATGTTTCATAAGTTCTAACACTCCTAGGCCACCGTACAAAGCGTGGTCTTCCAAAGAGTGCGGCTTATCGCGCCGTATAAAATCAAAGTGCATCTTATCCTTCCGTGGCCCCTGAGGCACCTCCAGAGCTGGGGGAGCCCACTCTAACCTCGGGACCCTATCCCCTTTGGATAAGAGGACCTAGCATCTAATGACGGAGCTCCCAGCTGCCCGTTAATAACCAAGGAGGTACCTTGTTTTTCATCCTTATGTATAATTACACCTAAATAAGTCACAGAGGTTTTGACAGGGATGCTGTGTAATTCTGGCTGAATCGTTTTGAACATAAACCTATGGGTGACGCAACAATGAACATGCCCAGTGATTTCTCTTTTCTAAACTAAAAAAAAAAACAAAAACATTTTTCTCACCATGTTTGCCCACCCCCCCGGTCTCTCTGAGATCTTACTGACGACCCCCCCTGCTCTCTCTGAGATCTTACCGACTCCCCCCCGCTCTCTCTGAGATCTTACTGACGCCCCCCATGCTCTCTCTCGTCATGTCCTGTCCAGCTGTAATTTTAATAAAGATAATACATTCAGTGGTTACCACTGCGCCTTATAGTAAGAAGGTCCGGGGTTCGGTCGCGGGTCCTTTCTTCTGCATGCCCCCCCCGTGTTCCCGTGGGTTTCCATCTAGGGCTCCGGTTTCCTCCCACAGTCCAAAAGGGTGTAGGGCAGGTGGATCAGCAACTCTAAGTTGGCTCTGTGACTGTGTGCGTGTGACTGTGCGCCCTACACTGTGTTGGTGACTGCCCAGATTTGGTTCCTGCCTGTGCCCGTTCCCGGAATAGGCTCAGACCCCCCCGCGACCCCGGTTGTGATTAAGCAGTTACGGTTATGGGTGGATTGGTAATAAAGTCGATTCCTGCTCATTAAAATTCATTCTGTAGACATTTTTTATGTCGTCAGTTATTTCATTCCTCTTTAGTTTCTGAGCTTCAGCACTTAGTTTTCCATTTTTAATAGCTTTGGTACTTTTTTCAAACATCATCATTTCCCAGTTATGCCCAAAAGTACGAGCAGCAGTAACCAGGGACGGATTATGGGTTGTGTGGCCCCTGGGCAAAATGTT
>JAODJU010000025.1:19596648-19610063 GCA_026776725.1 Gnathonemus echidnorhynchus | reverse complement strand
GGGGCCCCACGGGCCCCCTGCACCCCAAGGGCCCCTGGGCAGCGGCCCCGCTGGCCCGGTCCGTAATCCGTCCCTGGCAGTAACACGTCTCCAGTATTTATCCAGAACTTTTCATGTAATATCTTTAAACTTTATTTAATTTCCAGTACTTCCAAATATGATTAAGAGTATTAGAACCACATAATCCAATCTTAATTGAAATAGCCCTCTGGTCCATTAAAACAGTCAGTTAATTAAGTCTGCACAGAGTAAATTTTATCTACCACATCCCTCGAAGTTAACCGAAAATCTAGACGGGATTGTTTAGACTGATCTGTTCTGCTCCAAGCATACATTCGCTGACTGGGAGATTTACGTCTCCACACAACCAAAAGTCCAGTCCCTAAACATTCAGTGGACGTTACTTGCAGAGGCTTTGCTGGAACATCCAGGCCTCAAGCTGAAGAAGGTTCTTAATGAGCTGGTGGAGGAGGCAGAATAAGGGAGCTTTGTGGGGAAAGCAAGGATCTCCGGGCTGCCTGCAGGGAGACCCTAATCCCTACCGCTGCTCCACCACCTGGAGATGTTCCGGGATGAAAGGGGTGAAACATCAGTGCACATTGGCGTCTGGCTGACGGCCCTGCAGCCAGAGTGACGGCACCATCCGAGGCCATCAGGCAGAGGCGTCCAGCAGGTGGACTCACCTGTGCTCACCTCCACCTTTTTTGACACTATAAGAACAAAGATTCCCTTTTAAGCTGATTTCTTATACCCCTGACATTAAGTGACACAATAAAATAGACACAAAGCCATAAAAAAAATCCTAAACTCTAACTTACCTTTTACTTAAAGATCATAGGTGTTCTCACAACATGAGGACTCTCTGCTGCCTTTATGGCTATTGTAAAAATCCACACACTCCTTATCATGGTTACATAAAGGAAGCATGCATTTCCAACAAAACATTGTGCAATATTTGAACATCCATTATGGAAAAAAAGTATTAGCGTTCAGTCAATTTTTAATTCCTTTCTATTTACAAACGCCCAGCTGCTGATAAAGTAGCCAGAGTCTCCTCTCTTTCTCACCTGCAACACCAATGTCCACAAGTGATTATGCATTGCTTTATCGGCTAATGTCATGCCTTCCTTGATGCATAAGGTATTATTTTTGAGATATTCATTCCTCTTTGGAGCCTTTCCACAGTGCATCTCTTGCCGTTTTGGAGAGGAATCTAATAGGTATTGCTCTTGGTGTCCAGCCTTGTCCTCCCCCCTCTGGGGACCTTCCAGGCCGATGAGCCTCTTCTGTACTGATATAACTGTCTGAGGATCCCTTTCAGAGGATGCTGCTTGAAGCATGTCCTGAGCTGTAGATTTAACATTTTCCACTGCCTTTTCAGCTACTCCACACAAATGAAGATTGGACCCCTGCAACCTTTCTCTCTCTTTCTTTGTATCTCAGCTTCAAGACAGCATTCTCTTTCTTAAGCCCTACCGCTTCTTGGTGACAATATTTCAGTGATTTTTTTCCCCAAATCTTTCTTTTCAGTGTTATATTTCACAGCTTCATCTGTTTTATTTGCTTTTCATTTTTCCTATTTGTAAGAATGTGAATGATATTGTCCTGCAGCTTTGCCAAAGTGAAATCCATACTCACGGGTTTCCCCGTTCTTCCTGAGTCTTCTTCAATGATTGTTTATTCAGCATATTTCATCAATGTGAGCCTGGCAAGCATAAGAATATGCATCTCTAAATTGCCTGTGTACTGCATACTGTGTGCTTGCATACTGTATACTGCGTGCTGTGTATTTGCATACTGTGTATTTGCATGCTTTGTACTGCATACTGCATGCTGTGTACCATACTAATATCCTTCTTATTCAAGAACTTCCTGTCATCATGTATAGTAATGAATCATACAACTTTCTTTTAACGAGTGTCTCTCTGGTTTGGCTGGCTGCTCCTTCATCCTGCTCTCCCACTAACGGGGTTTCCCTTTTCCTTTACAGGGGCCTGGAGAGGATGCAGAGCTCAACGCCCCACACAGTGTCCAACCAGACCACGCTTGCCCAAAACACCACCAAGTCGTACGAGCAGATCCTGATGCAGAGTGCGTACCCTGCTCTGTGTGTGCGTGCATGCGAGACTCCGTGCAGCTCGCTGGACATCCGTGTGATGCTGTAGTGATATCAACACACAGTCTTCACCCAGATACACAGCTGTATAAAATAGCCAAAAAATGCAGAGGCACCTATGAACTCTCTCCAGAGAGGCGGCTTCGTCTGCAGGCAGGAGATCTCACAGCAGAAATGAATGTCACCTGGTGAGATTACAGCAGAGCTTAGCTGACCTCAGTGACCTCCTTCTCTCCCTTTCCAGGTTCTGGGGCCATGATAGCTGTCATAGTCATTGGGATCGTCATCATTCTCACCATACTGCTGATAATTCTGAAGACCTACAACAGGTCAGGCCGCAGTTTTCTGTGATTCTCACCAGAGGCATGTCTGTGTCAGCCAGCAGAATGCAGCATGTAGGCAAAGGCTGTTTTTAATATTTAGAAGTAATATCAAAATATAGAAATGAAAGCCTGAATGGTTCCTGAGGAAGAAGAATATGAATGTGAAGGGAAGGAGCCGGTGATTGCTAACCGTCTGGATGTGTGACGGTTGTGTCCCTGAACAGGAGGACGCACGCGACCCGCATGCTCCGAGGCTCCAGGCCCCCCAAGAAGTCGTCCACGGTGCACACCAACGTGCAGCTACACAGCCTGTCCACCACCCCTGCGACGGGTGGCTTGGCACAGCTGCAGACCGGCGCAGCAAACGGCCTCCGTCTGCCCAGAGCTGAGTGGAGCAGCGCGGGAGGAGCTGGCGCCAAGTGTGACAGCACAACCAGCGGCTCGACGGTGGCCGCTGTGCATGACGGCCCACCGCTGGGGAACACATAGCCAAGGGCAGGACTTCAGACCTCAGACCGACGCAAAAAGGATGCTGGGAGAGGCTGGGGGAAGATGCAGGGGAGATGGTGCCAGCCGGGTTTTGTGTGCCGGGGTGGGGCGGGGCGGGGCTTTCAGTCAAACTCGTCACATTCGGCTGGGAGGGCGATCAGCGGCCCAGGGCATGATGGCAGTGAGGCTGTGAGCGGCCGCAGCCTGGAGCCGTCAGACAGAGGGTCATCCTCAGACTGAGCAAAGAGAGGTGCCACCAGGCCTCTTCCTCATCTTCTTAGCTTGATGTGTTTATCGGAGACTCACCCAATTACTATGTGTTGTGGTCAGATACTGCATTACGCTGAACTGTTGTATATAACAGCTGTTAGTAAGCGGTTTGACTTGTTCGTCCGGGTCCCTGAAACTGGCGTGTAGTATATGGATAGCCTACGCGGTGTCTTCATGTATATCTCCGTCCGGTGACGCCTCTTCTGTGATGTCAGCGATGAATTGGCTTAAGAATGTGGAAAATGTTTTTAGATGCCGGTACTGCTGTCAAACACAAAGCGGACATCATCACCACCTTCAGCACGTAGTATGAAAGACTGTTGTTGTGAACACAAGATCAACACAATGATAGTGTTGTCATACTCTCAGAAGGTCTGAACAATGCATTCCAAAAATGCTACCCATTCAGGCACCATTGAGTAGTAAATTTATGGCGCTTTCCCACTGCCACCAAGAACTGTCTCTGTGAAGCAGCACAGTTTTTCATTGTAAATTACGCAAGCTGTACCTACGCTGACATGGCCACCGTCATCACCGTCTGATTGATCAAAATTCCTGGAGATACCGGTGTTCTGCGTTGATATGTCTGGATTATCTGAAAGAAAAAAACGAGTATTCTATATATTTATTTATTAGTAGTATTATCGCACCTCCTTAAAAAAGTACTGAAGAATGGCTGAAAGGAATGGTTTGGTAATGTATATTTTTGCAAGCTAATTCCACTAGCGTGTGATGCTAACATAAGACGGCGTTTCTCATAGACGTGCTAGTGGAAATTAGCACATTGTAAATCATGATATACACCGTGTGAACAGTAAATAAGCGTCTCTTCGGTTTTGCGTCACTGTCGCTCTCCAAACTAGGCAACGCCTTTACCGGGCCGCCCCATCCGCAGTGGAAGCAAGCTGGACCCGGTAAGAGTCTTTGCGGTAGGAGTCGGGTACGGCTCAGTTCCTGAATGCCGGGTGAAAAGCGCCAATAGTCTTTCTTGGGGATTCATGTTACAATTTGCTTCAGATGGTTTTACCTACTTAGTTTGGTGACAGTATGACATTCGGCACTCCATTTCCCTGTCAAGTCATGAAACTGGTTTTAATGTCACTGCATGACTGGTCTATATAAATGTCAATAGGAGGCCAGCTGGTGACCCAAATAAATGTACAACTTTTGCATGAAGACTTTGTCTGCGGTTTATGTGTAGCAAAGCAGGCTGTGATCAGGCAGACAGAGAAATAAAAAGAACATTCCAGTGCAGTGAGCCCAGCCACCACACCTGCTCGTCTCCGTCACTGTCAGAGGAGCGCTTTTGTTCACGCTGCCATTGCAAGTCAGGGGTGAGGAAAGTGACCGTGTGATCTGCAGGAACTGCCCACGGCGCCTCTTCCCTGGGACTCCTGCCATCCACCCCGGTCTTTCCTTAGTATAGAATTACAGCGTGGTGCTATCAAACAGCCTTGCTGGTGGGATGATGAAAACCTACTTTGTTAAAAAGAGAGAAACAAACAAAAACCCATTTGTTTCAGGCCTAAATGGCATCGTTCTGCTGTGGGGGTGGGATCGAGTGCAGACGCTGCCCTTAGCCGTTGCACAAGCGCTCTGCTGCTGGCATTCCTGTGAGAGTTAAATTAACTCACATTGACAAAGAATTATTTCACAGCTCTCAGAAATTGAAAAAAAAAAAATTCTGGCCTCCAAGGAAAGTGTCAGAAACTGCGAGCAGGCATTCTGACTTGGCTGCGTTACAGTCTGTGTTACAGTCAGCCAATGAACTTACACTGCAGTTCCTCAGACACCTAGTATCCACTTACGCATGTACTTTCTCATTATGTTTAATCTTAAACTACTGCAAACAAAAAAGACATATGATGCCCTTAACGATGAATGAAGCTTCGGTGAGTTCATGTATAAAAGACGCAAACAGCCGTTTATTTGAAATCAGACTTCAGTAGATGTGATTTCACTCATTCGAACCATCTTCTGACAGCTTATCCTGGTCAGGGTCGCGGTTTTGAGGCTTCACCAGGACATTCGTGAATGTGCAAAATACCGGCGCTTTAAATTGCCTGAATCTATGACTTAGTGCAATCGTCCTGTTTGGCCGCAGCGCCACTTAGTGGCCCTCTGTGGAATTAAAGGGTCGGTCTGCCGCGTTGCATTCTGGGTTACGGGCACCTCTTCCTCCGTCACGCAGTTCTCCCCTCGCATAGAAGATGGACGCGGGCTTTTTCCGCGTGAGTAACAAAAACGCCGCAATTTATTTCCTCGTTTACTGCTGCTGTGTTCGTTCAGACTTTGTTAGCTTTGCGTTCTGGTATCTGCGTAAGCCGTTATGCTGCGGTTTTTCGCCAGCGAGCCGGGGCTATACCGGCGCCATTCCGCGGCGAGCGGGGGAAAATGGCGGCAACGTAGGAGCGCAGAACAGGCTCCTGGGCCGCCAGCTCCCAATCCGCGTATTTTAGGGCCGTGTTTGCCCGCTTCGGCCTAGGCGCTGCCTTCGAGCCCGGTGGGGTCCCTCTGTTTACCCAACCTAGGTGGGCTACCCCTTTCCTTTCCCCGTATTACTGTTGGCTAACCCGAGCCCTTAACTCCGAGCAGTGCCCCGTTTCCTAGTCCCAACGTGGCGCTGTCCGGTATAACGGCGCCGCATTACGGTTTTACCCCGATGTATGTGAACTTCCCCATGATTATGCTACATTGTTAAAGGCTAGCAGCTGCTCGCCCTCCCATCCGCCGACCCTCAGTGAGGGGCCGGTAGCTGTAGGCCACTGGGGCCTTTATGTTTCATCTTGTCGGGCCGCCTGCAGGGTTTTGTTATCGGGGTTGCTTTTAAGTTAGGGTTACGTGGTTGAGGTTACTCGGATGGGGTAGATTGCGGGGCCGTCACCGGGCCCTGCACGCTCTCGCGCGTGAACCTCATTCAAAGGCTGACTTATTTACCTGAGTATAATGTGCGCTGTTGGGGAGCGCGTGTCCTACGCTGTACCCCCCACGCCGTAGTTATGTTTGCGGTGAGGTGCGAGTCAGGCTACGGCGTAGGTTTTCCGCAGAAGTATGACCGTAACGCGCCTTTCCGCTGCGCAGGGCACGAGCGCAGAGCAGGATAATCGTTTCAGCAACAAGCAGAAGAAGCTCCTGAAGCAGCTGAAGTTCGCAGAATGCCTGGAGAAGAAGGTGAGCGGGCGGGCCGATCGGAGCCGAGCCCAGATGAGGGGCAGTCCAGCGCCGCCAAGCATTGACCGTCTTCCGGGTTTCCTTTTGCAGGTGGACATGACCAAGGTGAACCTGGAGGTTATCAAACCCTGGATCACCCAGCGAGTGACAGAGATTTTAGGGTTCGAGGATGACGTCGTCATAGAGTTTATTTTCAACCAGCTGGAGGAGAAGGTACTGCCTTCAAACCCGTATCTGCTCCTCTACTCTTGTGTTCAGATGAAGTGTAGGTCTTCATGGTTCTTTACCATGTGGGTATGAGGATGCAAATGTAACAATGATAAACCTTCCAGTAATTTATGTTAGAGAGATTGCATCTGGTGCCCTACTGGCCCAGCTACACATTGGGAAAGCAAATGTCTTGCAAAAACAATTGTTACTGTTCTGTGTGACAGAGTGCCTTTGACAGCAGTTTTCTAATGATGATGTGATTTATGATTTAAAAGGCCTGAACCAATATGGATGTTATTCCTTGCATCAGAAGTATAGCAACATCACCTAATTAGGTCTCACTGAGCTCCAACTCCTTTGATGATGCAGTATTTGTTTGGAGGTGAGTTGTGTGCAGGGCTTGGAACCCGTGACAGTAAATAGAGCATTTAGACACTGTCATGTCTCACATTTTCGTTTTTTTAAAAACAGGAACAAAGCTGCACATAGGGCTGGGTTTTTGTAGCACGCCTGTAAAAGCCATTAAATTCTGTTGAACTTTCTCAAAAGGCAACAGCGTTGTCACAGACAAATAGCCCAATTCAGTCTGATACTACTATTCATGGCATTGGTTTGTTTGTAGGTTTCATTTTCCCATTTTAGTCCTCTTGTTTGAAGCCTCATCTCAGGTCAATGGTAGGGGTGCACCGATCGATCGCCCAAATAGCTTGTGGTCAGCATTGGATGAGCTTCTGTCTGTTTGGCTCCTGCTTCCCAGGCCTTTCAGCGTCCTCTGCCCATGACGCCTACAGGACATGGTTGTCTGGGACATTACCTCTGTATTTCATGGTGTTGCCCACAGCAGTGATAGTGATGTCTTGCTCCCCATCCTTTTTAAAATGAGCTCTTTGGGAGGGAGCGCACATCTACTCCATGGATCAAACAGTTGAACAGAATAGTAAGCAAACGATGCTCTTCTTACAGGAGTGGATAGTTTCATGTACTGTGGTCTGTAGTTGTTTTTAAGCATAGATGAATGGTTTGCCTCCCCCCCCCCGAAAGTTGACTTTGCTGATGTCTGTTCAGTTGATCTGATTTACTGAGATTTGGGCTAAGATGTTTGTACAGACTTATCCGCACTCCTTTTATATGACTAAAAAGTTCTCATCCATACTAACAGTGAGTTTTTATTTTTATAAAAAGGCATCACTTGCCCACACAGACTTTCTCCAACGTCATTACTGTGAATCGTTTTGAATGATGCTGGTCTAAGGACAGCCTAGCTAAAATGGCTGGTTAATTAAAGCGAGTCCAGTTTCAGCTGCCTGTTTCTGACTGTGGGTCTCTCTCAGTGGTGCTTTTTCCTGAACTACACTTCCAAGTTATTGTTGCTGTGTGATGTTTTTGATGGAGTTTAACTCCATTTGAGTAAATCTGCCATGAGATTTGTTTGGAACTTGGTTGTCCAAAATCTTAGGGTTTTTCTTTTATTTTGTTTTTTTTTCCCCAGTTCTTTTCTTCTAGCAACCAGGCAAAGGGGGGTTGATACATACCAACTGTTGCATTCTGGGAGCTCACTCGTGTTGCAAGTGTGTGTCAGATGTTAATTCCCTTTGGTTAGGGCAGCCTTTTGTGACACCAAGCACACTTTCAGGATCACAGAATGGGCCCTGTACCCCCCCCCCCTCGCCATCGGTGCACCCCTAAGTCTTGTTTCTGAATGTTTTGCTTAATATTTGAAGGTTTTTGATCCATGTGAAGCCTTTGACAGCACAGGTATACTTTTGATCATCTTAAATGGAGGAAGACGTCTAAGCAATGAATATCTATTTCAGCACATGCTAATGTGAGCTGTGGGAATCTAGATTTCATGACTGTATGTGAATGACAGCACATGTAATGGTAAAGGGTAGCTCTTATCTGCTGTTTTCTCAGAGTAAATGAATAGCAATCTTCACTTTTCTTGTGGCTTGTGTACTCATTATTGCTTGTTCGTTTTTTGCAATTTAGATAAATGGTATAAGATTAAGCTCAAGGTGGTTGAGTCTCAAGCAGTAGGGAGGCGGAGCCAAGCCCAGGAAACGTCTCTCTCTGCAGGAGGCTCCCAGACCTCCAGAACCCCTGGGACACCCGGAAGACACCGGAACTGTACTTGCTTTGTCGGTCTCGATGCACCCTGTTCTGAGCATCTGGTTGCTTAGAGACAAAGTGACTTTGATGGAGGGGGGGTGGGGGTGGTTGGGGGTGGGTACAAAGCAGACTGTTAGCAGACAGTGCGAGGGTTTGGTTCACAGGTACTTGGCCAGATAGGTGTGAAAGAATGTAGCTTTTAAAACACCCATCTCCATCTGCATACTTTAAACTGCTAGACATTTCTTTTAACTTGTAATGCATGCAAGGAAGAGTTCTATTTTATTTTTATTTTTCTCAGTGGAAAGCTAGTACCAGCCCACTCATGGTCCCGACAAGCTAAATGCTCAGGTTTAATGCTATCAGAGCAAACAGCTGGGCTCACCCTGCCGTAGAATCTACAGGCTCTTTGGTCCTTCTCATGATGGTCAGCAGGCTCACAGGCGAGATAGAGAAGGTAAAATGTCTTCTACGGCAGGCTAGACGAGAGGCAGTAAGCAGCTGAGAGCCTGTGACCAACCACACTGTCTTCTCCTCGCATTCTGAACGGGGTGCCTGTCTTTGTCCCCCTGTGTCTGTGTTGCAGAATCCAGACAGCAAAATGATGCAGATCAACCTGACTGGCTTCCTGAACGGGAAGAATGCGCGTGAGTTTATGCGTGACCTTTGGCCCCTGTTGCTCAGCGCCCAGGAAAACATTGCTGGCATCCCCTCTGCCTTCCTGGAACAAAAGAAGGAGGAGATCAAACAGAGGCAGGTGAGGTAGCCCCCTCTGCCGAGGCAGCGATGGGTAAACAGAAAACACCTCTGATTGGATGGGGCTAATGTTGCTACTATGTGTTTCTATAGATTGAGCAGGAGAAGCTGGCCTCTCTGAAGAAGATGGATGAGGAAAAGGATATTAAGGAGAACCGGGAGAAGGACCAGTCCAAAAGCCCGAGGAGGTGAGGCATCACTTGTAGCTGTCATCACATTCATCTGAGTGGTCTCTCAAATGCATTCTCCAGAAGAGTATCTCTATTTCTGCTACCCTCTTGCCTCTGGTGGCCGTTTATAGGAAGCACAAGTGCTCCTGTGTGTCTTGTTGCTATTGTCTCTCTTTAAATATTGCTTCTGCATCCTTGGGGCACAGGAGGAAGTCCAGGTCCCCATCGCCTCGGAGACGCTCCCCAGCCAAGCGGGACCGGAAGCGAAGCCACTCGCGCTCACCGCGGCGCAAACCCAGCCCGGCACCCGGGCCCGGGGCGTCTCCTCTTAGCCAGCTTCGCAACCCAGAGCAGGCCCCGGCCGAGCCGGACCAGTCCGAGTGTGCCAAGCCCAAACTCCTCATCCAGGAGGCCTCCTCCACCAGGTGCGGGTGCCCCTGTGCAGCAGTGAGCCACTTGTGCTGCTGCAGCCCTTCTGTGTCGGGCTGTATGTGTTTCGGCATTTAGGGTTATGGCTCATTATGATGAAATGCTAATGTAGCCGCCTGTCCGTGCCCCACAAGGCACGTTTAGGACCTCACTTCCAGAATGCACATTGCTTGCGCTCCCAGCTGGCGTCCCTCAGAAATGCCGCAAGTCTTTACCGGCGCCTGAATACCTGGGCACCAGCCTGCTAACAAATCCCCAAAGATTCTCCAAACCCATTCAAAGCTGCCCAATTTTTGTTAAACTTTTTGCCAGATCCCTCATTGATCCACTGCCACAAAGGGGGGGCCTCACTGACTTCCGCTGTGAGGACACACACACGTATATATATACAGAACCAAACCTCAAATTGTTTCAGAGGTTCCCCAGACATTTACGTGGTTCTCATGCTGTTGGGCCACAGTGACACCACCTGCAATCGCCATCTGTCTCTGGGAAGAATTTTGCTAGTTTGGCCCTGGATAGGTGTAGGCGATGCACAGCCTTAAATTGCATAAGGCAGTGTTTTGCACAAAAAAATTAAGCATAGATGTATTTAATGCAGTTCTGCCAACTCTCACCAGAAACCTCTCAGCCAATATCCTCTCTCCTTGCAGTTTTAGTGGAGGCCAACAACAAAATTTATGGTCTGAATTATTGTCTGTTTTAGAAATTGCACCTTTAATGCATGGTTTGGAATGCAGACAATTCAACAGGACTCGAGTGGAAGCTGAGGAATAGATGGAAAGCGCTTTCTAGTAAAACTGAGCCTCCACTGTCTAGATGAGGTTTTAAGCACATCAAGGAAAAGGTCAGAAAACATCAACCCACTGCTTTTCCTAAGTTTAAAGGGTGAATCACTTTATGATGGAGGAAACAAAGAGGGGACAGTTTGACAATGAGATTTGAGGTCAGCTTACCGATTTGAAGGACCTTGGAGAATTTTGTGAGGTTGATTCCCGTTGGTTATTTGTTTGCATGGACATCCATTAGAGGCATTTAGAGGTGTTTGCTGATCAAATTGGGCAGACATATCTCTCTTTGCTCTGGGCCTCTCAAAGATTTTCCTGGCACCTGGAAGTGATACATCTCGTCCTTTGTTTGATAAATATCTGTCTTTTTTAAAAGGCTATGGTAAAAAAAAAAAAAATTGGGATCGTCTGTAAGTCGCTCTGGCTAAGGGCGTCTGCCAAATGCTGTAAATGTAAATGTCTGAAATAGTTGTAAGAATTTTAGCATTACAGTCATTTTAAGTGAGTTAATGTGGGATTTAAGAGGGTGTGTCAGCTAAGTGTTGTGCTGACGGTTGTGTGTGTGTGTGTGTGTGTGTGTGTGTGCGCGTGCATTTGCATGCTGGCCCACAGCGACCTGGTGAAGGAGGTGAAGCCAGACTCCGTAGCAGAAACCAGGGAGCCTTCCCCGGACAAGTCCTCGCGCAGGGAGGAGAAGGCCAGGCCGCGGGACAGGGAGAAGGACGGCCGGCGTGACAGGCCCCGGTCTCGCTCGCGCTCGCGCAGGCGGCCCCGCTCGCGCTCCAGGTGTGCGGCTCGCCTCTAACCCAGGCTCAGCACCTGGGGCCGCTTTCCTGTTCGTCAGCTTAATTAGTCCCATTGAGTGTGTTTCTCAGTGTTTGGCGACTCATCAGCAGAGATGTGCCCCGACTGCCAGCTTGATTCCTCTGCTCTGTCTCCCCAGGTCCTATTCCCCCCGTCGGAGACAGAGTCCCCGCAGACGCACATCGCCGCGCCGCCGGAGCCCCCCCAGACGGGCCCCCCCTGCACCCAGACACCGGCGGAGCCGCTCCCCAGCCCGCCGGTGAGTTTGAGCTCTGCTGTCTCTGTCGTTCCTCCACTTGCTGAGGTCATTCCCAGCATGCCCAGCAGGGCGGCGTCCCCACAGTGTCTTTATGCCATGCTGTCTCTTCCAGCAGGCGATCCCCATCCCCCTCTTCATCTGGCAGCAGCTCTTCATCCTCTTCCTCACGGTCTCCCCAAAAGAAAGTCCTAAAACGTGTGTCCAACACACCCCCCCGGAAGCCTCGTGGAGCCCCCGCCAGTCCCGCCAGGAGGCGCGGCCGCACGCCACCATCTGGAGCCAGCCCCCCGCCCAAGGGTCGCCGGTCTGCCTCTCCCCGGACCCGGCGAGGCAGAGCCTCAGTATCCCCCTCCAGGTCCTCAGGTAAGGAGGGTGATGGAGCTTGTGATTGGCTGTCTGGGTGCTCAGCACCACCACAGCAGTCCTGTAAAATATCTCCCCGTCCCTCTGAACCTCAGGGTCTAAACGGAAAGCAGGTGTGAAGAACGAGTCCCCGTCTCCTGCTCCAAAACCCCGACGATCGGATCCCTCGGAGTCAGGTGGGCGGCTGTTGAGTGTGTGCTGGCGTGACCTCCACTAGAGGGCGTCTCTGCCTGGTTAGCCATGTTGGCGTAAATGGGCGGCACTCATCAAAGAAAGCAGAGGTGTCCTTTGCGGGCGGAGGCCCTGCGTAGCTTTACCCCGGCACTCTGACGGGCGCCTTGTTTGCACTCGGTGTTGTCTGTGCGTCTGCGTCTCGTCGTGTTTCCCGAGCACTGAAAAGCCACACCTCCTTTGCGTTTCAGAGGATGATAAAGGTGGGAAGGGGGCTACAGCAGATTCTGTGCAGCAGCGACGTCAGTATCGCAGGCAGAATCAGCAGTCTTCCTCAGGTTACGACCCTTTTATCTCAGTACTCCACCTTCCCTGCACACACCCATTCTGAACTAACTTTCCGTCCTCATTGGTCTTGCCCGGCGTCTCCCCCTGTGGTTTGTGAAGTGGTCTGGCCCATCGTCTCGTTCGGCTCCTGTCCTCTCCTGACATGTTAGCTTACCTCGGTGTCTGTGTTTTTTTTTTTTTCTTTTCTTTTCTTATTCTGCTCTATGCCCTCACTGTGAAAAGGCACCTTGTTTGACCTGCCCCCCTCCCTTGATTTATTTTTTTTTCCAGACACTGGGTCCTCCTCATCCTCTGAGGACGAAGGGCCAAAGAGACAGAGCGCAGGCCCTACACCCGCTGCCAGGAATGGCGAGATTAAGAGGCGCCGCACGGCCTCTCCAGCCTCGCCCCGCCGCCGGCACAGGGACGCCTCCCCCAGGTATGAAGGGGGACCCAAAAGGCAGCTCTTGGTCGCCGCCTTGGGGATGCCGAGTTGGCTTAGGGCTTAGCCGTACTTCCCACAGTGAGCCTCTGTCCTGCTGCTCCAGCTGGGCTGCCGTGTCGCGTATTCATCATGCTGCTTGAACCTGATAAAAATAAAGAGTCATTTTCAGCGTCCAAGAGAAATATTTCATATAAAGTGTTATTTCACTGGTATTA
>JAODJU010000025.1:19579263-19592832 GCA_026776725.1 Gnathonemus echidnorhynchus | reverse complement strand
TCCAGTCGCGGGCCGGATTGAACGGCTCAGCGGGCCGGATTCGGCCCGCGGGCCGCCAGTTGATGATCAGTGGTCTATACGGTCAACGAGATAGGTGGAGGAAAAGGAGAAAATGACAGAGGGGAGAGAAGCAAGAGAAAGGTAGATTTAACTAGCTAACGTTAAGTTAGATAGATTTTACAGTTTAAAAGAACATTCGTAATGTGACATATTTCTCTGTTGATTTTCATGGACAGCTAATTATCAATATTAGTATATTGTGAGGTGCAGTGCTTGACATTGTTGTCTCACACCTCTGGGATCAGAGTTACAGTTTCCGCCAGTGTAACCCAGTGTTGTACCGTCGTGGGGTTTGATCTAGGCCCCCCAGTTTCCCCCCACAGTCCATAAACATGTCCTCTCATGTGTTATTGTACAGAGTGTCAATCAACATGTACTACTGCACCATCTGATATTCAATGTATTGCTGCATTTTGTGTTAACCGTATAAGCACAACTACGCACTTCAAGAAAGGGTACAATATTCAGTATGTTACTGCACTGAGTGTTCACCATATACGTATAACTACGCACTTCAGAAAGTCGACGGGCAATATAAAACTAAGTCCCAAGTATGGCAGAAACCTGTGTAACCTTTAACTATATAAAAATAGAATTGATGTGCTTAAGCCACCGATAAGTTCGAAAGAGGCTGGACAATTGCAATTATGGGCAAAAGCTGCCACCATTAGATTCAAATGAAGCTGGAAAGAGAGTCAACTGGGGCAGCAAAACCCGGGAAGGAGCCAAACTCAGCCTGGTGTGGAGATAATGGTGGTGAGCCGACGAGGATGGAAGACACCTAGAGACCACCATGTGATCGACCTGTGATGGACTAGAAGATAATAAATAAGAAAATGCATAAGAAAAGGAATGTCGGTCCTAGAAGGGAAAAGGAATGTCGGTCCTAGAAGGGAAAACCACGACATTAACCTTAGCAAACTCAGTGAATCATAAAACCGGTCACTTCAATAAACATCACTAAAATAATTGACAATGATTTTGTACAATATATGTATTAAAATATTCGTGATTGGTGCCTGGTGTTGACGAGGAAGAGAGCCAGATAACGTTTCTTTAGCTATGGAGGGGTTCAAAGTTCATAGCTACGCCTTGAAGTTTTGGAGGGAAAGAACTCATTCCTGGCTCTATAATATGTAGCATTACAGGCGGCTACTATAATATTTTAATGTTCTTACTGGTTGTGTGATCAAATATTTGTGATGTGAGAAAATTATTCAGTGTTACTCATTCTGAAATGAACTACACACGCACACCCCCTAGGTACAGCAAGGCCCCTTTGAGGGGGTGGTGCTAAAAAAATCCTGGAGGGAACACGGCAGAATGTCTATAATTCCATTTTTAAACAGGTTCTTTTATACGACATGGGCAGTCGCCCAGGACAGCATCTTGCCGGGGACACAAAAAAACACCGGGACAGTGACATTTGCACAGTCGGCTTAGTATCACTCATTTTCACGTCACATCAGTGATGTCACGTCACCCTGTGGGTCAGTTAACCTTGTCGGAGTGGGCGCCCTGACTCTAGTTTGTGAGCCAGGCTGCTCGGGTCGCCCAACTGGAACTCCAAGGTAGGGGGAGCGGGGAATATAGCAAACAGCACACCGCTAACTTTGGACAATACTAGTGCAATTAGTCAAATCAGTCTCCTTATTTATTTGGATCATAACAAATTTCTTAATAAAAATTTGTGCCAAAGGTTATTTTTTCTTTTAGCGGGTGAAGGGTGGTTCACCCAGGGTGCCATAAAGCTAAAACCACCATTGTATAGTACATATATTCCTGTAGCATTTTAAAGGGTAAAAGCCATTTTAAAAGATATGTTTTTATTATTATGGAAAGACAAATTCACCTGTGATCACATGATTATGACATAAAAGTACCGATACACTCATATCACAGATTTTTTGGGATATCCTTAATGTTTCAATACAAGTCCCTGAGGAATGAGACCTGATTAAGCACTGGACATTTCAAAGGGTTAAATACCTGAAAGCTTAGGTTATTTATAACAACTTTAATGAGAATCAACCTCACCTTGCGCCCTTCCAGCGTGTAAAGCTTTCTGATGTGGCACTGCATGAGTTGGGAGATCTCATCCATGAAGACCCTGAGGTTGCGTGTAGTCCTCCTGCTGAGAATGATGGATCTCCGCACCGCTGGGTCGTTATTCTTTACCAGGACGATCGTCTTGGGATGCCAGTGGTGACTCGAGTGGGTGGTGGGCACGTCCTCTGGCCAGGAGGGCTTCCTATGGATGCCGTGGGGGTGACCTTGATGCCAAACGTTAGACCTTCCTCTGAATGCCTCCATGCAGATGGGCTTGACGTGCCGACGGTCCGAGCAGAGGTAGCACTTGCCGTCCTCCAGCTGCTCCAAGCGGTTTATGCTGTGGGTGCCCCTAGGCGTAGTGATGGTTCGCACCCCGAAAGGCAGCGGCACTCGTTGGGAGAGGTCATCCAGGAGGGCGTCGAAGCACTTGAAGCTGCGTTTGTGAACGGCCATTCTGACGCCACCGAACTGAGAGTCACCACTCTTGAAGAAGGTGACCCTCTTGGCTGGGTGGGCTGCTGTCACATGGGAGGAGTGAATTACCGATGACAGTGCCTGCCGCGTCTCATTGTTAAAATGTGTGCGGGGGTCCACCTTTTCCCCAGGAGCAGTGAACATTCTTCCAGCTCACTCTATGCTGCTGGTGAACAAACAACAATACATTAACATCTCATCAGCTGCCTGTCGGGGCCAACAAAACAATTAATTTCGACTATAAACACAGGTATTCCAATGATCCTTCTGAGCAGAAAATAAATCGAGTAAGACTCATCATCAACTCACGGAGGTTGAGCATCTCGGCAGTGGAGGAAACTTTATTGCAACTCAGCATTTAAAGCTGGTTTTTCTCCTGTGTAAAAAATAAAAACCTTAAACAGTCGCTTGCCATTTGTTTGAGATTATCTTTCTGAGAAACAAGACAAAAGCAACACTTACCCCCCCACCCACTTCTATCTCTCTGTGATGAATAGCTGTTGCTAAGCCCGTTACTAGGGACATGATGAAGGCTCTATACCAGGATATTACATGTCACTTTTCAGGTTGTGTTTACTCAAGAAAACTGTGTCCCGCAAAAGCTTCATGTGCATTTCCTATTTCATCTAAACAAAATGCTTCTTGCTGTACTAATGTTAAATTTACACTTGTGTATTTTCTCAGCTGAGCTGTACGTTTTCATATAGACTATTATACCTAATCTAACAATGACATCTGATTCTGTCTACTTAAGCAGCCTCCATGAAGTATTTATTAATGTTCACCCTTGTTTTAAGCAAACTTTAAATAGCAAGTTGATTTATAATTGATCTGTATAGGATTACACAATACATAGTATAGAAGAAACGCAAATTAAACGTGATTTCCTAAACAAGTGGTGTACCTATAAAAAGAAAATGGAATTTTGAAAAGTATGAAGGGAGACTACCAAGGACAAATGAAACTTCCACTGTATACTGCGTTGATGTTTTCCTAAAGCTTCGAAAAAGTGTTGCCATGGAGAGGACAAAGCAGGAGCATTGAAGTCAGAATGTACTAACATTGTGCAAACAAAGTGTCATAGGTTCACAGAGTGTCATAGAGATTTCAGTGTCACAGGTTTTGATTAATTACTATGTCATAATAGGAATTAACCTGAACAAATCTTGGGAAGAGATTACATGTACATATGCATTAGATACATCTGAACTATTTAACAAAGCAAATTTTACTTGTACTAAGCAACACCTGCCCATTTGGGAAACAGGTTTCCAAGTGTTTTAGGATGTTTAACATAAATCTTACATTTGAATACATCTTTCACCTGTATGGCTTATTCACTATGATCTGAAATTGTCTGATTGCACACTGATTGCACTTGGTTTACATTAAAATATTTTATTTACTCAAATGTGACAGGTAGGCGAGCTTTTGAAACAGAGCAAACCAAACAGTTTGCAACGGACGCCATTTATATAATTGTATAAGAAAGCCTGCCTGAATGTTTCATCCTTTGGTTCTGTGATGAATCACTCATTTTTTACTTCACACCATCATGATAAATTGGCCTCTCTTTCTGGAACATTGTTGCAAAGATTCTTTGGAGCAATTAACACTAATTAATGCACTAAAAAACATTTTATCAAAAGATCTAAATCATTGTCTCTTAACTGGTGAGTCGTGACCCAAAAGCAGGTCACAGGACCATTTCAACAGGTCACATAGTGAGTGATCAAAAAAAAAAAAAATTTTATGGACTGTATGGAAATCATTTTATAGGTTTTGTTTACTATTACTGTGCTATTTTAGTAAAATAAGTTTAGTTCAAAACTTTCAAAATTTGTGTCATAACATAATGACCTAGGGAAAATGTGGGGCCAGAGATTAAGCCAGTTGAAAACCACTGATCTGGAAAGTAGTTATATGGAAGAATAACATTCTTTATTGTTGCGAATGTGCCACCCACGATACTTTCAAAACAACTTGGAAAAAAATGTTTATACATTTAACTTTGAAATTTTATTTCTCAATCTCTGCAGCCAGACCAGGAATAAATAAATCCAATTACAGAGGGGGAATGGGCTTATTTAGCCTCTGACACATAGGAGGAAACCTTCATATATTTAAACTAAGTCTATTGAGAAAAAATGAAAATCCTACGCAGAGCAGATAAGATTGTATTGTACAATAATTTTGTATTGTAAATGTGCACATTCATATATTATAATGAACTGTTTTCCTGTTACTTCAGACTGACTAAAACCACCCACTAATTAACCAAAGCAACTTTTTTCCAACCTGAATGAGTTTCCCTCTGTCTTCAACCTATATCTATAATTCATGACGTAACAAAACACAAACTACTCACTTTGTTAGAAAACATGACCTAGTTCAGTAGGAACACGATAAAAAAGGCAAAGGTTCTTAAGGTGAGGCAGTGACCGTCGTGACTAAAAACCAAAGGGCTCGAGGGCAGGTGCTGGGAGAACAGAACCGGGTTTAATTAAGGAGAACTGAACAGGGGCTGGAAAACAAACTGGACCATGAGGAGTCAAAACAAGACAGCTAGTACAGGGAAGGACATGGACAGAGAGTGACGTCAATGACCAGACTGGGGCTGACAAGACACAAAGGTACTTAAATACAAAGGCTAACGAAGGGCAACAAGAAACAGGTGTGGCTCATCAGGGCCACATAATGGAGGAGTCAGGAGGGTCAGGTCTGTAGGATGGGCAGGATGTTACACAAACAAAATAATACAGCAGTATATGCCTCAAGTATGTCCACAGTCTTCAAAGACCAAGCACAGCTAACTGTAAGTTCAAAAGCCCTCTTCCTATTGGTTAGTCTTTTCCAACCCGGTCCTTGGGGACCCGCAGACAGTCCATGTTTTTGCTCCCTCTCAGCTCCCTGCCAGACAGTCCACGTTTTTACCGGAAGCTGGGAGGAAGCAAAAATGTGGACTGTCTGCTGGTCCCCGAGGACCAGATTGGGAAACACTGCTATAGGTATATCCACTAATCAGGTCCTTTGGAGTCTAAGGATAGAAAAGAAAGCCTCTTTAATCACTATTAGATTTCAGTGAAATCCAGGGGGGAGCTTAGATGGAGGATTTAATGCTAAAGAGTGACCAATACTTGCGATATCATCCAAAGGTCAACAATGCTGCTTCTTCAAACAGAAAAATATCATTTAAAGATAGCAATAAAATAATCAGATATAATGCATCTGGAACAGACTCAGCCTGTTATTGTGCAACAAGGCTACAGATTACAGGCAGTACTAGAATCGACTTCGTAATGAACTTTAATCATTCTAACCAATTGTAACCATTAAATGACATACTTTTACCACTTGTACCAAAAAAGCAAGATATACTCAGAATGCACCAGTGGGGCAAACTGAAGAAATTATTCAAACGATTTAAAATAATGATTAATTATGATAATGTGTGATTGGTCATACTAAATTTATATTGATTTTTATTAAAAAGTGATATTCATCCTAACAGACCTACATGTCTTTGGACTTTGGAAGGAAACTCATATGATACAAGAAGAACATGCCCGAACCAGACATGTAACATATACCTATGTAATGCATTAATAAACATAATACCAAATGGCTGTCAAAAATTTCACAGACACATCTAAATCCCACTAAATAAATTACAACTTCACATCCGTAAAAACAAAATTTCCATGATAATAATGGCTTACATTGTCATGAAGAAGTTTCACTACATGCTATCATTACAAGACACCGTAAGACATTACATTATAACTGTAAGCATAATCAGCAATTTACGAATGATTAGCCTATCCCTAAGGTTCTGACTAAAAACAAAATGCTTACTCATCAACTCAGTCCCCACTTCGTCTATGGCAGTACTAATCCGGTTGCCTGTTATGAGCAGATTGAAGGGCGGGGGCAAGAAGACTTTCCTATGACTCATTTACTGCAAGGTTTACGGTCTGCTGATTGTAAAACAGAAACCCCAAAATCATCACTGCACCAGGTGGGAGTGAATGAGAGATGGCAAGTTCGTTCCTCACTTTCCATATCACATTTTTGCCAGCTTTACTCTGATGGATGAATGAGAACACACTATTTAAACTAATTAGCATACTTTTTTTTTTTTGGGGGGGGGGGGGGGTCTAAGGAGCATTTTTGCGGGGATAAAGCTATTAAAATCAGTCCTAGTGGTGTCCCTGCTATTAAGGACTGAAATTAACGAACCCAAACAGTACCTATTACATTTTGGATGACATACTGTCCTACTTTCCCAGAACATCAACAGAATCATAACACGTCATGTTACATGTCACCAAATGTTTCCAGGCCAAGACAGCAAGAGAGGTGAAGCGGGGGCAGTTCACTCAAAATATAACAGATATGTATCATTCTTATGCTATTATGCAAGACCGTTTTAAGACATTTAAGACTTGTCATCTACAGCAGAACATGATAATTCCATCTATCTCACTGAGTGTGAAATTAACCTAAAAGTAGCCAAGACATTTCCATACTACCAAAATATGTAAAAATCTTCCCTTACAAAATGTTTTTTCATTATTTTATTCTCTTATCTGGCGTTTTATAATTCACATAATTTATACATATATAATTTATTAGTACAAATGGATATTTTAATTGAGTCCTTAAAAGGAACTGCAACAAAACAAAACAATCTAAGAAGCATTTCATGCTACATCTACACCTCATTTATAGCACAAAATAACAGCATGACTTTTTTAGCAAATGCCCAGCTTACCGTGATGCATGCAGACGCATTTCAGCAAGAGCACAATGGATACTTGTTCCCCTGACACCTCCCCCTGTGTAAGACTGACGAGCAGAAATTCAGGCCAAGCTCAGATTTGACTTGCAGACCTCCTCCAGGAGTCAGCGCCAAGCAATATTTAGCTAGTGATGGCAACAGGCAGCTCAGCTATAAACGGGGGTCAGGGTCACTGCATCCAGGAGCCTCCATGCTTCCTGGGGGCATCTAAAGCCTCTGACGCCCCACGAATCGTGTCAATGTCCGTCATTTAACAGGTCTGAATTACTGATACGCAGGGGATGGACTGGACTGATGCGAAAGAGGATTATTCTTGTCTGCACCATCTGTAGATGCAGGTCTTAAACCTTAAGAGGAACACAGCAAACCGCGCCTAGATGAAAGCAAAAAATAACAAGCATAACAATATGCATTTCAAGATGTGACTATTTACATTTGCTGTAACAAAACCAGTTGCTATCTATCTATCTATCTATCTATCTATCTATCTATCTGTCTGTCTGTCTGTCTGTCTGTCTGTCTGTCCTTCCTTCCATCCGTCCATCAATCCATCCATCCATTAATTCAGCTTCTAATTATTGATCCTGACCAGGATTGCGGCAAGACCTGGAGCCTTTCCCAGGCAACGTACGGCACAAGACTGGGGTATGCCCTGAATGGGATACTAGTCCATTAAACAAGTTACTAGCAAAACAAAATCAAGAACAGTCAATGCATAGCTGGATTGAAATTTTAAAAAGGGTCGTGTACGTCTGTAGCAAAAGAAGAATTGGACTCGTTGTGGGATTCACACTTACAGTCATTCTGTATATCACACGCAAAGACACACTACAACCTTCCAAGTTCAGATGGAGATTTTTTTTAAAATAACTGTTAGAAGTCAGATTTTGGACAGGCAAGTGTTAGAACAAGAAATGGCTGAAGATATTTGTCCTTGATTATTAATTTGCCCATGAACAACCGCATGGTTCGTCGGCAACAAGAATTTTGACATGAATAAAGTATAAAGTTGTTTCCTGCCAGGTATGGAAATACATGCTTCTATAAAAACATACATGACACAGACTGAATCTCTTCATCTGACTCATAAAAAAATCTATTAAAATCGGATAATATACAATACATAAACGATAAACAATATATAGAAACAAATCAGAATGAAACTATTTACTGGGCTGTTGCATACACATCATAATATTTGGCAAAGTACATTTAAACTTATAATTAATCACGAAAGCAATCACAATATAAACTCTCCTGTCGCTTAACATTCATTGTCTTTTTTTGTCATATACAGCTGGACAAACCCGCAAAACTGAAAGATGTAACAATATGGTTGAATACAAATCTGAATATAAATTCATCTTAATGAAAATCCATTCCCTGTAGAGTCTGTATAATTGCATACTCCGATTATTAGGGCTACAAGCCATAATTAAGAACAGCACGGTTCTAAGTTCAACCTGATCTTCAAGGAACCTGCTGGGAATTGTTAGAAGAAAATGCTAAATATTATTGTAATTTTAGAAAACCTATATACAAAAAGAAGCCAAATAAATCATTGCATACAGGGGGACCCATTTAAAAACTACCCCAAATGTGAATGATGGCTAGGAAGAAAATTGAGCTGTCAGTGGAGCTTATGAAGCAACGGACTACATGCAAATGAGTTCTCCAGGCAACGCTGTTCAGTGCAATGCCACGCCATCTATCCTTTGACCAAAATCATAAATTCAAACAGTTGAGACCCTTGGGTGGTTTCGTATAAATTATCAGGAGAGACAGGATGGCGTTCCATTGCCAAGCCACACAGACCAGGCTGCCTGAGAAATCCAGGCAGCACAATCCCTGCTGATGATTTAAGTATGAGAATTACATTTACAAGACAGTAATACAACCAGTCATAATGCATGTCGTTCTTGAAATGGAAAATATTTCCACCAGCTACAGTCTTTTTGAAGATATTGTATTTATTTGCACAGAAATAGGTCACTCATGTAGGGATCAAACTGATTTAACCACTGAAATCAACAGAACAGGAAAAGTAGGCCATGACTTCCCTCACTGAAATTTTAAGAAGTTATATATTAATTATTATCTCTTTAAATGGCATAAGAGTTAAGAATAACTTGGTGATGTCGAAGAATCAACCCTGTATGATATTTTGTTATCACTGTAAATTAACTGTAAACACTGTTTACAAAAATTCTGATATTCTATTCGTAATGACGTGGATAGACATTAAAGTCATTAAACTGATACTTTCAGTTTTAAAATCTAAAACAGAAACCACTCCTCAATCCGGAATATGAAACATATAGACCGCGTTTCTCTCTTTTTTTTTTAATGATCTTAAATGAATGCGCGTAATACTAACCGGAAAAATTTTAGCGACGCAAAAAAATACATTGCTGTCAGAAGTGGGATTCGAACCCACGCCTCCAGGGGAGACTGCGACCTGAACGCAGCGCCTTAGACCGCTCGGCCATCCTGACTGCATAATATCAGGTTGATGTTTACTTTTATAAAACATATTAAGTTAAATTCAAGTTCTGTAGTTCGTCTTTTCGGTTTTTATTATTATTTGTTAAATTTTGATAACCGCGACGAAAGGGTTGAATCATTTACCTTTACACTAACAAATGCCAACATATAACGCTAAACTACTTCATTCATTATGGTCGCTGGGACCAAGATGTGTATTACAGCATAATGGCCTCCTTGACAGCAAGATAAATACGGATAAAAGATGTTAAATAATTTTACATTACAAGGCACCAGTTTTCCGCTGGATAAAATTACAGTCGAAATATTAAGTACATTTTGATGGTTTTGCTTATATATCAACTACCTACCTAAAAAAAAAATCGGCATTAGCTAGGTGGCTAACTTCTCGCTAGCTAGTTGGCAAGCAGATCATAACTCATACTGACCCATACAGCTGGGTGCGTTGGCTAGGTATATGTTAAATGTCAGCAACGGCGTGACTACATATATATCGGGCAAACCTGTTCCTATTTTCGACCATCGCACTCGAACGAAGCGCAGCTGCGATCAAATTACAGATCAGGTTTGACAAAAAACGCAACAAGTTCCCATTTTGTTTTTCTTTTTTTTTCTTTCCAACAGCAGACTGCAAACAACCATTCTATTACACCCATATAAATACCTGCTATGAGGTTCACGGTCATGCACCAGACTAGCTAACTATAAAATCTGCAATTATACACGAGGGGGAAAGATAAAGTCACATTAGTTAACTTACACGTCATAAATGCAACACGCCACGCCGTTTTTCTTTTCATCAGCCATTCCTACAGTGCAGCAAATCCATTAGCTGCTCCATTGCTATCCTCTTATTTCAGCTGAATGAAACCAGTACATCAAATGGAAAATGGTTATTTCCAGATAACAAAAAATGTGAAAATCATACTGTGAAAATAATGCACATCGATATTAATTAAGTGCGTGCGTTTAAGGTTGCAGTATTTTAAGGAATCGTTTCGTTTTCTTTCTTTTGGGGATAAAGAGATGAAGATGTGCAGCACATAGGCAATAGAGAGGTTTTGAAGGAGATGACATAAGACATCATTTTAATGTGGAATTTGTGTATGACACCATGCTTGCTGTGAGAGTACGCATACAGTGCCAGCTGTTGTGTGTGTTTCCGGACTCAACAAACAGTAGAATTCTATATTAAAATGTGCGAAAGATTTCGCTCTCGATATATTGTGCACAATGAACCATCTTGCTAAAACTTCAAGATAACATTTCTGATAAAACGTTTTATGCCTTTTCTAAAATTTTCGTGATATATATCCACTCAAAAGTTTAACACGTATAAGTGACAATCAAGAAAAATGACAGCATCCAAACTTGATTAGTTAAGTCCCAGTTATTTTATATATGCTATAGCTGACAGATTTATTTTCCAGCAGCATATTACCTTTTGATTATGGGACATTTGGCTTAGAATAGACCCTTTTCTGCAGGGAAGTACAACTGTATCATGAGAGGTTTTTTGCAGGATAATAATGTACGCATTGTATTAACTTGTACCTTTCTGTAGGTCTAGCTCATGCAAGCAAAATGTAGGTGCATAATTATGGAATGATTGGTGACTGTTAAAGGTTCTCAGGGCTATTCCTTGCTGTATTGCTTACATGTGCTCACTTCTGTTTGTTGGGAACGTACTGTAAATATTAAAAGTGTTGTTTAATGCTCCTTCAATACTCAGAAGTTCATTGTCTGCCATATTTCTTATACCACTTGAAAAATGATTTACGATCAAATCAGTCAACTGACTAAAGCTGATGATCACATAAATGTCCAGACTATCCAGTAACAAAATAAAATGTACTTTGAGGTATGAAAATGTAGGCCTTTGTTACATTGTATGAAAATAATGAAAGAAAAAACATGCATATTTGATTAGGTGGTTCAGTGAATAAGTATCGTCTCACTCCTTTAGTGATGAGAGTTAATACTGCCTTTGCTCTGCATTTCCCAGTGTGTCAGGTCAGGTGAGGTTGGGGGGCTTACACTGGTACAGCGTGGTTTTGCACCCACCAGCGACGAAACACCTCAGGATTCCGGCTGACGACCCCCCAGGCCGACACTCGGCCCAGTTCCACCCTCCAGAAATGGCCGTTTCTTTGCCACAGCCCGGTTTTACAGCCGTGGGCGTTCACTTGGCCTGGGCCAGCTGCTCTGGTCCTCAGCAGTGAGGATACTGCGAGCCGGGTCACCCTCAGGGAAAAGCACCACATGGCCATAGTGCCATAACTGAAGCACCCTCACAATGCAGGTAATAAGCCTCATTCTGGACTCCTGTAGTAACTGATCGTTCAACACAAAGTCAAACCAGCGGTGTACAAAAATTCTTAAAAGAGACACAGTACCAAAGGAGTCCAGTCTTCGTCTCAGCTCACTGGATTGTGTCCATGTCTCACAGTCATACAGCAAAACAGGGAGCACCAGGACTCTATAGACTCCAAAGACTTAGACCCGTTTCCAGTGACCTCATGACCCCCCATCCTCTCCCAATCCGTCTACTGACTTCATAGGAAGAGTCACCAAAGGCATGACTGTCGCTGTCGAGGTAAGTGAATCTCTCAACGAGGTCGACATCTCAGTTTTGATCCAGGATACTCACAAATCCAGAAACTTGGACTCCTCGCTGAGTCTCTCGAGGGCCCCGATCAGAGACTCCATAGACTCCGAAGATCACAGCATCGTCAGGAAAGTCAACATCAGTGAATCTTTCCACACCAACAGATGCCGCACAGCTGCTGGACCCCACGACCCTGCTCAACACCCAGTCTATGCGAGCATTGAGTAGAGTAGGAGCAAGAACACACCCCTGACAAACCTCAGTGTTACATGGATTTTATTCTGGATATTTTATTTGTTTACTGTGTACAATTTACAATCAGTTTGCATTATATGGACCGTGTCTGTTTGGCAGTATGTGTATGTTCATCTCTGTTCTTGCTGCTGTATGCAACAGAATTTCCCCCTGGGATCAATAAAATTAATCTTAATCCAGGTACTCTGGATTCTCTCCACATTCAGTTAGGCAGAACGGTGCCTCTAAATAGTGAGTGATTGAGCATGCGCGTATGGTTGTGTGAACCTTTCAATGGACTGGCATCCTGTCCAGGGCACACTGCTGTGTCCTTTGCTAGCTTGGATAGGCTCCAGGGCTCCCATTGCCCTGTACTGGGTAAATTGTTGGAAGGTGGATGTTTTGATTACAAAAAAGTGAAAATGATGAATCATACAAAAGGCCATCAGTGAAGCACTGATACCTGAAAGCCAGGCATCTATGTAAATGCCATTCATACACGTTCATAAAAATCTAATTCTAATGGGGATACTTTTCTGTATGCCAGTTACACCTATTAATATCCTGACCAACATGTCATTTTGTCATTTCCTGAATTACATCAGACATTTTTCTGACTGGGTAACTACAGTTTTTAATGCTGTCTGATTGGTTAAATCTTGGGATTGGTGGTGTGATCTGTGTTCAAGATGGGATGGCGTTTTCCCACGAGAAGGAGATACAAAATTCTTCTAAAAAGTCACAAATGAAATAAACTGCGTGGGGTCCGGCCGGGCATAGCCCAAAAGAGGCACGCGGGACTGTCCCCAGGTGGGCCCACCACCCGCAAGGGGAA
>JAODJU010000025.1:19548477-19564758 GCA_026776725.1 Gnathonemus echidnorhynchus | reverse complement strand
AAAGCAGGATTACTTGCTTAGCCAGATAACTTGCCAGATTTAAGGTAGTCTGGGCTAAATGTAAATTGATGAAAATAAGGCCTATTTAGCCCAGACTACCTTAAATCTGGCAAGTTATCTGGCTAAGCAAGTAATCCTACTTTGTGAAACAGGCCCTAGGTTGTCTATGTGATCCACGTGGCCAAGCAAGGAGGCAGGGAATGCAGTTCCCTTCCGGTACCTTGAATCATCATCCAAGCTTTGCATGAACTCTACTGAGAAACGAATCACACTTTTCATCATAAGAAATCTACTTAATTTCATTTTAATGGCATTTACGCTTTTTGCTCTGAAAGATATATTTTTAAAGGCTGTTGAATTTTTGCCATTTTAGCTAACAGCCTAAGGTGTAATATAAAGGTTTCCTAAATTTAAACTGCAATATGTTCATAAAAGCCTACATGAGGCATCAATATAGGAACTCAGTGGGTCCAAACTGGGTACTAATAGGTATGTTAGATTTATGGAATCATCCTAATCTAAATTATACCAATAGCACCACCCACTGCTTAAAACTTGAACTGAAAAAAACAAGGTTCCCCATTGCCTTTGTCATATACTGCACTGTAATATTATCAATGTATTATTATGATTATTTGTTGTTGTTGTGGTTGTTGTTATTGTGGTTGTTGTTATGGTTCTTGATGATGACACATTGTGTCCACATTGTGTCACACCTCCAAGTTTAATGGAATGAATCCTGTCTCCTAGCTATCTGTGTCTCCTTGAATTATTATTGCTATTATTTCTGACTGCTCACTGAGTGCAGCCTATACTCTTATTGCAAAAAAAGAATGAGAGAGTAGGAATAGAAGAGAGAGGGGATTTGAGAGATGGGGAAAGGAGGGGAGGATGGAATAGAAAGCTTGCCCTGCATAATGGAATTAAAGGGGAAAAAAGAAATGGTGGAATCAAACTACTAGGAGAGGGAAACAAGCGGTGGAAATAAGACTCTACGCCAAATTTTCAAGGCTTACGAAAGACTCATGTCTAGAGTCAATTTGTGCAGGTCTTGGGGAGAAGTCAGGTGGACCAGATTGACACATGCTGGGTCGCAGCTCTGGAGAAAAAAAAAAGAAAAATCCTCTGTGCCTTTAATTCAGTTTCATCTGCCATGGGAGATAAAGCCTGTGCTCTGCCCCAGTCAATCCCACACTGCAGAAAGGAAAAATTAAGCCCTTCAGAAAACTCTTTAGCAAGGCAATGATTCCCTTAGACACAATGCCTTTTCCAGGAGACAGCTAAACTCCAGAGTGCTCATTGAGCTCTCCAATGGATTATATCATAGCATAATAGGATATTTCTTTGGAAAAGAAAGGTCTACGATTGCTCTACATATTTTTAGTGATGGTCTGAGCATATCACAGAACCTCACAAAATCTTGAAATTGTACATTCGACGTTATTTTACTTTTCTGTCAATCTGTAGTGGAAACTGTTGAAATAACCATCCGTGCGTAACAGTGTTGCATCAGTCATAATAACAGCACAAAATAGTAAAAGGAAAAACAAAACACTCATCACCATTGGTTATTGAGTAAAGATCGTAAATATGAATTTAATGAGTAACTGAACTGACCACATGTTACTGATTAACTTGCTTGAGTATACTGTACATTGCCCAGAATGTGTGACTTTGTGTGTGTGTGTGTGCCCTATAATATGTATAGTATGGATTTCCTTTTAGGGTTTATTCCTGCCTTGCCTTGTATCCTGCTTCCTGGGATAGATTTAGCCACCCCCCCCCCCCTTCCCTACATGACCCAGTTCAGGATAAACATTTTGAAGACAAAATGATTATAATGCATTAAAACTGCATTTAAATGAGACATTCAAGGATTGTTATGCATATCCAATAGTCACCTGAAAAATAAGGTAAACATGAATGTGATGAATGAATGAAGTTGGAAATGACAGTAATCTCAATTTTGGGACAAAAAGTTTTTTCTTTTTATCAGTAATATAAAGGGCTTCTATGTCACAAAATTAACACATGCTGCTTATCAAGGCCTTGACAACAGTAGTCATGACAACAGTCCGGGTGATTCTATGCAAATGATGAGATAGAGGGACTGTATTTTAACTGGTTCACTCGCTCATTTACTATTCCCTGTGTAGTTAACCATATAGGAAATTAGTCAGTGAAAAAAGACAGTGGTTTCAGAAACTACATTCTGTGATACACAGTGTCGGTATCCTAGCAATCTTTGACAGATGACATTTGCGGATAGCAAAATACAGCAACAACATATACAGAATGAAGAAGAGTTGATTTGCATGCCTCAATCTGCAATTAATTTCAATAATTAAAATTATTATTAATTTATAGTATTTTTGTTAGTACTTGAAATATCTTTTAAAATGTCAGCTTCAGACTTTGCAGAGATCGCTATTATCATTATGTGTTACTTCTAAAAATGAAAATGCTTATATTTCTATACAAAGTTGCGCTCTTGCACTCTTTGTATCACGAATGGTCAGAGTAGGCCAGATGGCATTGTGCATCTTTGCTGTGCAATTTTCCATTTGTGGAAACCTTGCTATAGAGCTACAATGACATAGGATAATTTAGCAACAATTTTCCCATTGCTACATGCAACTATTACGTACCCAGGTTCTCAGACCTGGTTGGAGTAGGAGGTCCTTCAAAAGCCTATACTAGCTGAAGGCCAGCCCATTAAGTAATTGGATGAGGAGAGCGTGCTGTAAAACACTTCATACTGTTAGATTTAAGCATATCTCCTGTAAGCAAAGACGGCCTTAGCACCAGGCAACTGTCCAGGCAGAGTGAAGAAAAAGAGCAGAATGAGTGGAGAGCATTTCAAATAATAATCAAATGTTTTCCATGTCATTTCCAGGGCAGGCTGGCCTCTAATTCATTTAGTCAAACAGCAATCTAATTACAAAGCCAGGCACAGATAGCATAATAGCAGAAGGAATCACAAACACAGGTATAAATAATGCCTCGATATAATTTTCCACTTGTGTTCTCCTCTTACAGGTCCGTAAATGTCACCTCATCAACCAAGCTCATACATATCTGGACAATGTGCGTTGTTTTACTCCCAAAAATCCTCTTCTGTCGATCATCAGCGGCAGCCATTAGCTAGAAGAACTTCCCCAAACTTCTCCCAGCAGGTTCCGAAAGCCGCCCAGCTTGTGAATCATTTAAATTGTTATCCATCACTGCACCTGGTCTGCTCACCCTTCTCTATCTACTATTTCTACAGAAAGAGAAAAGGGAAAGGTTGTTCTATATGTTTTTGGACTTCGCTATCGAGG
Source organism: Gnathonemus echidnorhynchus (assembly GCA_026776725.1). Lineage (NCBI taxonomy): Eukaryota > Metazoa > Chordata > Actinopteri > Osteoglossiformes > Mormyridae > Gnathonemus > Gnathonemus echidnorhynchus. The sequence goes on along the minus strand of JAODJU010000025.1, from coordinate 19,561,438 downwards.
ATTGCGAAGCATTTCGAAAGAGATATCAGGCACCTGCACAAAAGCAAATTCTCCCGCAGTGGTGCTTGTCACTTGTTCATCTAATGTTGCTCATGAACAGGCACACCGTCCACGCATAATTTGAAATGCTACCTCTGCTCCGTGGCGGATTTCCCTTGTTTACTTTACTGTTGAAAACTGCATTTTTCACATTAGGTGCCTGAAGTTTGCTTTCTATTAAACTACCTATGTGCGGCATATCTGAAAATGTAAACAAACTTGTAAAACACGATGCACAGCCTCAGTCTGTACACTAGGTGGCTGTGTGACAGTTTAAGATTCTTTTATCTGTCCAAAATGGAAAAAGATGCTTAATGAAGTGACATTCACAAGTATAGTAGTCATTCAACAATTAAGTTTTCTTGTATTATTCTAACTACTGTTAACTAGCATTAGGGTGAAATAAGGGTTTCTGACACCTTTTATAAGGTTAAGATTAATAAGTTTATAAATATTGACTGTAATGTGTTCTCATTCTGTTTGAAATGATATGAAAAAGTCTACACAATTTTACCTATATTACTTATTTTATTATATATTTTTACACATTTTTTACCATCCAGTATGTAGACATTGTTTGCTAATGGAAGAACATTCCAAACTACAGATAAAGTGGATGATAAGTCATCTTATAACTGGAAAATGAAGTGTAATGGACATACTGTACTGTAGAACTAGGATTAGCTAAAATTTATCCATTTACATAATACAATATTATATACGTGAAAATATTTTATCAAAAGTATATTACTTCTATATTCTACTCCTCGATTTTAGTAATACAGCAATATGAGTTTACACTTTTGAGTCAGAATTCTCCGAACCTGAATTTGTATTTAAATAAAAACACTTTTCTGTTTATCATTAAGCCTTGTTAAGCTTGAGGACTTCGCAGTGAAGCTCAGGACAGTATTCCTGCCGGCTAATGTGTCACAGTATATTTTTGTTCTGATTTTCATTGCTATACTCAGCAAAGTCCAGTGCTGATTTCGGTTTCTTTTGCAATAAATTATTAAAGCTTACATTCTGACCTTTCTTCCCATGCTTTGGCCAAACAGAAAGGTCACACAACACCGGTGTTCCCAATGCAAGATCACAATCTAACATTTCATGTACACAAAACAGAGCTTTATTGTTTTAAATAATTTTTGTTTCAATGAAACCAGTAGGTATATGGTTCTACTTGTGTGTCTGATTCTCTTACAAATATCAACATTCGAACATTACACCGAACCATCATAAAAGAGAACACACACCATGGTAGAAGCTCAGACATACAACACAAAACAATCAAATATTTAATTAATTGTAGTTTTTCATTATTTAATGTTGCCCAAATGCATTTACATATTTAGTAGTTACTTTTATTCAAAGTGATGAACAATTGAGGAAAACAATTTCCCAGAAACAATTGGCGTTAAGGGCCTTTCTCAAGAGCACAATAGTGAAGTTACTCAGCTGACCGTGGCATTTGAATTGTTGACTTTCTGATTGAATTGATGGTGGCCTAAGCCACAGAGTCACACACTGAATGTTTCTGGTGAGAGAAAATCACCTCCATTCATTGAACATCAATACAACACGATTTCCTTCTTTTGTTTCTTCTTTTTTGGGGTTTTACATTTTTAATGTTATACTGTGAACTAGCATGAGGTTCAGCAACAGCACAAGATTGAATTTGGGTGTGCCCTCGTGTTACCATGGCGACTGATCACCAAACTCATGCCTACAGAAGCATCAGTTAATAAAACACAACTGGCCCTATTTCCTTTAATAGGGTTTAAATAGGGCCTATTTCACAGCTTTTCAGGGCACTTGCAATGAGTTTAGTGCAGTATTTTTGTCTGATTGCTGGTGGCCAGACATTTATGTGGCTGATTTATGCTTGCTATTTCAGGAAAGGTTTATGTTTGCCATTTAAAAGGGATCATAACCATCTTTTATTTAGTGTTTTTGTAGTAAAATACTTGCCTCCTCCCAAATATGCAAGATTTTGAAAGTTATCAGGAAGGATCTTTAAAAATCACTTTACCATTTTTTGTTGCACACATTAGTTGCATTAAAATCAGTTTAACAGTTCTAACAGGAAAGCTATAGCCATTATAGAATAAATCAATACAATAACAATATATCGCCAAGCCTCATTCATGATCTTGGTCAGAAGTCCTGTTGGATGCAAAAAGAGCTTCCGGGGAATTTCTAGGCACACATGATTCAAATATTACGTGTACAAATAAGGGAACAGAACCGTTTACTCAAGATTGCTAATTCGCCAATCGTCCCCTTAAACGACATACCTTAAAATGGCTAATTTTCTATTTAAATGCACTGACATTTATATAGCAGCTTAACCCGGATACCGGAGACCAGCATACTGCAGCTCTAGAAGCCAAAGACTTGCGCATTTGCACGCTAGAACTTAGTGACGAAACAGAATTCTTCGCCTAGAAACAAACGCAGATGTAAACGCCGCCGCTTTCCCCCGAGCCGTGTTGCTACTTACACGCTTTGCATTATTTATTCTGCATGTTCATAGATATTTAGCTTTTTGACCTGGAGAATCTGCTCTTGCTCTCATGAATATTTCACACGGTTTCCATGTAAATTAGTGAATATGTACATCGTAGATGGGCACAGACGATCCATGTTAGTAAGCAGGATTTTTTCTGAGACACTAGGCAATGGATGATAATGTGGAATGCAACGCTGTACAGAGACATGTTGAGGGGGGAACTCAGCAGCACACGTTCACCGCAAATAGCTAGTTTGGGCAGAAGGGGCAGGTGTTCAGGCACCAAGGCACGCGCCTGGTCTAATGTATGGTCATTTTTTGATTAAAAGGGTACTTTTCACACTTCACCATTTACCTGAATTTACCTGAAAAAAGGTATTATTTTATTGCACCACATTCTGCAATACATGCGATGCATGGAAACGTATTAAATGCAAGTGTACATGCAAGTAAATAGTAAGTTTTGCTCATGCACGTTAAATTACAAGGATACGATAAAGACACAATATATCACACATCCATTCATACATGTTCTATACTCGCTTGCCCCACATTATATAAACTTAGAACAGCCAAATGTTTCTTGGATAATAATTTGTTAGAACACGAATACCTTGCAATATACATAGGGCGTTATAAATGTTAAATTAGGTCTGTATGCTCACCAATACTGATCATGTATGTGATAAAAAATTTAATATAAACTATTAAATATTTAATATACTTTCATTGTTGATGTGTATGGCATAACTACATATTTAACGGGCATGTAAGTATATGATTAGTCTATACATAATACTTTGTGACACGTTATCAAAATGTTATTTAATATCTGGCATTGTACAAATAATAACTAGATGGCAATAATGATAAATTGTATAACGAAGGAGAAAGGTGCTGGGAGTTAATTGGTGATGCGCTAAAGTTTAACACTAATTCTGAGTATTACACGCAGAGTATGCATCAACCGTGTGATTCAGAAGACACGTTGGTTGCGGGGGAAAAGAAACTCGTGGTTAAGACTCATATTTATTGGTTTAATTTCTGAATATCGCACGGCAAGATTTGGGCTACTTCAGTTTAGTTCTTTTCCCTTTCGCTGGACTGGGGAGACGGTATAATCCCGTGTAAGGTAATCACTGAGGTGGTAGTGGAATCACACCCTTGTTCGGGATGGGGAACAGGAGTTCTAAGGTATGGTCAGAACAGGTATGTAGGAAGTGACGTCATCTGGGTCCGGAAAACGGAGGGGGTATTTTTTTTTTTTTGAGAGCAAGATGGCAGCGAAATCTGATGGTGTGGGGGTCGTTACCGGTTTCGCCCAGCTGCACAACCTGGACGAAGTGATTGGGGACGGCGAAGGAGATCTGCCGGACAGCAGTGCGATACACATCTGTCATTGCTGCAACACCTCGTCCTGCTACTGGGGATGCCGGAGCGCCTGTCTGCATGCTCTCCTGGGGAAGGGGAAGGGAAAGGGGAAGGGGACCAGACGGCCGCCGCAGCAGGAGCGCCTTTGGCTGGACTGCCTGTGGATCGTCTTGGCGCTGTTGGTCTTCTTTTGGGACGTGGGCACAGACCTGTGGTTAGCGATCGACTACTACTCCAAGCGAGACTACACGTGGTTCGGGCTGACCCTCTTTTTTGTACTTGTCCCGTCGGTGCTGGTCCAAATACTAAGCTTCAGGTGGTTCGTGCAAGACTACACCGGGGGAGGTCTGGGGGCGGTGGAGGGTTTCAGCCGGAAGGCGACAGCTGGATTGAGCGCCAGGATTCACGGCAGGGACAGGTGCTGTCAGATATCTGTGTGGACATGGCAGGTTTTCATACATGTTCTTCAGATGGGACAAGTGTGGAGGTAAGGATGCGTTGGCATTTTCCTGAAAACTGTAAGTGTAATGCAGAGCTGGAAGCCACGATCCCCTGTTTCTCCCTCCTCTGCACATTTTCCTCTAATTGTTCTTTCGTGTCACCTGGGATAACCTGAATGGCTTTGCATGAGGACCATATGAGTGAATTCGTTTTTGCCTCTTAGCCTTGATTAGTCAATTAGTGCGGTGTTGTAATTTCTCGTCGTTGGATTTGCTCCGTGTTCTTTCACGCTTTATTGGGGGGTGCTTTATTTATTGCCAGCGCTGTCACCGTGTCAGATGGACGTGGCGGAGCAGCCAAGCTTTTATGCGCGCCCTGGGACTTGGACCTGCGAGGAGAACCGTCTCATTTTTCGTCACCGTCTTTGCCGACGAAGTCCATGTGTAGACTCGATTTAATCCAAGTTATTTTAAAAGTTTTTTTTTTTTTTTTATGAGGAGGCGTATGCATGCTTTCAATTTGGTGGGGGAGGTGGTGGACCTTTTTGCGGGATACCAAGCCTTGCAAAAAAAAATGTCGACTGCTGGAAGTACTGCGCTACGTATAGCGCACATACGGACTCCTTGTGTCTTGCTGGCGTTCTGCACGCCTTTTAGCTTTAGCAGATGGTGTGAGCCCGATCGTGTAAAGGAATTGCTATCCGACACGCCTTTTCGATCACACGATCTTCTATTTGATGTTTATATGTATGCAAAATACATTTAAAATGAGCTTGAGATACACGTTTGTTTTGCGTTTTGATGTGGCAGTGGCTTTGCAGACCCCTGACGCCAGATGCTGGTGAGACCGGGTTGAAATATTATTTTTCCAGGCTTTTCCATTCAGTGTGTAATGACGGAATCACAAGAGCAATTGGTCACCGCCCGGAAAATGTCATTGACTTTGAATAAATACGAGTTTTGCAACGCACGGTCGATTTACGGGACAAACGGTGACTGAATGACCTTAGTAATGGGGGGTGCGTATTCAGTCCATCCCATCTTCATACGTCTTTGGAAAATCTGCAGTGATTTAGTAATTTGGTGATTCTGTGCCGGGAGAGGACGTTACTGTAAAGAGCGTCTGTGTAGGAAAGATCCTTAACCGCATTTTAAAAGTATTTTCTCTAAAGCCAGATTTTTCACTAGGGTGCCTAAGCCATTGAATTTATTTAAACCTTGAAACCTTTTTCTTAAAAAAAAAAAAAAAAAAATTAAAAAAACCCCCAGCGTCATGTGTGTAATGCGTAAGCCTTTTGATATTTCCGCTGAAGACGGTGATGTAATTGAAAGTGACTGTGGGGAAAGCAGTGTTTGTGTATATTATTTGATCCCTAAAAGCCGTAAGCCTCTTGTGTGTATCACGCCTGGTAGTCAACTTTTATAGAGAATAAATTATTCACGGCGTATGTTTTAATGTTAAATACGGCATGGTGCGCTTTCTGATGTAAAAAACAAGAACAATGTCCCCAGCCATTCTTAGGTATCATCCAGATCTAAGTCAGAAATTTAACAAATAATAAAGAGCGTCTTTTAGCCTTGGGATGTATTCTTTTATTATTATTTTATTTTGGTATGCTACTCATAGCATCTTTATACAAAATGAAAAAAAAAAATTGAGGTACTTGTGTTAACCCATTGGGATTGTTTTAAAATACTAGTTTCACCAAAAGCCAAATGGCTTCCTTGTATATGAAGCTTGCAGTAGGACTTCTGAAAGCCTTAGGCTTCAAGTAAGGCTGCCTCCTATTGTAGAATGACAAAAAGGTAATTTTAGTTAAAAGTGGAGGGTCCCTTATGGGTAGAGTTTGAATTTGGGTTGAACTTTGAGTGTCCCTTTGTGTTAACAAAGTTCATAGGATTTTATTTGACTGGTACAGACCTGGAAAGATTTAATAAGAATTTTGTTCAGGCTTATGACACGAATCAGACTATTTTATAAAAGAATTTCTGGCTTTGCCTATGCTATGTTGATGCCTTTGTCAGTACCCTTAATTTTTAGGTCATTTAGAGGCCATGAAGTTTTGTATATGCAGCTTATACTTGATGAATGTACACATGGGTGTTTATTATGTCAGAAAGGCTTTTTGTGCTGTATATAGTGAACATATAGGTGCACGTAGTTCGACTGAAGAGTGTTGCATTGGTACTGGTATTTTCCAGTTTGCTTAGGCAATGTTGTACAGGTACATCTTACTGGCAGAAAAAAATCAAGAGGGCTCTTTCTAAAGTTTGCCAAAATAGTGACGTGCCCTGAAATTGAAAAACAACTTTTTTGACATTTAACTTAACATGGTGTTTAACCCAAAATGCTCTGTTACTTGTTAATTATAAATTAGTATGCCTGCTACAAACATCCTTATTTGGGCTGTTTTCGATGTTTCCAGCTAACGTGCATGCAAGTATGTAATCTAACATTGATACATAAATAATGTGTGTGGTATTTTAGGAAGGGTGTTATTGATGCCGTGTGTTAGATTATTACTTTATGTGTAATAATAGATAACCATCTAGAGCTCCATTTACCATTAGTATGGTTTAGTGGTGAAACAAAATTCATGTTTTGTTTCCCAAGGGTATCCTGAGAACCAAGGATGTCCTAAAATGGACACTGTAGCGCACGCTAATTATAGGGATTATGTGCTGTATTACATTACGAATACAGAGTGCTGTCCAGTGCTGAAACTCACTTTTGGTTTTGCTCACTGTTTTGGCAGCAAAGTCTAAGAGAAACGTGCGAAGGTCAATGGGTGATTCCAGATTGTGTGACATGACAGTTGATGAGTCCGATCAGCCTGGTTTTCACCTTCACGGTTTCAAAATAGGACAATTACTATTGGCAGCCATTGATCTTTGTAATATTATCAATAAGCATTTATGGCTATATTGGCTGTAAGTAATTAATCTTTTGTATGTTGACACATTTTAAGTCAAGATAAATTAAACCTATTTTGACTGTCACTTTGAAGAAAGATGAAATTAGGATGATTATTCTAATCTGGATTCAGATTCTGTAAAAACTGAAAATTGCCCTCATACTTATGTAAAATCAGACAGAGAGAGACTTACTGTTTTACACTATTTAGATGCAGACCATTGTTATACATGCCTGTTGATTTTTATGATGAGGAAGATGGCAGTATGAGTAGCTGATTTAAATTACATAGACCTATTGACTTAAAATGTTTATTTCAACAATAATTTACTCATTTGATGTTCATAGAAATTTTTTGGCGGTAGCTGTTTTCATTGTGACTATGATCTAAATGCCGCCAGTTAATTTCAGTATCTAAATTGATTAAAAACTCACTCTGTTATTCACACAGTGTTATTTACATATTTACACTTCCACATGCTGGATTATGTTGATGTCATCAAATTTATGATGTCCTTTTTCTATATATATTACACGGTAGGGTTCATGATAAATTGCTAAAACAGTTTTACGTTTCACTTTGACAAACTGAAGTCTTAGTATGTTAGTATGTGAGATTCTGACAAATATGTTGATACAGTTGTTTTTTTTTTTTTTTTAGCTGAATTGTGATAATTTTATTTCAACACGTATCTGTAAGTTCTCAAGAATTGTTGTGAGCCTGAAGGATACAAGAGAGTGGAAAACCCTGAATGTGATGCAGGTCCGTTGTGGGGCAAACATAGAAAATTAAAGCCGTTTTCACACATGAACTCCAGACATTGCCCAGGCAATCAGGGCCGGATATAGTCCAGAATTGTCCTTTCACACATGTGGCAGATGCATTCACACCTGCTAGAAATACTCTGGTTAGTTTAGATGAGGGGTGGCGCTTTGGTAGAGCATGTAGGAGGAAGGACATGATGGAAGAAGTATGCTGCAGAAATCGCAGTGTTTTGATTACAGCACTGCTGACAGAAGTCCTCAAATCTTGTTGTTGTTGGCCATCTTCATTGGGGGTCTTCTTCATGTAAATAATCCTCCTTCTTTGCCCTCAGATGTTTCTATCCCTCCATTTTTTTTGCGTCATTCGCATGATAGAACCATCACCAACACGGCCACTCGTTTGCAGCGAGTTCTCAGGAATTCTCCCTGTTCCATCACACATGAGGGTGACTCAGAAATTGCCCAGGCTTTGTACTAGGGAGCGGGCAGGGTAATGTCCGCGTAATGTCCGGTGCGACTGATTCGGACATTTGCAGTCACGCATATAGCCCCTCTGGTAACATCTATAAAGTGCATGTCTGAAAGGGGCTTTAGTGACACCAGCAGGTACCCTAACAACATATAATTCAAAATCCCAACCCTAGTGGTGTGAAGAGACAGGGCTACCTGCTGTCTTCAACACCGTAACTCCCTTTATCCTCTTGCACAGAAAGTCTACTTTCAAGTCTGCACTGAGACACCTTTTTGTCACTGAATGGGCGTTGAAGAATGAATCAGATAAGTGTTTATCGTTAGCGCGCTACTCGCTATAGCAGCGGGAAGCCGTGAAATTCAGCGGGTTGCCAGTTCGATGAAATGTGCGAGTAGTGGCAGGAATTTGCGGGGAAGTTCTCTGGAGTTTGTTTCCGCCGGCACGAGCGTGACGTTACTTTCCTGAAGAACTTGTGAGAAGCGAGAGCTGTGGTAGTTTTGTGACTTTAGATTGCAGATTAGCATGGCCTTAAGGAACAGGAACCAGCCAGGTATAGATGGTGCGGACTGGTCTTTGCCTTCCGCGCAGCTGAAAGATATCTTGGGTGGAGTTCCACACTTTTGTTGCGGCCTCCCACAGGGTTAGACATCGAGACATGCGTCTCCACGCTTTCTTCTGACTTCCATCAATATTTCATTAGATGGGAATGACTGGGGAGGGATGGTGATTGCGTTCAATTAAGCCGCCCAGGAAATCTTCCCAAAGTCGGGAAATGCAGTATTAATCAGCCCTGGGGGCGTTGTGCATCTCCAACCAGAATGCCAAACATGTGACCGGCTTTGGCACCAATCACGGCTTGTGGTCCAAAAAGATCCCGTGTCCTCCTTTATTTCTTCATTCTGCTGGAATTTGCCATGTAATATGTTTGTCAGTGCTTGCGTGTTTCCTTTCTGTAGGCTGACTTCTGGCATCTCTGGTGGTGCCAGGAATCTGTCCATCTATCTTCTACATAGCTGTGTCTTTCCAGAAATTCCCGTGTCGTATGTTGTGTCGTTGGCTTCGTTGGCTGACTAGGTGAACACACAAAGATTTCTCTTTTCGGTGTAGAAGCGGAAAAACCTTGGCTACACGAACGGCTCCCTGGGCAATACCTGACGATCAGTGTGTTTAAAATAATTGGGGAAAACAAATCCAAATTAAGGACGTTACAAAATAATCTCTCCCTCCTCTTCCTGAAAACCTCAGCATCGCCCATGTTCGTCCTGTTTGACCTGATCTGGATACTCAGTCCTAGATTTCAGTGAAATAGTCATTTTCTCCTAAATCAATAAAGCAATTGGAAAATTCAAATATATGCCTTTCTGAACTGAATGAAAGCCCAGGCGGGACCCCTGGGCCATTAAATCTCATTGTTTCGTTACAAGCAAAGGTCAATACAGAGATAAAAACATGCTGTCGCGACACAATGGTGACTTGCGTTACCGAGCGCTTCGCCGCGGCTTCTCCTCTTACGGCGTAAATGCTGACGCGGGGGGGCGCTGAGGATGCGGGGGGCTCTGAGGACGCGGCGCCGTCTCTGCTAGCCCGTTTGCTTATTTCCGTGCTCCTCACGAGCAGCCATTAGGAAACCTGAAGGTGGCCGGAGGACATTTTAACGCAGGCGGCTGTGTGGCCGCCCCGCCTGCCTTCAGGACCCCAGGCATGGGCCTGCCGTCGTCAGTGGGATTCACTGAGAGGAGGACAAGCAAAGAGCAAGGGATTCTGCTCTCTTCCTCTCCTGTAGGTTGCTTGTGGTATTTGTGTGGAACTCCAGCAGTCATTAGTTGTAATCTTTAATCAATTAGGTTGTTCGTTCTTGTGTTCTTATAAAAAAAAAAATATATATATTCCGCCAAAGGTCATCGGCACGACCCCCTTTACCTCAAAGGTTTGATGGACAGGACTTGCATTTGCTTTTTTTTTTTTCTCCTTGAAATTTGCCATGAATAATAGCTCGCAATTTAGGGCACTGGAGCCACGAGCCCAGCAGGGTGGATCAGGCTTCTCCCTACTGCCTCGACCAGCTCCTTGGAAGCATGGCGCTCACAAAAGGACAGGACTGTACGTATCGATCCCTTGATCCAGGATCAGGCCTCGAAACGCTCCTTTCACGACTGAATGGGGTGCTGCTGTGACTGTGGGTGTGTGTGTATGGGGGGGGGGGGGTGTCGTTCAGCTGCAACTTGTGCGCAGTCCCCGTTGCCTCTTGCTGTGAATGAATGCAACCTCTTTTCTGCAGATGAAAATACTCAAATGGTCCAAGCTCCGATGGCTTCCTTCTTGTTTGAAGGTCACTTTAACAAAAAAAGTGCCATTTCCAAGACATTGAAATGTTCACCAAAAACCCTTTACCTCTCCCTCATCCCCTCTGGTAACTGGCCTCATTTATAAAGTGGCCCAATTGTTTTTATATCGCACAGCTATGAACACAGGATATTGACCATATATTGAGGTATAGTAAGGCAGATCAGAAATGTGCTCTTTTTACACGTTTTACCAACAGCAATCATGAAGCATCATATTTATTTTATTTATTTTAGCTTTAATCCAATTTTTTGCCTCCATATCCTGTATCTCTGGCTTGGGGATTCCTGTGTTTTACCATAAATATACCAAGATGTCAGAAATCAGCCTTTGATAACATCCATGTATAATTGAAGTATACCATCTTTTGCTCCATAACCACTCAGCTTAGGGCTGGATCGATGTGTGATATTAATTTCAACATCACATGTTGTGCACATGCAATTCTCACAGCGGGGGGGGGGGGGGGTCCACTCATTTTCACTTTGATAGGAAACAAGACTTAGCAAGCTTTGCAATTTTAATGAATTAAATAAAAAGAATTCACATAATTACCAAAAAAAATCACATTGTGATATTTGAATTGTTTTCAATATTGTGTAGCCTATTCTACAAATCAGAGTTTAAGGGAAGAGACATCCTGGGGGGGGATACCAGCGGAATTCTGTTGCAAGAGACCAGCTTACCTAGACACATGTTTATGGACTGTAGGAGGACACTGGAGTACCTGAAGGAAACCATGCTACCACAAAGCCGGCGTAACACCTCGGAAAACTATATCCAACACGCTTCCCTCTCTGCAGCAGCAGGAGGTCTAGTAGTTACCGCCATAGGCTGGTAATCTTGGTTTAAGGCCCAGGAGCAGCAATGTAATTACCTGAATTGCTCCGATAAATGATTCATCCATATATGCTGTGCTCATTAATGCAAACAGCCTGCTCCTCCAGAACCGCAGGCTGTGTGGCTGCAGCTGAGTACGTAGAGCACAGCGATAGGGTCGCGAGGTTTAGTTAGCGTCACTGCGGCTAAGGCGTGAGCTAAGTGCTTCCCAGTGTGGTGGATCCAGGGTCTCAGAAACAGGCACGCTCTCCGGATTTACAGAGACTGTTGCAATAAATGGGGGGGTGGGGTGTGGGGGGGGACATCAGTGGCGGTTCTGCGGCTGAAAAACGGCTTGTTAATGAGAGAGGTCAGAGGAGAACGGCCAGACTCATTAAAGCTAACAGGAAGGCCACAAGTACAAACAGCTCAGTACAATAGTGCTGCGGAGGTGGATTTCACTGAATTCTAAATGCACGACTCATGTACCCTTGAACTGGTTTAAGATGAAAGGGGCTTTTACTTGATACTACGTAGGTTTACCTAATCAAGTGGCCATTCAGTGTAAATTGATTTTTTTTCCCCTCCTAGTATGATTGGCCAGTGCAGTGATCAGCCATCTGTTAGCACCACCCCTGGCCGTCAGGACACGAGTGATGATCCCTAACACGAGTCAATATTAATTTGGTCCGGGGGCGGAAAATATCCCAGCAAGATCTCAGCTCTGTGCCAGTTCCTCTGCACTGACCCGTGCACCCAGGAAATCGGTCTGTTGGAAGCAGCCCCTGGGTCTCACTACAGTAACTGAACGAAAGGTTGTCTCACTGTCAGTGTGTCCAAACGCTTATTTTCTGCAATGTGGGTTACGGTTCAGCCTGGAGCTCCTCCCAGGAGGCGTCGGGCTTGAGGTAAAGGGATGACTCAGGATAGGATGACAGTCCACTTAAAGGTAAATGCAGTCACACACTATTAGTAATTTAGAGATGACTGTTCTAACCAGTGGTCTTGGACTGTGGGGATGAAACTCACATAAGGGCCTTATGAGGAGAAAACACAACTGCAATTTCCCAAAACTGCAAGTGTGATGCTACTATGGTGCCCAGGAAGGGGGATAGAAGGATTGTGCACGAATGTAGCATACAGGCAATAAACACTGGGGCGTAATTACACTATGTCAGGGGTGGCCAATCTTATCTACAAAGGGCTGGTTTGTATGCAGGTTTTTGGGATAACCTGTAGGTCAGCTGTTCAAACCCAGGTGTGAGGACTCTTCAGCCAATCAGTCC
>JAODJU010000025.1:19506766-19542551 GCA_026776725.1 Gnathonemus echidnorhynchus | reverse complement strand
TACCGATCGAGTTATAAAATGTGATGATCGGCCGATACCGATCTTCGGCCGATCGATCGGAGCATCCCTAATATATATATATATATATATAGGAGAACTAATGTGTTTTCTTGTTTTTCCACTTTCAAGTTCTGTAGCATTGTTGTGTGGTATTGACATGATGCATAGGGGTCTGTTTTAACCTTTCCCACCACCCGACTGGACCATTATGCTCATAATAAATGTGTTTGTGCAGCCTGCAGTCCTCTCCTGTTTGAATGATTTGTCGCTGTGTGATGTTTCCAATCCCCAGGCTTCTTTCTGCTAGTGCTTGGTATGCCCAGTACACTAATGTTGGGAAGGCCTTTAAGCGATCGCCTTTTCAGCTTTACATTAGTACCCAGTGGCTATTCTCTCTGTTGCAGACCTGGAAACAAATGCTGACTCCATTCAGCCTTGCAGTTTTATGGCTTTGCATCTGAATTATACGTCACATTAAGAAAAAGCCTGATAACAAACGCATTCAATGTCCTGGAAGCCCTTTGCTTTATCATAATGTGTGGAGAGGACTGTTAATTTGTCTGCAGTAGAAACAGCCAGAATTTATTTTTAGACAAAGAAACTCTCTCACATTGTCTATACACACACGCACAGACACACAGTATATATACAGTATTTCAAAGGTGTTTTTGACTTATTCTTAAATAATAGCTCCTTAATTTTCTTGTTAGTCAGTTGTGCCTTCCATTTTCATCCATCCAGCTGATCCAGACCAAGGTCACTGGGAAAGTATTCCAGGCATTACAGGGGACAGGGCTGAGGTAGACCCTGGATGGGATGCTACTCTTTTGCAGATCACATACAATCACACATTCTGGGCAGCCTCAGTCTATATCCCATTACCTGAGTCGTGTTGTTTCTCAAAGCGGTTGTTGAAAGTGCTTGCTTAGTGATATTGATTATAAGATGATTGTTCAGCTGCTTTTTTTTTTTAATAACGTCACATTTTCCACTACACCATTCGATAGAATACGTACTGCTAGCAAAAGGACAGCGATGACGGGAAACAGCAGCCCCCCTCCCCCCAAATGCAATCACATAAATGCTTCACTCCATGTATATTTTCAGTTTTTCTACTGAAGACCTTTGATGACACACCAGATGTGAGACACTGTGGGCTGGAGGTACACCCCCAGCAAAAGTGCTCTCGACGGTCCTGCCTTTATACTCAGAGCCCACCCCACCCCACCCTGATTTTGGCTGAGGGCCTTGCGATCTTTCCTTGCCAAGGCCTTGGCCGTGTTATCCGCTGTGTCAGTGCCCTGGGAGGCCCATGCCTGCCAGATCAGGCGCTTAAACTAAACCTCATCCCACCTAACTCCCCCCTCTTGCTCCAAGCTGTGTTTATTCCTCAGTGACCTTCCTCCCCCCCCCCCTCAAATTTTAATTAGAAAGCTTGGGCAGCCTTTTGTTCAGTATTTGACCCTCGAGCTGGACAGTGTGTAGAATTGGACTACAGTTTTATCAAACTGTGCTTTTCAGACTTTACTAAAAGCACCAGAGTTTATTTGGATGTTAATAAAATCCTCTGAGCAGAGGTTGCAGTAAATGTGAAAGACAGACAAAATTTTTAATTGTAACCTTTATAAAGAGAGAAACTGTCTTTGACCAACTGGAAGGTATGTTTTACAGTTTCCCAGCTTTCCAAATACTGCTCACACGCTTGGAAATTTTATTGTCAAACTGTGTAGCATTGCGGGGTTGAATTTGCCAGCACTGCCAGCCAAACATTTTCAAGTCAATGTTTTTATCAATAATAAAGTTTTTGCATCTGCTTTAGCTCTTTGCTGCCCTGGGTTGAATCTCTGTAAGTGAGTGGATTTATCCAAAGCAAAGGTTTATCCTGGAAAAAAAAAAATCACTGCTCTGAGGGGGTGTAATTAGCACTGGGAGGGCAGATCCATTCCTTTTTTCTTCTTTTGCTGTGAAGAAAAGCAGCAGTGCTTTTACCATGAAGATTTTCTCTTCAAATCTTAGGTGAAGTATCCCTCAGGCGAGCTGTTTAAACTGAAAATATCCCATTGTATAAACAGATGAAGTCCAAAAATTTACTGTGGATAAAAAGAAATGTACCTTTTTTTCTTTGAAGACTGAATAAATACATTTTAGTGTCTTTAAGTCTGCGTTTGACCTGATACACTGGGGAATGGTGCAAGGAGCAGTGTGGGTGTTGGTGGAAACAATTAATTTTCTGAAAAAAAGTCCCTTGAATCGCAAGAAGAACATGCCAGATATACGAGGAACCTGTGAAGTAATGAGCAAAGGAGGCAAATTCCATCACCTCTTGAAGGCAGAGAAATATTTTTTTATTTCTCAAGCTTGTTCTGATTTTGCTTTGCTGCTTGGCTGTTACGGTTTTGAACGTGGCCTGGTGTAACTCCAGTGACAGCGTTCCACATTTCCGGAGACAGAAGATCTGAGGGGTTGCTATGAGGAATACTGACTGTAACCCTGACTCCCCGGGGTGCCACACCGGTACCGTTTTTAAAGACGTCTCCAGCCCAGACCCCTGCTGCGGAAGCTCTCAATGAGCCAGTGCCCCAGACTGCCACCTGCTTGCCTGTGTGATGTTTGTTTCGTTCTCCATGTCTCCCCATCTGGCGCGCTGGGTTGTCACTGGTGATGCTATAACGGTTCCCGTCTTGTTCGCAGATGTGGTTCTGTGGACTGGAGAGTCCCAGGTGTCACATGCCAGCAGCATCGCTGGGTTTTCAGCTCGCTTTGAAGTCCGTGACGGTGGCCTTCCGCCGTCCCCCTTTTCACGCTCGTTCACGACGGGTCAGGCCACCTTTTGCCGAGGAGCCGAGATGTGAGAACTTGCCGCCGAGCGGGACGGTCCTCGACTGAGACTTTAGGGACCTTCTGTCCACACCCGGCCCTTCGGGGGGGTTCGCGGATCTCCAGTCTCCCATGACAGTGAGGGGATGGTGTGAAAGATATTGTGCTTAAGTGTCAGAAGACTCTCTTCCAGAGGATGGATACGGCAACTGGAGGATAGATGTGAGAGATCCAGACACAGCAGATCTCATTTTACTAGCATCCGCTCTCTCAACCAAGCAGCGGAGATGGCTTGCAGGTTTCTGAGAGAAACTGTGCCGTGAAGTGTGAAATAGACCAGCCAATCTGACATATACTGTAATATATCCATACTATATCAAAACACTCTCTCCTCTAGGCAGACTGTGCCACAATATATACGTGAATATATGATGATCCTGCAGTGCAGGAGATGACACGTAAAGGCCGCGATATACTTCACGCAACGCAAGCAGTGTACTGACTGTACTCGCATGCGTAATTTACATCTATCTGGACGATTAAAAGTCTTGTCCACTAGGGGCAGTGTAACAAAACCGCATTTGTATGAGGTTGTAACATGAAATGATGTAAATCGCTTCCTCCACAGCAATCGAGCTTTCCTATTGCAGGAACCTTTTTTTTTTAGAAACCAGAACCTTTTTCAGGACCCAAGAAATTCAGTTGCGTTCCCACCACAGGAACTTGGATCTATATAATCCGTGACCCTTCTTTTTAGTCCCTACTCCAGAGTAGGTACTTCTTGCTATTGGGTGGGGCTTTCAGCAATGAACTTTGCTGATTGGTTGATCACCAGCACTAACTTGGATGTTATACTGAAGTGAGGAGAAAAGAGACAGAATTGTGGGGTAAAAAATCAGTAGATGGAATTATTTTTGTATCTTGATTACATTAAATGCATTAATGAGTACCGTTTTTTGCCCGCATCTCCATATTTCTGCATCTGAAAATTTGATCGATAACTGACAGCTGCTGTTCACGCTGGTGATGGCACTGAAACTTGCCAGCACGTTAGTGGAATTCCATCACGTCGGTTTTATTCTGTGTAACACAAATTGTTGGTCAGATTTAACAATGAATAATAAACGTGGCACAGGCTGTAGGTCTACTATAAATAAAAAATAAATAAAATGCAACTTGTCCATATATTCAGATGGCACGACAGTTTGCGTGCCCTCTACTTATTTAGCATTAAAGATCACAGTTCTTATTGTGTGGTGAGAAAGCGAAAGTAGCCAGGGATTATAAAAGTTCTCGTTAGAAACAGTCCAGGAACCAGGTTCCTGAACTTCAGTGGAAAAGGCCCTGGTTATTTATGGTGCTCTTTGATATCCAGCACTGATACTCAATTTTTCTTTTTTTTTACCCAAGAGATTGCATTAATCTGTTGGATTTTCATTATAGCTGTTTGTGCACCATGACTTAAGTGTTTGAACTGTGTCATCAGACACTGGCTACCTCCCACATCTCATCATGTCAAATAAAAAGTGACATTTAATGAAAATTAATACCAGCTCATCTGATAATCCACAAATGTCTGTGAAGTGCAGAGAGGATTGGTGTTATATGTTATTCACACCAAGTATGTTATCTTTAGTTTCTCTTTAGCCAGCATGCTTTATCTACACTGTCAAAAAAGAGTACATTTTTTATCCATCCATCCATCCATCCATCCATCTTCTGTACCCGCTTATCCTATTCGGGTCCGAAGCCTGTCCCTGAAGCTATGGGTGCAAGGCATGGAGTAACCCAAGATGGGGCACCAACCCATCGCAGTACATCAATTATTTGTATCCGTAATTAAAATAAACGTGTGTGACAAAAGAGCAACATCCTTCGGTAAAGCAACCTAAGCAACTTCTAAAAAAAATTAATAATCTTGAGTGAAAATAACTGGCTCTGTGGGGGAGGTTCAGTAAGACCCGAAGGAGCGACCCTCCGCCCATACCGGAGACCCCGCAGCACAGCGGGGCTTTAATCGCAGCCTGTAAAGGCAAGAGCCGCCGGGAAGCAAGCGTAGTGATACAGCTGCTCAAGTCCCGCTTTGATCCGTATAATTGAGACGTCGACCAGGGTGTCGCTCGCAGCGAGCCGCCGGTCCGATCCTTACCGTGCGCGGTCGGGAGCCACGACAACCCCCCATGAGTTATCTGTGCTGGCTTTTCCCCTAAATCATTTTTATTACATAAATCAAATCGCGCCAGTTTGCCGTGGATGAGAGATCTGAGCGATCGGTATGACGGGGAGTCGCTTTCAGTAACTGTATGTACTGCTCTTTTACGTGGCGCATAGATATACGCATGTGCATCTCAAATAACTCCCCAGCGTCTTTTACCCTGTAGACTCCTTTCGGGGAAAAACAATAAAGGTATATCTTATTTGATTTTTAGGAAATGGTAGGGGCGTAATGCACTGGGGAATTATGACTTGGGAAGTGCATTTACGCAGACGTTTTTTATTTCCCACACCGTGGCAAACCCGTGTTAATGGTACAAGGCTGGATTGCGTTTTAATAATATACTCGTTATACCAGTGCCAGGAAAGCATGAGCCAGATCCTTCGTCTCAATGACTATAAGAGTACGAACATTTTCTTTTTGCATGTATGCGAATCCTAATATGGTCTTCAACCCATCTAGATTCCTGTATCACAGCAGGGACGATGTTAAATTGCTGTCTGAGACGAAATTTCGACACCTTGCATTTAATAGCTGTCCTGCGTTATGATTTAGGAAGTTGTCTTGAGTTAGGGAGATGAGATTACTCAGTCGGTGAATTTTTCATGCTGTAATTCTCTGTGTTTTACGCCAATGTATGCCTGTCGCACAAATCTGATTGGATGTGCCAGTGAATTTTAATTTAAGCACCATGCGGTTTGGCTTCTTGGACTGGTTAAATGTTCATTAGTTTGGCGCTAAGCATTTAATGCAGACCCAAGACCGGTTTATACAGGTTAATTCTAAGATTGAGGCTGGGAAGTCTGATCGCGAATCATTTTAAAAAGTATTTTAAAACCAGCTTTTGCTGCTGCCTCGTGACCCTTTAAGAACTTGCCGCGACCCGAATTTAGGTCGCGACACCCATGGGCTGAGAATCGCGGATGTAGTTAATGTCTTCTCTTGGTGACCATAGTCGTTAAATAGAATTTCAGTCTCGACAAACAGCTGCGTTAAACCTTCAGGTGTAATTTGTTTATGTAAAATATTTAAGATTTATTTATTTTGCCCGTTATTCAGCTTTATGTTGTAGTTGATTGTGAACCGAGGTCTTTGTTGTTTTCCTCTTTATACACTTTGAGACTTTAAGAGAAATCTGTATGTCTGACCTATGTAATTTTCACATGTTGTATGTACTGTAAGTTCACCTTAGAAATAGGCCTACATTTATTCCAAGTCAAGGTTCAGATTACCTGTCAATGAATGAAAAGGTATCACGGCTTCCAGATAAAAAGTAAGGAACAGCTCATTGCTTTCAATGGAATCAAGTTTTTCAAATGTATTATGCGGTAATCTTAGTATAATAGATTGCATGCAATTATCAGAAGTGGTGTTCATTTTGAGAGCACAATAAGCTGATGGGAATTTGTGTTTTAAGATACAAATTCCTTTTGGGAAAAAGGTTAAATTGACATTGCCATCCATCCATGTATTTTTCAAAGCCACTTATGTAGATAAGGGTTGTGCTTTTAAAAAGAAGTCTTAGTGCATACAGATTTGTAAAAGCAAAAGCTTTTGGCTGGAATATTTGTTCTGGTTCTTCCTTTCAGTTTGGACGAGAATAAAATTCATCACGATCTCTTGTTGCACGGCGATTGCTCACCTCGATCAGTCATGTCCTGGTGGGAGTGAGTGGATTTTAACTCATTAGTCAGAGCCTGAGAAAAACATTAGCGTCACACGTCACCTGCTCAGGGAATACAACAGCAACTCGAGGGCTTCACTATCAGCTGGTCTTTTAATGCCTTTGAATGCCCCAACCCCCACCCCATTGTTTTATTCATTATTAATTTAATGTATTATGATTTTGTTGCTTTTTTTGTTTCTTTGCTTGTTTGTTCGTTCGTTCTTCACTCACCCCATTCTCATTTCACATATCCATGATTTTCTGTTTGTTTGCTTCAGTTCACCAGCGAGACTTGGCTGGCACATCTCATGTCGGCGTCCTCCCTAGAGAGAAGCAGTTGAGTTTGGGACGGGGGGGGAGAGACAGTGTCTCACATGCAGAGAGCGAGGGACAGAGTTGTTACTCACTAGACCCTCGTCGTCCTTGACTTCTCTTCCTGACTTCCTCTCTCAGAGCGCCGCATAAAGACCATTTGTTCTGTGTCTGTTCCCTCAGAGTGTTTGATGTGCTGACTTCCGCTGGCAGAAAAGATGCTCCGGTGCCTTTTCTCTTACAGTTTTAGAGCATTATATATATTTATCTGAAACTTCTTGATGACAACATATGGTGGTGATGCAGAAGGAAATCCTTGGCTTTTGGATTAAGTGAGATTCCCCTGAACAGTTCTGAATTCCATATGCTGTTCTAAGTGCTTTCAGAGAAGAGACTGAGAGGTGAAGCCATGAATTTGCTGTTTATTCTTGGGGTCTGGGCTGTTTCCTGAATGCCTCTAGCCTTTTTTACCTTGAACCTTTTTTAACCCGAGTAAAATATGAAGTCAATTACTGTTGCATAAAAATTAAAAGATTCTAATATATTTGCATTTAATACCTATATATACACCAGCATATTACCTATAAATATATCAAATAATAGCTTTTTGTGCTATTAGGGTAAAATAATTCTGATTGACAAACAATCAATTAACAAAGGACGATCGGAAGGGAAACATTGAAATTAATTATCCCAGTTTAATAATAACAGCTTAAGCATTAGAATATGACTCCTGCGGAGGACGACATGCTGAGCTATTGGATGCGGTTGCAAGACGAACCTCAACATCAAAAAGGTGTCATTAATGATTTATAGACCAGCTGTTTGATATAGATTTTACAGTAAGTCAGTAATTTCACACATAGCTAACCATTCTGATCCCCATTTATCCAGTATTATGCATCTAGATGTTTAATGTTCAACCCCTTGCCACCTTGTTTCTTTAATAACTGTAAATTCCCATGTAGGGCCTGAGTATATGGCTTTATTTTGGGTAGCTTTTGTGGAAAATTTCTCTCCCCGACTCCACCAGCTGCATCTGTTTTATTTGGTAATGGAAAAAAAAAACATTTCTCCAGCTTTAATTACCTAGTAGTCGTAGGGATAATTAATTGCATTAACTTGCCTCATTAAAGCTGTGAGTGCCTAGCTGGTTGTTAGGCAGTGATTACAGTTATCAGGATCCTGCGTTTGTGATGCAGCCCAGGCTGCGGACTGCTTCGCATGGAAGAAACTTTGTGGTATTCTGCTTTCTGGAATTTTTGTTAAAAAAAGGCATCGGGTCATTGAACATTGTCCATTTGTTTTATTTCATCCTTAGGCTATGCATCTTTCAACTCCCTTAAACAATTATCTAGCCGTAGTTACCTTTCATAAACATCACATGATATCAGTAGGCTTATATATTTATATTTTCCAGGTGAGGAGAATGACAATAGGGGTTCTTTAAAGTGACTTACTTGATTTTTTTTTTTTTAATCTTCAGCCTGAAGATCTCAATTTTTGAATCACGTAATGTGATTATAGAATCACATCTGTAACATACTGGCCAACAGTTTATGGTTTCCCTGACATTCCAGTGTCTTCTACATTTAAGTTTAACCACTTGAACATCTTGAAGCCGTTGACGACCGAAATGGATGATTCGCTGTGATGTACTCAGCACTGTCTGTCTGATCTTTCTCTGATTTTTCTTGTCACATTGGTCATACGTTGGCCTTTAGGAGCAGAATTAATTGATACTGTTTTAAAAATACCTCTAGTGTTGATAGACTGCAGCTGCATGTTACCTGCCAGTTATAGGTGAGGTCGCATATAGGTTATAGGTGAGGTCACATTTAGGTTATAGGTGAGGTCGCATATAGGTTATAGGTGAGGTCACATTTAGGTTATAGGTGAGGTCACATTTGGCTATGATTAGCATGTCATCTTAAGTATATATGAAGAACCTGGTTGTAAGGCGCCCCCCCTGCAATGTGCTTCTCCACTCGTCCCTGCAGGTCTGGGCCAGGCCAGTGGCCCTTATGACACTTATGACAGACAGCGGCTGTACCCAAGCTGTTTATTGTGGAGGATCATATAATCTATAACAGTGTTTCCCCATCCAGTCTTCAGTGACCCCCAGATAGTCCACATGTTTGCATCCTCGTAGCTCCCAGCACAGCTGGACCAGGTATTCAGGATTCTTGATTGGCTGGAAACTTGGAAGGAACAAAAATTTGGACTGTCTGGGGGTCACCGAGGACTGGGTTGAGAAACTAATGTCCTAATGTACTGCTTCTGGAGCTAATTGTTTTTAGTGGTACAGCATGTGGTTGGGGTTGGCTATCACCCACCCCCAAGAGGAGTGTAGAATAAGTATTACATGTTGTTTTTCACTTCTCAGTTTAGAAGACTTTAAGCCTGGTAAATGCCGTATTGGCTGAAACTATGCTTTAAAAAGCATAGATATCATCCAGTGTGACTGAATAGACTGCAAAAGCACTTGACGCTTTAATTTACCTACAGTTGCTTCGCAAAAGGAAGGTGTTTAAACAGCCATTTGCTTTCTGAACGCAGGTCAACAGGTTCAAACTGCGCTTTCAGTAGCCATGAATGCCGTGAAGGACTTTATTTAATGCTGGCCACATAGCAAAGGAATTAACATTCACCGAGGTTCGCTCTGCCCAAGAGAATGTGGAGGACGTGGCAGACACCAGTCTTGCTCAGCTTCAGTCATTCCAGAAAGTCCAACGTGGCTGTATCGCGAAATGGCACTATGCATCCACACGAAGAGTCTCGCGCCTCAAATCCTTCTGGCAGAATGACCCGATTCCTGGGAGAGCTGTCACTTCTGAGCTGTATTATGTAGGACAACAACCCTAAAATACATGAAATCTAGAAACTCGTAGTCAAGGATGTAAAAAAAATAAGCTGTTTGTTTTTTTTCTGGAATTTGTGTCATGTTTACAGCGCTGTCTTTTGTGGGGGCGGAAATTGGCATTGTATTTAATCAGCGTTGGATTTGACGTTTTATGGTGCAGAAAAGGTACTTCACTGCAACAGAGATGTGATTCGCTATAAGTTGTTTAAGTACATACATGTTATCTAAATCCCACAAATACCATATACTGTAAACCTTTTAACATGCATAAGATCTAATTCTGAAAAGGGAGATTCTTAGCATTTTAATTGACATATGGAATTCCATGGAAGACCAAAATGAAATATAAAGACACCTGATAAAGATATCCGATGTATGATATTATCTACTGTAATTCAAAGAGAAAAATGAAGACCTCTTTACAGCAATTCTAAATTTACTGGATGTGGCATATTATGGGCAAAGAACTGGTCCAGTTAGCCAGATGTTTTTGGTGGGTAGGAGGCAAACAGGTAAACTCTATACATGCAGCAATGGAAGCAGGATTTAAAAACCTCAATTATATCCGCTAACTAGAGTTGGCTCACATGCCTTTGAATACTCACTCTTCAAAGCTCTGATTGTCAGACAACTTTTACAGCATCCTGCTAATTGTAATTCAGTTTAAGATTCATGCTTGTGGTTACATTTGTTATTGAGTTATTTCAGCTGAAATTTCCGTTATTTTGTCCATATATATTTATCATATGCTTTTATCCAAAGCAACATACAATTGAGAAAGCAAGGGGTGCCAGTTTCTGGAAGAACTGGGCTTATCACTCTGTCTACCCTGGGATCTGAACCGGTGACCTTATGTTCACAGGTGTAGTGCCGTCTTTATTTCTGTATATAGGAGCCGAATTTATTTTCACCAGGCTTTATTTTACCAAGGCTACGACCAAGATATCCATTCGAGAACCTGAGAAATTGACTGTTTGATGAAACGTGTGAAGCTTTCATGTAGTGCAGCTCATTAAAAATCTGTAATGAAGAAGCCTGCAATGTAGCTGATGTCAGAATTTTGCATATTTCTCTCTATTTGATTTTTACGTTTTTGTTTTTTTATTTACTTAAGAGACCATATCGTAGCACAAATACATCACATGTCTTATTCCACTTGTCTTCAGATGATCACAGTTATCTCCTAAATATTTGGTTATCACAGTTTGTTTTTTTCACCGTGCCTGAGTATACCCAAAAGGCTTGTCTAGATATTTGGCATTTGCTTACGAAAAAGTTCAAATATCCACAAATGCATTTTACACTGTGTTCACTGGGTTGTAGATATCTAATATTATTCATAATCTCTGAAGCTCTGATTTCCTGACTCCCAGGTAAACATCCAACTTTGATATTACAGACTTTAGTAAAACTGTCAACAGTGAATTAAGCCTTGACCTATCACTGCTGCCGTCACATAAATAATGCAGTGTGAAAGTTCTGTAGATTGTTGACGCATGGATCATCATTAATCTTATCAGTACAGCACAGGAGTGTTGTCAAGGCTTTTACGTGCTTTACCACACGGACAAAGAGGTACGGGCGTTTAATTTCAGAGGCCTGTGGTTATATATGTATTTAAATATGTGATTTAACGCAAGATAAGAAGTAGCCTTACCTGTTATTATCCCGATATTATGGGCAAGTCTTTCTTGGTTTCTCTTTCCTGGGTCTTAATTTTTAACGTGCAGATCCATTGTTGATAGCTAGCCCTACCGTGACGTTCAGAAATTGCTGGTGAGGAACAGGCATGTTCCACTTGATAAGTGTAAAATTAGCTGATCTGATTGGACAGAGGACAGGAGTTATCTTAACCCATTGGCTCACAGACCACAGCCCCTCCCCCCATATGTGACATCACACTATTCCTTTGAGCACTAAGTATGACTTAGCAATGGAGTGGGATGGTGTGCAGTCTCTCAGTGGATCTTGAAGACAAGCACAGTCCTTCACCTGCCCTTGCGATGTCTGGCTGCTTTTGCCTTCGGCCATTCTTCATTTGGTTTGCACTGGCCTCTCCCTTGAACTGTACAAGCTTCATCATATGGATCATATGGTGGTTACCGGTTAGCCTAGTAATGCATATGTGATACATATTCTTGCATACAGTAATGAAGCATTCTCAGAGCAAGGCTATTAATGAGGACTGAGTTTATACCCTGCTTATGGAATTCATGGACTGATAGATGAATAAAAAAGGAAATTTGTAAAACCTGTTACGTATTTTTTCTTTTTACGGTATCACCCAGTCCGGCGTGGGTTTTCTTGGGGTTTCAGTTCCTCCCCACAGTCCAAAGATGAGGCGTTTAAGAGAAGTAGTATCTCTTAATGGCCCTCAGTATGTGATTACATACAGTATGTTAGTGTGTGATTGCATGTGTGAGTGTGATTGCACGTGAGAGTGCGTGCCCCGTGCTTCCTGGGGTAGGTTACTGACTCACTGTGACCTTGCACTGGGTGAGGCTGATGGGAGATGGAGGGACCACCTCTTATTGGTTTCTTGAATTTCTTCCCTCATATCAATCAGTAGAAATAAAAGCTGCATCTGTCTGGTGGTCCGACCCGCCATGCCTGACTTCACACGGCTCGAATCTCAGTGGCGTGATTTTCCACGCATCTCCGTCAGCCTCACTGTGCGTCACTGTCCTGTCAGATCTGCCACATGACGTTGCAGTCTAACACTCTCCCGCCCCGTTCAGGCTCCCCTTTGTTGTTTTCACTGCTGCCACCAGCGCGGCTGGAGCCTTAGTGTGAAGGAACATGTGTTCAGTGCCCAACCAGCCAGCGGGGGCCTCCAGCAGATCCTGGTACCAACAGAGGAAAATGATGAGTCGTGTGGTATTTCAGGCTTGTGGATCAGGGAGGTGGTGTCGCGGCGGCTGCTGGCTTATGAACAAGGACAGGATGCGACGGTATCCATGGTGTAAAATGAAGCTTTCTATTTTAGGTCTATTTTTAGTCTATTGAGTGACTGATTCCTGTTGGAAAGTCCTTGAAGTAACGCTAAAGGAGAATTTGCCGTAACAGAGACGAACTGATCCTAGGCTCATCCCCCTGCCTGGCCTGTTAAACGCCAATTTTTAAGAAGCTGCCAGATGGCATTCTCGACAGGGAGGTAATTTCGCCAGTTTGCTTAAAATGCAGTGTCGACAAAGAGATTCCAGTCTAAGAAGGAAAGAAGAAAAAGAAAACATCATTTAAGAGTGAAACATATGTCAGCCTTGGGAAATAATGACATTTAGCCAGATGCCGAACAAATATTTGATTACATTTGGGCTGGCCAATTGAACGGCCTCATAATCTCGTCATTAACGTGTCGTAACAGCATGACATGATAGGTCACGGCAGCATGACAGCCGAAATAACTCGTCCTGAACTGAGACATTGAAAGACGCCATTCCCTCCACATTATACTGTCTTGTGGCTCTTAACAGGTTATGACAGCTGACAGATGACTGCTGACAAAATACAAACAGTGAGGATATGAAAGGTGTCAAACCAGAAAATTCATTCTGCGGCATGTTTATGACAATGGGAAAGGGGGCCTTATTCCAGCCTTATTCAGAACATACATGTTCAGTGTGAATCTATTGAAGACGTGTCATAGATTGCCCTTTATACTATGGGTCAAGAATTTTGTACTTGCAAATGTAGAATTCTTAAGGGCTTCACTAGTTGGTTTACAGAGCCTTTGAACTGTGAAGCACGTACGCATTTTAACACTACGTGGATTTTTAATTGTTGTTGTTTAATGGAGAATTTAAACAGGAATCATCAGACAATTAGATGCTTAGGAATCAGTGTGGCCCACCAGGCGAAAAGAGGAGAAACGCTCTTTGGTTTTTCTGAGAATTTTTGGACTTTATTGGTTCAGATTTATTTTGGCAGTCTGTCAGAGGCTTAGTATTTATGTGCTCAGCGAATACTGCATTTTATTTTTAGTTGAATTGCAAATTTGTGTCTGATTTCGTCTGTTTTTATAACATTATGCATTTGGTTTAAAAGGCAGTAAAACCCCAGCATTACTAAACTCTGATATTCGTGTCAAAAGAAAAACTCAGTTTCCCAACAATCAAGTCCAACCAGAAGATAAAAAAAAAAAAAATATATATATATATATATATATATAAATTTTTAAATGAAATAATATTTATTTATTACAGTAAGAAATGACGACATACTTGGTATAGGTAGCTACTAAGAACATGACAGGCTACACATCCTTATTAAGTATATCTGTAGTGTGCAGGGCGAGCAGAGTGCTTGCTGTCCACGAGAAGTGGAGCTGAAGCAGCAGGCTGATTAAGACAGATGGGTTGGAGTCCAGTGCCGTGAACTGAATACTAAAACAGAAGAAGCCCTTTAGAAGACAGAGGAAGGGGAATGGCGGAGTGGAAGCGCAGAGCCAGAAAATTGCATTGTTTGCCTGTTTGTTTACCTCCTGCGTCTGTGTCTTTTTCCTTCTTTTTTGGGCATGTTTCCCTTCTTAACTCTGGTCTTTAGGTCTCCGCTCATGCCAGTAGACTTGAAGTTAGTTCTTGATGGAATTAACCCATTAAATTACTGAAAATATGATCTCTCACTATTGAGCATTCATTGATGTTTGGTTCATTTGCACTTCTTATGCTATGGTTGTTTGTAAATCTAGAATGGGAAATTTAATGCATTCGCATTAGAAAATAATTCCAGTTTTCTGTTAATTCACAACCATCTACATTTTTTTTAAGATATAATATTTTACATTATCTTTATTTTTAATCATGCCTAAGATAACAAACATTTTACTGAAGATTTTATTGGAAATCCAGGCAATACACAAATCACTACTTACAAATGATCAGTATTTTGTTAGTCAGAAGAATTATTTCTCTAAGTGCTTAAAGATCACGTTAAGGATCAGTTTCACCCCCTTCATCAGAGAGAAGGTTTAGGGCTGATTTTAAGCTGTTAATGTAGCCAACAAGCATTACCCAGGGTGACCAAACTGTCTGACAGTTCATTTATTTCAGTGGATGTGTTCAATGAAAACCAAGAATTGTGCAACGAAACATTAGACTGTTATCTGAAAATTCATTTGCAACTTTGCTTATTTTTTAAACTAGTAGCTCTAGCATAACTACAATATACCAGTCCAGGTTGTGCAGTCCTGGAAATACTAACCACCTACAGTAGAAATCAGTCCAAGTTGTGCCCTTTTGGGATCATTAACCACCTTGTCATCACCTCTTTGTTTACCAACATTGTTCCTGTTCATCATGGCTATTTTTATCTCCCTTCCTTTCTCCATCTGTTACTCTCATTTGTCTGAGAAGCTGAACTAATATCGATTTTTTTGTGAGTGCCTGTTTCATAAAAAATATTTGCGCTGTACATGCAGTGTACTTTTAAAAGAGGGCAATCTGTTCTTGTCCTACATTATCTGGTTGTTAGTTCAAGCTTGGAACAAAGCCTTCAGGAACGACTCAGGAGCAGCTCCAGAGAGTACAAATCCAGACCAAGGTTTTGTTTCAACCAACCATTTGAGTACTCTCTGACAGTGACATTATATTCAATATAACACATAACAGAATACTAATATGATTTTTACAGTATAGCAATGTTAAGTCAAGTGGGTTGTATTATCGTTACATCTATGTACATCTATGTACAATGGCACACAATCACGTTCCTCTAGGACAGTGGTTCTCAATCCTGTTCCTGCCCCCCCCCCCCCCGCCACAATGTTTTCCTTCCAACCCACACTTCATTATTTGGCTATGAAGGACCATCTTAACCTGATTAAGGTAGGGTTAAAGTGAAAACATTCTAGTAGGGGGGGACAGGATTAAGAACCATTGCTGTACATTCAACATAGGACACTGAAAGGCCAGGAACAGGAAGGCCAGACACAAAGGTTTTATATGTATAGAGTAAAGCCATGGACATCTAAATATTTTGTTCTGAGTAATATTTTTATTTAACCTTGTATCCATCACATATTCTGGCTTTTGACAAGCAGGGAACTGCACGTCAAGGGGATCTGGCGAGAGCCAGACGATCCCACAGAGATTAATTGCATGGTAATTGATTGTCACAATGCAGCTCCATCCAGAGAATGTTCTCTCACCTTAGATACATGACTCACTTGTGACTCATGTGAGGTCACATGATCACACTCCCTGTTCTGGTCTTAGAGAGGATATTTATTATAATTATCCTAAGCACAATGAAAGCTACTGACATAGCCATAGCAAACCCTGAAAATCAGCCCTAACTGTTACAGTACATTTCTTCTTTTTTGCATTTTTCAGATGGGAAGGACTGAAAGAACTTATAGCTGGGGCAAGATTGTAGGCTTTGCTGAATCCCAGTGAGATTGCAAAACAAGGAATTACACAGCTGCTAAAAAAGTACAAACCTTGTTATTGGTAGGCCACTATGGCGATATTTTTAATCAATTATATTATGCAAGGATGATTTATATATAGCCATTTGTACATTGTTTCTTTTTTGTTAGTGCACAATATTCCCGACCTTAAGTGCATCTTCAATAAAATTGACATTGTCATTCTGGTAATTCTGAGGTTAAGGTTAAGCTCTGGTTACAATCATGAGGTCCAGCTCGCTCCACAGAGAGTCAAACATTGAAATTGACAGTCTATCATGAGGTCCAGAGAATCATGGTTTTCGAACATTAAGTAGAAGAGACTGCCTGCTGTCCGCACAGGCAAGCATGTCTGGACTTAAAAACGCTTGACATTCAACAAATGTGATTTTTTTTTTGTTCGTTTCGTATGTCACTGTGTGCTTAAATCTCATGCTTAAACAACAGGGATAGATTTGCTGGTAGGCTGAAAAGAGACAAAAGTCTTGGTTACGTTCAACAACCAGAAAAAAAAAATACAAGCGCTTCTTGTCTTCTAGATTGGTGAGTAGGGGGATCACCTGAGTTGTTTCTGTGTTGAAGTTCTCAGCATAAATGTTGGAGGTATACTGTCAAAGTTAAATCAAAATATTTCCCATTGGTGTCACCAAGGAGGTATTCCACAAAGCGGGAGTTCTTCATTTGCCAGGTAACTTAAAGGAAATGTAAAGATTGTCCAGTAGGAATGTCACTTACCTCTCTTCCTATTGGTCAGTTTTCACAATAGGCTTAAGTTATCCTGCTAACTGGGAAATCCTGCTTTGTGGTATACCCACAGGATAAGATGGAGATGGATAGATCCCATTGTTTCCATCCCAGTATCATACAGACCTATGGGTCTTGTAATTTTTACAACATCTCTCCACCTCTCATCTTTGATGTACTAAAGGCATATAATTCTTCCAGTGCACTCCAAGCCAAAGACTGTTCCCAGTCTTTTGTAACAAGCACCCCATAGCATAGCTAAACATGCTACTTTTGTTCTGGAAAATGTCTAATAAACCAGTCTGAACTTGGAGTGTGTGTGTGGTTTTGCATAGATCACATTTGAGGACGAAATTGACCCCAAAGTGTAGTATAAAACCTGAAATTTCCCTACTTTTGGGGACATCTTTTGATTCCCCATTTGGATAACCTCAGTTTTATAAAAAATCTGTGAATGCAATCAAAAAAGTCTTGTATTTGCCAAAATAAAAATGCCAAAAGTCTTGTATTTGGGTTGGTTACTTATGGTTAAGGTTAGGGATGGGTAGAGGTTAAGGGTGTCATGATTGGGATTAGGGTTTTTCCCATAGAAATGAATGGACGGTCCACATTTAGATAGGAAGAACAACTCGTGTGTGTGTGTGTGTGTGTGTCTCAACTCAGTGAATTCAAGAGATAATCAATAGCTGGAAAAGGTTTCTCTCCAAGAAAACTGCAGTGTACACCAAAGAAGTGTATGTAGTTATGCTAAATTTTGGTTTTGTTTTACACAAAAACTCATAATTGTGTTTAATGGACTGCGGTACTGCGTCTTAAAAAGCATATGAGCAAATTGTTTTATGAACATTTCCAGCTTGCAAATAAGTTGGCCAATTAGCTCACTGAGACCTGTGTGCCTTATTCACTGAGTTTGTATGTCACGAAAAGCTGAACGTGAGCTTTGGCTCATGGACTTTTCTCCAGTGAAATCATACAGATTCTTTAGCATCTAGCTGTCCTCTTTTTTCCTGCTGTTCTCAAAAACATAATCAAAGAAAAACTAATTTATTTTCATCTAGTGATTCTACACTGAGACAAAGGTGTCAAATGCTTCTTTTCTTTAGGTTCTTAATATACAGTGCATATAATTTCAAAAAATATGTCCACATATATACATCATCATCACTCATACTATTTGCATTTA
The DNA here is from genome assembly GCA_026776725.1 of Gnathonemus echidnorhynchus. Classification (NCBI taxonomy): domain Eukaryota; kingdom Metazoa; phylum Chordata; class Actinopteri; order Osteoglossiformes; family Mormyridae; genus Gnathonemus; species Gnathonemus echidnorhynchus. The sequence goes on along the minus strand of JAODJU010000025.1, from coordinate 19,524,348 downwards.
AAACAACACTGCGGATTGTTGAAAAACATTTCATTAAACTCCCTTAAACTATCATGGCGATAACTGAATTAGATAGGAAGTAAACAAATGGGTAGGCTCACTGTCAATGAAGTACTGTCATTCAAGTACTCTCTCTCTCTCTCGCTCTTCCTCTCTCTGTCATTCTCACTTTTACCCTCCCTTGTCTGCATAGTTGTTGCTACAGAAAGATCCACCACAAATGCAACCAGTCATCCACACATGACAGTCTGCCACTGTGTATCACAGAGCTCGTTAATGTAACGAGCTCACTGGCTTCACCACAACGTGGCCCTCTAAGGATGGCCTTTGAAAATTAAATTGTTCGTCTCAGTTGTGTTGTAAGCCGGAGACCAGAGAGATTTTCGAGTAGGTGGGGGTGTAGGGACAGGACAGGCAAGACAGGCAATTGCCTGGGCCCCTTGAGCTGGCCCGATTACGTAGCACAATGCAACGATGAATCTGCTTTATTTGTGTATTCTGTTTCTCTCAGTAAAGTGAAAATAAAGGAATTGTGCTTATTAAATTATCTTTGTTGATATTATTAATTTTGACTTCATGCTAAAATAATGGTCATAAATTTCACCATGTCGGGTGAGGTACGTTGGAGGGCCCCGTGGAGTTTTATGCCTCGGGCCCCCCACTGTCTCTAAAATCGTCTCTGCGAGTAATGGTGTTTGTGTAGGTATACTGAGATCACGTTTTATGATGCTGTCATTTTTCATAGTCCATGTTAAGTGAGGTTGGAACTAGAGGTAACATCAAACAAGTCTTAAATTATTCAAAATATGTACGAAAAATGGATTGGACAGAGCCAAAGACAAACATGTTTTAATGATATTCAGTGTTATAGTCAAGGAAGCGCTGCTTCAGTAGCAGTGAAATTATGGTTACTGATTGTACTTCATTACCTCACAATGGCGCAGAGGTGACTGTGTGATTATATCTCCAAAAAGACTACCATTGTTAGCTATCGCTAGCTACCGATGACACAAAAGCACTTCAGTAAAGTATATTGGTTGTTCCGAATTTCAGCAACCTTAGCTCAAACCAGCTATTCTTGCCTATGCACTGTTTCCAACCAAATACACGTAATTTGGTTATGCTTACTAACATTATATTCTTTAACCATCATTGTTAAGTGAAAGTGATTAATTGTCATTGTTGTCACACGACAACAGAATATGTCCTCTGCACTTGACCTATATGTGACATAGCAGTAGGCAATTATTACTGAGCACCAGGGGAACAGTTTGTGGGGGTAGTACCTTGCTGGTCTGGGATTTGAACCAGTAACGGTCACCACTGCCACCAGTTTTGGTTTATACAAAATGTATACAAATTATTATACATTTTTAAATACATTTTTATACTTAATTTACTTTATACATAACATTTATGCAAAAACGTGAGTTTACATTTGCCTCTGTAACTGTCCTTATTATTTTGCCATTCATTGGTAGAAGATATATATCATATCATATTTCATAACGTTCTATAATCATAATTTTTGAAAGACCCACGTTAACCAAACAGCAGTTCAGATACCATCCTATCGCTTGCTGCCGTCTTCCAGAATCGCGGTGTCGGGCGCCATCTAGCGGTAATAATCCGTAATTTGCTTTTCATACATGGCACGTCGTTGTGTCGGCGTGTTAAAATGGTCTCTCGCGTCACATTCAGTCGCGAAGAGAAACGTGTAGCTCATGCCCGTGGCCAGAAATTACTTTAGGGTGGTTCGCCAAATTTCGATGGGGATTCAACTAATTATTTTACTACTTGGCTACGCGTCTGGTCGGGAGCAAACACGTTTCGGTGGATCTCAAACCCATAATTTACGCGCCTGGTCTGGTTCATTGATTCGAATTATGTTTTTAGCTACGGCTATGTAGGTTGGATAATACATTGTATATCAGGTCTGGCGTAGTGGATTAGGGGTTGTGGCAAAATGTACTTCAGGTGTCACAGACGTCACCATGCCATCCCGAAAACTGCTCCAGTGACTGCAGCCTCATAAATACCTAATATAATAAAAGCCTTTATCTCTGGACAGATATATCCGCACCATGTACCTGGGCATTCAGAGCCGGCGGCAAAAGGAGCACCACCGGCGTTTCTACTGGGCGATGATGTACGAATACGCGGACGTCAACATGCTGCGTCTCCTGGAGACCTTCCTGGAGAGCGCCCCCCAACTGGTGCTACAGCTCTGCATAATGATCCAAAGGAACCGGGCAGAGACGCTGCAGTGTAAGGAATGACCTCCAGGGGGCGTCTCTTTTGGCTGGTTAAAGCTATGCATTCTCCATTCAGTTATAATAAACAGTGTACAGCTTTCGAGGCTGATTTGAAGATGATGGTCTAAAGAGCTCATTTTGTTCTGAGCTGAACATATTGCAGTTATTACATACTATATGTAGAGTTCTGTAAGACAGTGTCTCCAACCCAGTCCATGTTTTTGCACCAGCCGCCAGCCAAACAAGAACCCCAGATACCTGGTAGGGGTGTGTTGGGAACTGGGAGGGAGCAAAAACATGGACTGTCTTGGGGTTCCTGAGGACTGGGTTGGGAAACACTGCTGTAAGCTATGTTCTGACCCCATCTCTATGACCAGAGCTATTCAACTCACGGTCCTCAAGAGCTGAGCAGTGCCGATTTTCCACTCTACCTTTACCTGTGAGCCAGGTGTGAAGCCTCTGGCCAATCAGAATCAGTAATCATTGACCTAACTACCTGGGAGAACTGAAAACCAGGTCTGGATTTGGAATCGAGGGCCAGATTTGAAGAGCCCTGTCTATGACTGTAGTGGTATTGAGTATGAGATCAGTGTTGATGTTAGAAACCAGTAAATACAATGCCTTTTTTAGTTTGAAGAAGTCTGTATTCTGTTAAAATCTGTTTCTGCACTGGTAAAAACAACACCTGAATTGTGTTTTTTTTCTTAAGAATATAATTTTTTACGTTAGTTTGTACTGAATTGAAACAGTATGCCTGTTTTCTTGCATACTTGTGTAAAGTAACGTTCTGTTGGTTGTCGCCATCGTGCAGGTGTGTCCTCAGTGGCCTCACTGCTGTCCCTGGCCTGGGTGCTGGCCTCGTACCACAAGCTCCTGAGGGATTCCCGGGATGACAAGAAAAGCATGAGCTACCGGGGAGCCCTGATCCACATCTTCTGGCGGCTCTTCACCATCTCCTCGCGGGTGCTCTCCTTTGCCCTCTTCGCCTCCATCTTCCACATCTACTTCGGCATCTTCATCGTCGTGCACTGGTGCGCCATGGCCTTCTGGATCGTGCACGGCGGCACCGACTTCTGCATGTCCAAATGGGAGGAGGTGCTCTTCAACATGGTGGTAGGCATCGTCTACATCTTCTGCTGGTTCAACGTCAAAGAAGGCAGGACCCGATGCCGTATGGTGGCCTACTACTTAGTGGTGCTGTTGGAGAACACAGTCTTGACCTGCCTGTGGTACGTCTACAGAGACCCCACCACTGACTCCTATGCTGTGCCAGCACTGTGCAGTGTCTACCTGTGCTTCGCCTCAGGTGTGCTTTTTATGCTTCTCTACTATGGGTTCCTGCACCCAATGGGGCCCAGGGTGAGGGTTCTGGCCAGCTCCTGCTGTGCCGACCTCTTGTGGGGGCTCCCCTTGCCCCCAGAGGCTGAGCCAATGGCCCCCACCCCTGGGCCCCGTGGTTCCCAGGCCACCCCGACCCGGGTCTCTGCCGCTGACCAATCCCAACAGGAGGACTTGGCAGCAGATACCTGCCTGCCTGTGTTCCAGGTGAGGTCCACCGTGCCCACGACGCCGTCCGGCCGTCCATATCGTCCCGAGGGGCCGCTCATCAAGATCGACATGCCAAGGAAACGCTACCCAGCCTGGGATGCCCATTTTGTGGATCGCCGCCTAAGGAGAACTATCAACATCCTGCAGTTCATAACCCCCACAGCAGTAGGCATCAGGTACAGAGATGGGCCCCTTCTCTATGAGCTTCTGCAGTATGAGTCTTCCCTCTGAAGGCTTGTCTACTCACCTCCCTAAACTCCCCATTCGTCTCTGGCCTTACATTCATGTTTTTTAATACAGCACCCAGAAGAAGCATAGTTTCCGTGGCTCATGGGAGGGCTGAAAAAGCATATATTTTATATTGGTAAAAAACCTCTGTATGAAAAATATGTGTAACAGGTTTATGTTGGTCGCAAAGAGTGGCAGTGTTGTTCTTTTGGGGTAACTGTAAAGGTGTATGTTTTGGATGTACAATGTCATTGAAATTTTGCGTTCTGAAATGTAATTGGCGATCTCGGAGTCATAGGGTTTAACGGGTGGCCAGTTTGACGAGAATGATAGAGACAGACCAGCGTGTTCTTCCCGATATCTTCATTTTATCGTGGGTGCTCTACTTGGACATTACCTTACTTTGGGATTTTTTTTCGCGACTTATTAGTGATAACCTGATATAAAAGCGATTTGGCGTCGATAAATAGCAGATTCATATTGAAAACAGGATTTCATATTTCCGTATGTGAGGCACATGCTTAATATTCTGTTGCTTCAGCTAGGCCTAAAATGGTTACTTTGGTGATGTGGTCATAATATTTTCTTTAGGATGCTTTTTTACCAGGGACATGAATAACTGATGCCTTAATTCAAAGATTCATGAAGCCCACTAATCCATAGTCATTTGTAGAGCATAAACGTCACATCCTGCCCTGTCCTCAGTTCCTGCTGGGCTGCTGATGTTCAGCTGTTCTGAAATCGCTAGTCTCAGTGATTCATGCAACCCATAGAGAGAAGACAACCTACCAAAGTTCACTGGTTTGGTGCTTACGGCATTACAACAATATTGCAAAACTGCCTTAACATTACTCTATTAAATCAATACTGATTGAATTTAGCATAATATGAATTCAGCTGAAAATGGAAATGAGTAAACCTTACAGTTGCGTCTTGTATATCTCGTTCATTCATCTACTTACCACACAGTTTTGTGCATTTTTGCTATTTTTTTTTTTTTTTTGTTTGAAAAACCAATTTTTTTCTTAAAGCCATTTGGCCCTAAGGTTAAATGTTTGAGGCCACTCACATAAAGCTATACAGTAACGATACATAGTCATGTCAAACGTATTGCTTGGAAATATCCAGTATAATGTTACAGTAATACCTTGAGTAGCATTAAGGCAGCCACAAGTAAGAACACACCCTAAACCCTTTTCTGTACCCACTAGGACACAAATTATACAATTGATTGTACTTTTAAGACGTTGAAGACACTCCACAAGTGATTATTTGGTAATTATTTGGTAATTATATGATTTTAAATGGGATCATTTATTAATTTATATTCATTTTGGTTGCTGCTAATGTCTTTAACAGAAATTTTCTGAGGACGGATCAAGGGGTAACAAGGAGTTTATTATTATAATCACCGTATTATCGGAATACAAATCGAATGACTATGCGTTTGAGAGTAGCATTGGACTACAAACAAATACAGTACTATTTTAAAAAAGAAGAGTGGTGTTTTTTGAAGGAGAAGACCACATCACATGACAGAGAACATTGTTTCTTAGAGAGTTTAATGGATGCATTCCTCTCCTGTTGTTGAAATTGTATTTAGCGGTGCAAAGAGCACAAAATCTTGAAGCACACATGATACTGAGGGTTGTGGGCGTGTCGCGTACCCAATTACCGATAGTGTTTTGCATTCCCAAAGAGCTGGATCTGTTTTCTGTGTATAGGCATGCAAATAGCTGAGTCTCTTTTGCTCACGGAGGGGTTGTACGGTGACAAAGGTGTTTTGTATGTGTGCGTGGGGTGGGGGGGTTAGATATACACTGTCCTCCATCATTCCCCGCTTCTTTAAGAAGTTAAAAACTTTTAACGTTTGGAGATTTTTGTCGTCTTATTTTACTCCGTAATGCCCCCCCCCCCTTACACGTACCCCCCAAATGCAAAAATAAATCAAATAGTCCCATGAGGCTGGAATTGCATGTCACCAAACAAATCCTGACATGGACACGAGCTCTGAGCCCACCTGCCCCATGTCTGAAAATTTTCATTTGGTCTTTGTCAGCATCTTTATCTGTTTGTTCAAATCCAACAAAGCTAGAAACTATCTTTACCTGAATATACCAGAATTTTTACACATTTTAAAGTTTTGTAATCCACTACAAAAAAGAAAGACGACCCTCTACCTTATTATACAGGACCTACTGCTATAGACTCCAACTAGACCATAACTAAGCCAAATCACGTCTTTTACTGTAATTTATATAAATCCCTGTTTCTGGTGCACCTAGCTTCCTGTGATCAAACTGTCACAAGTTTGAGGGTGCTACTCAGTATCACAGGTTACTTAAAATTCAGAGCGGAGGTAACGCCATTAAGGCCTTTATCTACATATGTATATCTGCGTTGCCAAAGACATCCTGTGAAAGTAAGAATCAAATCTTTTTCCACATCACTGTAGTAATAAGGTTGGTGCAGCAAAAATTCAATCATAGTTGTTACAGTTGCCCTCAGTGAAGAAATGTTTTGTGCTAATGCATTCGTCGATTTACATGTCAGTGCGTTTTCTGCAAAGCACTTTCCTCGCATTGGGCAACGTAAATGACCTGCGATCCCAGTTCTGCTGTGGAGAACGATTTCTTTTTTTCCCTACTCAGAAGACAATATCATCAATGCACATTTCACACCCCTTTTTTTTATTACGGTTTTTAGCCCGGAAGTGGGGATCTGCCCATCATGTTCTTACGGAAACGGTTTTTCGTAATGGTGCTTGGTACAGTGTACTTCATGTAGCAAAATATCCAGCCACCGCAAGCAACAGTGTCTATAGACTATTGGATGCGACACTTCAGGAGATATCTAGGTGCACTGCTAAAAGGAAGACACTGCTTTCTTTGACCTTTTCGTGCCTGCCGAGATCTTTGCAAGCAGATGTTTTGCAGGTGAGACCGTTGGGGTTAAGGGTCCTTGCCAGGGGTGGAAAAGATCTGGAAGAGAGCCTGTAAAGAGGAATCCATGTGTACCAGTCAAAACATAGCTTCAGTTTTTCACACAAGCACTTTGTTGGTCTTTAAAACTATTAGGCTTATGAGAAGCTCTTTGCTTGATCCAGGTCAGCATCAGGGTAGGAGAGAATGGTTACGATATTGAGACATCTTAGTCCATGTTTAAAGACAGCCTTTTAGATCCTCACGTTGGGTTTTGTCAGTTCAGAAGGGATAGCTACATGAGCTTCGTCCACCGTTTCTGGACCTCTTTTGACTTGTGTGAGAGTTTGTGGCACTGGGGCAGCCAGCTTCTCTGGTATAGCTTCGCAGGTTCCTCTTCTTTGGGCATAAGCTCGACTGCATCCCTGGTTGCTGCTCTCCCTTCCTCCTCATAAGCGTGGGGCTCAGGTCTGTTCTGGTGCAGAGAGTCTGTGGTTTTAGTTATTTATTCACTTGGAAATGTTACACGGTGATGCTGAAGAGCAGAAAGTGGAAATCCTTGGTCTTTTGTTGCGTGTATGAAGTGCACTAAAAAAAAAATACTGCCATTTTGTGCCATTGAGTTGAACCATGCTTGAATCCATACATACAGATTGACCATTGTCAGGTCAACAGTGTTCAGCAACAAGATGATGTATCATCTCCTGGTATTGTCTGCCACGTCCGGTTATCTTCACTGTAATCCGGGGAGCTTCTTTAAGCTCCTTTCTTAGGATTTCCACTTCTGCTCACAAGCAGACTTGCTCATTGTTATTTGCTGAGGTCCTGCTCACTCGTATTCCCTTGTACTGGTTAAAGTTATTCACTTCAAGAGAGTAACACTGTATCAAAAACTTTCAGGTGTCTTAGCCAGATTTCTTGATGGTCAGATGGTTGTTGGCCAGCCGTTATTTATGCATTAGTGTGCTAAACTAAGAGGTCATGAAATGATTCCTCCGGGTGCTAATACACTGTGATTTTCTTTTCTTTCTACTACTAAAAATAGTTTTCTAACAATGGATTTTCAAAACTATACATACATACATATATAATTTATATTTTCAGTGTTCTTGCTTCACAAGGAGAGACAATAATCTTAGTAACCAGAGGGTCTGCTTTACATATCAAAGATTCACGTACAAATTCTGCCTTTTTAAGGGGTCACTTAACTATTCCGGAAATAAATCACTGTTTGTGCCAGGCGTATCAACATTCATGTTAACCTCATTATTTCTTAATAGAAAAAAGCACAGCTTTTTATTGCATTACTTTGCCCTTGTTCTGTTACTTAGTAATACTTTAGCTTTAATGTCACTCTATGTGTAATTTTGTGCGTGACTGATTACAGTACTGGTTAGCTATGTTTTAAATTTAAAAACTTAAGTGTCTGCGTCATACTGTGAAATGAAGAAAAAAAGTGATCCATGTGTTCTTTGCCATTATTGGTTTTGAATTGTGCCAACGCATCAGCTAATATTTTCATCTACGCAGAGAATGAGTAGAAACGAAAAATTCCTGACTGATGTTATGCACAGTTACTGTTTTTATTTTGTTGGTGTTGCTTTGCCAATAATGTGTACTTTCAGAGACCGCTAATGAGAACCAATTAAAACGAAACTTGTTCGCGTTCCTGACCTCCTGGTGCCTTTTCGTTAGTAGGTGCTTTGACTTTACGAAACCAGTTCAGCAAACAACAATGCCAGTATAGTTATTTCTGTAAAACCTACCAGTGCAGTAAGAGGAAAAATGTACATAAACGTATGTAACATTAGAATATATTATGCTATTGTACGTTCCACTGTTATTATGGTATTATGGTAACTATGGTATTCCAATGTATGTAAAATGTTAATGTAACTGCACAGGAAAGTGAGCATTTCTGTGTAGGACGTTACGTAACAGTTCTCAGACTGACAAAAAGATTTGAAAAGCTAGCAAGGCAATACTGGACATCTGCTGCTATTATTAAATATAAATATTAAGTATTAAAATATTCTCTTTCAGACCAGAATTTATAAAGATTAGAAAGCCCTAGTTCCAGTGTCTTTTATGTCATTTTAAAAATAGTTTTCAATTCTTTGTGACTTAATGCCAGGAAAATGTTTAAGCAAAATTAGGGATGATTATTCATTGTTAACGTCTTATGAAGCAATTGTCTTGGATATTAACAGAAGATTCCTTAATACAATGCATATATATTTTCATGCTATTGATGTTATCTTATTGATTTCAGCCCTTTAACCTTAATTTTTTTCCATTTCATTTTAGTCCAGATGTAACATCATGATTTAATTGAAATGTATGGTGTGTAATATTTTCTGTGTTAATGTTTACACTTCCATAATCTTGGGATGAAGGAGATTTAAAGTCTATAATCTGCATTTAAGGTCCAGCTAAATGCATTTTTAGTACAATGGTGCGGTACATAACTCTTATAAGGTCTGAATTTATTACTTTGCACTAGAAGGTTCTTAAGAATTAAGGTGAACATAATTTTATTTTGATGGATATTTGTTTTGTTTTGTTGACTAGAAGTTAACCTGGAATTAGAGGGAATGTATTTTTCCATTTAGGCAACTGGTGCTTTTTAAACATATTCTACAAAGGTGCTACCAAATTTGAAATGAAGACATTGCTTGGATCTGTGTCCATTCCAGCAATGCCAATTTTAGAATCTGAATAAAAATTTGCTAATTTTTTGTCTCCTTCCTTTAAAAATAGGTGCACCTCTTGATCACATATAGCAAAGCGATATCTGTTGTTTTCAACATACAGAAATGTTCATTTTATTATTGCAACCTAATTTAAAATAGCAAATTCATTTCAATATGTATGTTCAGTATGTTCTCTTATAAAGCGTGTCTTAAAAACAAGAATTTGCTTCCATAAGATTTATTGGGTAACGAGTAGAGTATGGCAACGTTTGGTTTTGTTTATCTGCAATTTCTTCTGTGAGAAACATCAGCTGAAGTGGCCTGTTTACAAATGCATGTAACACACACACCTGTGGCCTGTACTAGGAAGCGGGTTTACTGGCTTATCGGGGTAACCTGTCGGATTTAAGGTAGTCTGGGCAAAATGTAAGTGAGCGAATATTAAGTCCATTTAAACTGTGGTACCTTAAATCCGACAAGTTACCCCGATAAGCCAGTAGCCCCGCTTCGTAGTACAGGCCACTGAAACACCTGGGGCCAGTTTCTCAAAGCAGGGTTTCTTGCTTAGCTGGATAACTTTTTGGATTTAAGGTAGCCTGGGGTAAATATAAGTGAACAAAGATAAAGTTCATTTAGCCCAGACTACCTTAAATCTGACAACTTATCCGGCTAAGCAAGAAATCCTGCTTCCTGAAACAGGCCCCTGGATACTGTTACCCTCAGTTCTCCTCGTGTGTTGTCCTACAGGTGTTTGTTTTGCTATTCTTCCGCATTTGTCAACTTAATAGAAAATACAAATAAAATGCTAATTTAACACCCCTTAAAACATGTTAAACTGTCCTGGTTAAACAAAACCAAAGTGGGGAGTACAATAAGAAAGTTTTAAGTATTGAGAAGCTTGAAACATCAAGAAAGCATTAATTAGAGGATGTGATATCCTGAGAGCGTGGGCATAAAGAAATTGTCTTTGCTCACCTTCAGAGGCAATGCGGCGAAAATGAAGAATTAAAAAATTAAATTACAAAGGTATAGCTTGACTTAGGAAGTTTCTGACTGTTTGCCTCAACCTCATTTTCCCATAGTCTCTGTTATTTCTATAGCGTGAATGAGGTGTTTTTCAGGAGCGCAACTATCGCGTTATAGGAGAACACACAATATACATATTTCATTAAAATATTTAAAAAAATATTCCTACTGTTGCTGTCTGGGGTATTTTTTAATATTTAATGTTTATTGTGTTAAACCTTGAATTGTCACTTGCCAGTAATTTGTTAACTGACTGAGTTTGTAATTTATAGAAATTAGATTACACTCCCAGCATAAAATTTCTGCAGATATTTATAATTTGTTATACTTTATTTGTATTTATAAGAAATTATGTAATGCACTTCACTTAAAGTTTCAAAAAATGTTCACTTTAAAACCCTTTTTTTCTGATGTCCAGTATTGCTGTCTCTACATATTTTTGGGAACAATATCAACAAGGTGCTACAACTGAACCTCATTTTTTATGTTTTTTGTTTTTAGGTGTAAAGAGAAATGTTGTTATTAGAACTTCCATTGAAGCCTTATTATGAGAAAATGTGTTAGACTGTTTACCCCCAAAATTAAACAAAAATGAGTGACATTGTACATAAATAGTAGAGACAGTAGTTACTACACAGTAGTAATTGTATACATATATGTACTGTATAGTGTTAACTAGTTATTTTATTTTTTTTAATTTCTAAAATCTACTTTTCTTAAGGTGTGTTTTGAAAAGTGTGTTGACATGCAAATGTGAATGGATGTGCATAAGTATATGACTTTATACTAATGAAATATGGCATTTTGTTGCATTCCCAGAAAAACAAAAGGTCTTTATGAACATGAAAAATGACATTTACCTTTAAGCACACATTGCAAAAGATTGTACCAGGTGTGTCGTCTGTTTTCATATAACCTGGCTATCAGATCTTTGTTTTTGAATCGTTGGCTTTGTTTTTTGTTAGGTTGTTCTTTGATATGTTTAATGGATGTGTATCTAACAAGGAATACATGCTGAGGATTGCTTAATGTTGTTTTAGCGACATTGTTGCTTAGCATTTTTGATGTTTTAGATTCTGGCTGTCTCTTGGGCTGTGTTGGCAATTGTATTAAAAGATTTTGAGTATGAATTACTGTATAAATACAGTACAATATCATAAGCATTGAATATATAACTACAGTTACTGCTTTCGCAGTTTTCACAAAAGGGAAAAAATATTTGTGGTAATTAATTATATTTGAGGGAAAGTATAAACGATCTTGCTTAAAATGCATGGTTGGCTTTTCAAAATGATTACTTAAGCATGTGGCAATGTACACTGTACTCTATCTGACAGGTACCATGGAAAACTATATATTTTTCAACCATAAAATGCACTTTCTCACCTTGATGCAAAGCCACAAGTCAAAACTATGCAACCTCTCAGTTTTACAATTATTTTGGAATATCTGCTTGACTCTCCGAGTGCAAGCATTGTCCATAAAACAGGCATTATTGATTTTCAGTTCCCATTCAAGGTGAGAGTGCTTAATGCATCTTAATGAGTCAAACAAAACTGAGACAGGAGCACAGACAAAAATGTGTTTGGGGTTTTAGCCCGTTTAGTCAATTGTTTTGGCAAAGTTGGCTTATTGTTAGCAGGACGTTAGTATGTATGTCTTTATTGTCTCTGTGGAAGTTTGCACAATGGAAATTTTCCCCAAAATCCACCGAGACAGGCATATCAGACAATGAAGTACATCAACAGGTTTGCAGATAAAAATTTGTTAATGACGTGTTTTGTCATTTTAAGTTTTTCTTACGTTTTTTTTCTTTGCATGTGTGACATTTTATTTATCTTTACTGTCACATTTTGTTTGCTTTAACCGTCATAAGAACCTTTAAATGACGCTCTTTAAAATAGACATTAAAAATCTTAAAACATTTCCAATCAGTTCACACAAACCTAATAGGCTAAAGAACAATTGGTGAAATTGAAACTATTTCTTTTTTAAGTTACCAGGTGTATAGCACATTTTAATAACAGGTAATATGTCCATATTTACTTCTAACGTACATGTTCCTAGGTAGCTATTGAAATAACACACGACAGAATGCGTGATTCATTACTGTCTTTCATTATTTAGCATTTTAGGGGGTTTTTCCATTTCTTTTTATGATAGTCATTCCAGTTTTGAAAAAAAATAACATGCAGCTTCCATCACACATTTGAAAACCTTAATACTACAGATTTAGCATAGCTAGTGAGAACTCATGGTGTTTGTAAGACCTGATAGTATTTTACCGGACAACTTTCCTTTCCATGTAGCTCCTTTTCGAGACTTAACAGTTACCAGCTTACTGTTTTTCATTCAGAATTTTTCTGGAAAAAAAAAAAACATTTTTGAGTGTTCCTTAGTCGCACCTACCTCATCTATGTCGTATGAATGTGCGTTTCTATGGGTATATAAAAACTCACAAGTTATGACCCACACTAACATATATTTACAGCACAGTCCCCCTTCTAACCATAAACAGCAATATAAACAAAATAAAAAGTCTCTGTGTATTCTTTCTACAGATGAATTAACTATACTGCACCAGCAATGCAACAGTTCACCTCTTGAGAAATAATTCCTCTCTAACCCCTCCTACTCCTCCCATATTATTTTGGATCCTCAGATATTTTTCTGCTAATTAGAAATGTTGGCTATAAAAATATAGTATGCTATGACATTATAGCCACATAACCAGTAGTTGTACGTCTGTACATCTATATTTGTACTTTCTCAATACATTTATGCATACCTCATTTTTCAATTTTTAAAAAATTATTTTGGCATATAATTTGGCTTATATAGCTAATACCTGGTCCGTGCTGAACAATAATGCTTTTTAAATGAGCTATTTCTGATAATTTGGCTTCAAAGAGTAATTGGTGGAAGTACCATTTTTGTGTGTGTGTGTGTATGTGACATTTTTGTAAAAGACGCACACTGACAAAAGTAAACAGATGTTAAATCTCTAGACAGATGAAATGAGACATTAGTTTACCATTGATGAAAGCAGCAATAGTTTGCCATTGACATTACAAGATGAAATGTAGAATGGCTAAGTTAAAGTTTCCTAATAATTTTTAAATGTAAATTTTGTTTATGAAAAGATTTCACTGAAGGCAACACAACTTTAACTTTCTCAATGATGAATTAACTATTCTAAAAATTAACTAAAGTGATTCCCCTTCTTTCCATAAAGCTAGTTTTCCATTAAGGACTCCCAGATTACTCTGTGGCCATGATTCATCTTCTGCCTTTGTTAGATTTATTCTGAAGAAGGTTATGAATTGCGTTTATGTGTATATGCGTTTATGACTCTTGATGAATACTGAAACATGAAACCCAGTAGAAAGTTCGAATTAGCTCAGCTGTGACACATCAAAGTGCTTAACTCAAAATCAGGATTTTATATAGCCAAATATAAGCTTTGTTTGTTTGTTTGACTCTGTGTGTGTGTGTGTGTGTGTTTGTGTGTGTGTGTATATGTTTGTGCGCGCGCATGAGTTTGCCCTGTGTGCATACAAAGGTCATATAAAGGTCAAATGAACATATTTTTGTAATATATTAATGGCAGTACTTTCAGTGATAAAAGGTTTTATTTTCTGAGACCATACTTTGAAATACAAAACACTAGTAACTGTGTTGCAACATTTAACATTTAATAATCCACGAAATACATTATTTTTCAAAGTTGGATGAGGAAGCTTTTCTGCGTACATATTTAAAACAACAGGTCATACTACGTTTTACTCAGGCAACATGTAAAATAGCTTAATGATCTTATAAGCATGGCCAGAATAGGCCTTGAGATGTGTCATATTTGGGAAAAAAAAAGTTTTATTTGAATTTTATTACTTTCTATGTTTAGTCTTTTGTCTTGATTTTTTTCTCCATTTTTCCTGCTGTACTGTGAATCTTTTGATCATATCAATAATTTTCATTGATCCATCCAAAGTATTACTCATCATGTTACATTGATTTAGAAGTTCTAAACTAATAAATAAAAAATAATTTTGTTCTTGGAGATGGCATAAAATGTCATCCAGAACCTGTACAAATCAAACGAAAAATGTATATGGTGTGTTCAATATCTGGCGGTAAAAAGATTGGATGTGTCTTTCTGATGTAACAAACGCATAATGTCAGTGTTTGATTGTTTTGAAATATCTTTACAATGTAAATCTAGTTAAGATGTTTGTGTAATCCTGCATGGTTAAGATGTATTTGGTGCAGAATTGTTGGTCTACAGTGGAAGGGGTGTTTGTTTATTTTCTTGGATTATTACCACTATTGTTATTTCCTTTCATTAGGTAGGTCTGTTGTGCAATGATCAGAAAATGTCACAATTTTCCCACAGAAAAAATGTATTTACATGTGTCTGAAACATCTGTTATTTTGCATACTGAATTTGAACCATAAATGAAATATTTCAGTTGCATCAGATCAAAACGTAAAAAGGGAATCCAGACACGTCCCAGCAGTCTTTAATGGTCCAGAGGCTGCAAGTGATTTTTCCATTTTTTTCTGCAATGCAGGAATTTAAAATTCAATTAGTCTTATTCATTATTATGTTCTAACATACATGCTATGACATTTCCAGATTGAATAATTCCATGTCTATGTATGATTTTCTTTTTTCCCCTAAGTTTTATATAACAATATAGGACTGTCTTCCCCATGGACTATAATGAATGTATTGAATGCATTACAGCATACACAATGGCCGGTGCAAAATTTATTTATATGTATATATGTTTCTTTGACATTGTATTGAAACTTCAACAGTAATGTTTAGTTTTTTTTTCCATTAATTAATTAATAATTATATTATTTCAGGCAAACAAGCAAAGTCAATTGTTCCACAAAAGTAGTTACTTCAGTATCAGTTATGAATTGGTCTGTTTTTATTATTATCTGTACTATGTCAGTTTCAGTAAGATTTAAACAACTTTATGGGTACATTTTCATATGAATGATAACTAAAGAAAGGATAACTAAAGAAAGGATAACTGAAGAACAGACTATGTACAGGCTCATCTGCATAACAGAGTATTTATTTGAATTTCGTATGTTTACATTTTAGAGCATTACAATGTTGTGACTGATGTAAGCAAAATATATAAATGGTTCCTTTTTTAGAAAGAAATCTGTGTTGTCAGTTTTTTTCACACAATAAAAATCCCTATATATACTTGACATATCACCTTTTCACAACTAGTTTAGGTTATTTCCTGGGGTGTTCTGACAGCTGAAGCTCATTGACAGCAGAGTCAAAAAGGAGAGATGACAGATATCTGTAATGAGGCAATATAAAAAGTAGGTTGTTTGTATATCATGAGCAGGGGCGGTTTAAGGTGTACAGAGGCCCCTAGGCTACAGTAGTCTGTGGGCCCCCCAACCCCACCCCCTATATTTTTTACTGGCCAATGGGGGCCCCTTGCAGGCTGGCACAGGTGGGGCCCCTAGGCTTAAGCCATATCTAGCCTGTGCGTTAATCTGCCCCTGATCATGAGGTATACTCGCAACAGCCCATAAACACAAACAAAGTGGAAACCACTTATATTGATCATGGTTATAGTGATCAACTGCTTATACGGATCAAAAAGTTTGGAACATAATTATTCCTGCACAAATACTGTTCAGATAATTAATTTATTGTAATTATCAAGTATTATCAAGCTTACAGTGTTCATTTTTGTTATTTTTAAACATGACAACATATGGAAAAAAATGAAAACTACAGTATTTTGTTTTGTTTTTGCTTTACTTTGATCGCCCTACTTTGCCTTGCGGTAACCCGTCTGCTTCTGACTAGTTACGTGAGGCTAATGCTGCGTGCATAGAAAACTCGCCAAGAAAAAGAAAATCATTGAGATTTTCTTTCAATGACAAATATAGACTCATCAAAACTTATGATAAACTGCCAAAACTGAGCCAACAAGATGCAGCAGCAAAACTGCAATAAAGGATATTTTATGTACAATACTATATTATAGTGTATTTGAATTATACACAGTTCAGTAATTTGAAAAGCGTTTGAAACAGCGGTACTGTATTGTGAATGAATAAAATTCAGTACATAGCAATGCTCTCCGTTTTATTACCTTATATTCATGTAATAAATATTCAAATGTTAATTAGATGGTAATTTAATTTTGCTGTAAATGCTAATCTAATCTGAGACAAAAAAGAAAAAGAAAAAAAAATCAGTTAGAATTATCGCTATACGTGTTTTCCCCTGTAAACGACTGGGTTGTTTCGGTTTGTTGGAGATATTATTGCATCCCTAACAAGCTCAACAACAATCATTATGCCTTCCTGACTGAGGCGGTATCCTTTAAGTAATTCAGTCTGCAAGACATTGCGACACGGACTGACAGTAGGCATTTCGCAACTGCTTCTGAATTGCTCTCACTGACTTAGGATTCCTCTCAATTACTTTTTAGTTCTCCCAGTCTTAGGTGCTATTTTTAGGGCTTAGCGGTTTTGTAAATTGCTCTTAGTCAAAAAATTAGGAGCCGTTTAGGACTGACACAACCATAATTTTTGAGTTTCTCCTACATCGGCAAGTTAAGAGCTACTTTTAGCCTTAAGATTCTTTATGAATACAGGCCCAAGTATAGGTTTAAATTAACGCTATTATTGAGCCCGCAGTGCACTCTGCAATGTACACCAATCAATGCCTGTTGCACAAATCTGATTGGATGTGCCAGTGAATTTTTAAATTAAGCATCTGTGGCTTGGCTTTTTGGACTGGTTGAGTTTTCACTAGTTTTGCACTGCAGTATATACAGCAGGGGTCACCAACTCCGGTCCTGGAGAGCTACTATCCAGTAGGTTTTCTATCCTACCTGGCTTCTGATGAGCCACACCTG
>JAODJU010000025.1:19457153-19476565 GCA_026776725.1 Gnathonemus echidnorhynchus | reverse complement strand
AAAGCAGGATTACTTGCTTAGCCAGATAACTTGCCAGATTTAAGGTAGTCTGGGCTAAATGTAAATTGATGAAAATAGGGCCGATTTAGCCCAGACTACCTTAAATCTGGCAAGTTATCTGGCTAAGCAAGTAATCCTGCTTTGTGAAACAGGCCCCAAGTTTGCACAAATTTATTATACATCTTGTTGTTCATTCAAGGTTTTATATAATGTGATGTATAGGGAAGACGATGCATGGCCATTGAAAATATTTTGTTTAACTTTTTAGCATGAATAATATTCCAGTATGTAAATGCACAGCAGGCTGAGTTGTTGTCTTACAGCTCCAGGGTTTGGGGTTCAAATCCAGGCCCAAGTTTATGCGTGTGCAGTCTCTCCATGTTGTGTGAGTTTTCTCTGGGTACTGCTATTTTTAAAGACACACACTAAGATAAATTGGCACACGAGGGTGTGTATGCCCTCCAATGTTCTCATCACATCTAGGGAGTACTGCTGCCTTCTGCCTTTTGCTTCCAGATTCAGGCTCCGCCCCCAAACCCCATCCAGGATAAGTGGACAGATTACAGCATGTAAATACTCTGATTACAGCATGTAAATACTCTGATTACAGCATGTAAATACTCTGATTGCAGCATGTAAATACTCTTTTAATTTGAATGTGTGATAGTACAAAATCTTCCTTTTCTCTGTAACATACATGCATATGTGCAAACTGGCACCAGTTTGACCACCACTGACAGCTGTTTGATTTAAAGATATGAATGGGATATAAAAATATTGAATTCTAGTAATCTGATTCTTTTATTGTTTCATTTTAATAGTGATACTTTGTATATAATTTATGCACATAAATAAAAGGAAAGGAAGAGTGTGAATAATAGGGTAGAACGTATTGATTCTGAAATGTAAAGGATTATATTTATTAAAAAGAAAAAAGGCAGACAGCACAACCTGCTGGTGATCACTGGTATTTTATTCTTCAGATTGGAAATTAGATATAACGATGGTCCAGTGGGGAGCACTGTTCCCTCACACCTCCGGGGTTGGGAATTTGAATCCCACCTCCAAGCTCTGTGTCTGAAGTCTGCATGTTCTCCCCGCGTCAGGCAGGTTTCGTAGGGGCGGGACGTGGCTTTGCTGGCTAAGCCTCTATGCAAGATGAGGTGAAGAGGGAATTGGATAAACAGATGAAAATGGATGTTCTGTAATTAGTGCCTTTTCTTCTACATGAATTCTTTTATTGTATTGTAGTAAAAAAGACAGAGTCACCAGATTGTTTACTAAATTGGCGTTTTTAAGCTATATTCAAACATAAACAATGTAAATTCTAGTTTGATACCTCCATGAGAGGAATGTAGGATTTAAATAAACCTAAATTGCAACATGCATATGTATGGACATGACTTGTTATTGTCGTAATTAGAAACCAGAATTTCTGATATTCAGATTGCATGTAATCTATTCACGCCATGGCGTAAAATGGCTAATTTTTTATATGTAGGCATGGTGGCATGGGCCGGCCATTTAGTTCAAACAACATATCATTGGCTCCACCTAGTGGTCACTGTCACAAAGTACGGCCAGCCTTAACCAAAAAGCCTTAAGTTGGTTTGGAGGTAAGGCTGACTGCTGGCATAGTGTCTGACACTGTTGCCTCACACCTCTGAGCCTGGAGTTCTCATGCATGATCTTTCTGTATCTCAGTACTCTGATTTACCCCAGTCCAAAACACGCATGACAGTGAATTGGAGTTACCAAATTGTTCGTAGGTGTGCGTATGCGTGCCCTGCTAGGCGTCAGTGCCCCATTCTGCCTTGCTCCCATAGCTTCCGGTATACGGCCTGGAAACCCAGTTCCCTGAATAGGACAAGTGGGTGCAGATGATGGCTGGGTAATACTGACCAAATTCTATTCCATCTTTAACATATTCATTTGCTCATTGATTTAAGACCGTACATTTATTAATCAAGTTTGCAAAAAATTCAAGATGATATGCAAACAAATCAATTAATTACATTGATCCCCAGTTGACAAAACTGAAACAACATCCCGTGACAGTTAATTACTTCTGAGATCATTAACAGATATTTGCATTAATTCCCTTCTTAATTAATCTATGACAGGTTACGTGTAGCTCTTACACAAATAAATCGATAACAAAAATTCGATATGAATAGCTTTTCAACCACAATAAACGGCAAATGTGTAACAACCAGCACAGGTTGTTTGTAT
Organism: Gnathonemus echidnorhynchus; assembly: GCA_026776725.1. Classification (NCBI taxonomy): domain Eukaryota; kingdom Metazoa; phylum Chordata; class Actinopteri; order Osteoglossiformes; family Mormyridae; genus Gnathonemus; species Gnathonemus echidnorhynchus. Next base: position 19,474,333 of record JAODJU010000025.1, on the reverse strand, counting down.
TGAGTGCTTAATGTAATATTTTGAATCGGTCTTTGAATTCTATCCTGCCTCCCTTTGTCTATTTCTGTTGCGTAAATCTCGGTGTGGAAATAAACATTGTAGCTGAGGTATTGACACGGTTATTGGAATTATTCTGTACGCGCAGATTTTTGTAATACTCAACACGCAAAGAAAAAAGCGAAAGTCATACAAAATAAAATAAATACATAAAAATGGGCCAAGGAATCAAATGTTTCCTCCTATCCTGTGGCTTCTGTCAACAAGTCGTGGCTTTAATGCCTTTGACATGTGTTTATTTGGTTTGCTTCTGCTGTTGATTCTCCGTTGGATATTCTGGCTCTATTCTCCCACGTTGCATATTCCGCCCTGTTTTGCGTGTTATTAAGAAACACATTCCGTTTCATTGGGATGGAACTCAAGGGCCAGGCCGTTTGCATACTTCTGTTTAAGAAAAAAAGTATGCATGCTGTACCTGTACTTTGACGTTCTCCCTCTCCACAAAGCTGTGGGCTTTGTCCTTTTTTTATTATTGTTTTTTTTTTTTTTTTTTTTTTTTTTTACATATATCAAGCGGTGAATCAAGAAGTAATAAGTGTATCGATCTTTTCACCTTGTTGTGTAATATATCTCAAGAAGCTGTCGTGTGTTGTGTTTCATGCAATATTCCATATATGTTACATTTTTTAATTCAGTATTTAGTTGCAGAACGTTTTTGTCATCCAGCTGCAAGGTTTCATAATGGCGTATATTTCAGTTAAAGGGATTTTTTTCATAATCTTTTTTGGTACCTTTTTTGAAACCTGAAGTGTTGTAGTGATGCTGATGTTAAAAGCCGTGTATCTCTTGGGTTAAATCTTTGAGGTTAGGGTTAAGTTAAGCCTTTGAGATAGACTACAGTTGGGCACTGCCAATACATTCCTCAGTTTGTTTTTCAATGCCTCATGGCATCTGCTTGAACTTCTTCACTGTAATCCTTTACAGTGAAATCTAAGGCATGTTTTGAAGTATTTCACAGTTTGTGGCTCAGATAGCACTGACATGCGATAATTTAATTGATGTACATTCCGTAAATGTATTGAAATGTGTCTTTCCCTTGTTTCAGCCACATAGTGCCCAGGTTAAATGAGGTATAGCACATTGGTTCTTCTTATCCTTTCGATGATGTGTTGTCCATGGAAATGTTTTTGAGAGCTATTCTAGTTTTCGTTTTACACAAAATGTTTTAAGTACCCTCACCCCCCCCATCTGTCAGTTTAGATATTGTGTTTACAGGCAATAATGAATTGTGTGATGTTTTAAAACTTCATCAAGCTCTGTTCTGTAATTTGTTTTTTGGTGGGTTATGGTGATATTTCCCTGTCTTGGTCTGAAAGAACTCGATCATCATTACTCTTTGGATTAATTGCAGATTAACTATAGCTTTTGTAGAATGTGAAGAACATGGGTGGAAAATTTGCAGGAAATTCCAGAGTTTTTTTTTTAATCTAATGCAAGTCTGTGAAGCTTCCAGACATTGATAGTTATTCATGTTATAAGACCTGCAGGGACAACCATACATTTATGTTTTACATTGTCTCTGACACAAACACATTCCTGACTAGTTTCAATCATTTTATGGTTCAGTCATTTTTAATTTAATTTTTAAAGGACACCTGCAGAGGTTTGCTCCTGTTAGTGCAGTTGATGTGTGGATCCTGGGGAAAATCTAAAGCAGAATAATTTTTGTTGTTATTTACTTACTTTTATTACTATGCAGTAACAGCTCTGTGTTTTTAAAATGTTAAAATAAGCCAAACAATGTGCATTTTCTGATTGGCTCATGGCATTCTCTGATTAGCTCATGGTAGTCTCTGATTGGCTCATGGCATTCTCTGACTGGCTTATGACATTCCCTGATTGGCTCTTGACATTCTATGTTAAATGGCAGCTTTTTCAGTGAAATTCCAGGGGACTTTATTGGGACTTTATTGTATTGTCACCAGCCAAGATGTCTATGGCGTCCAGTTGCGCATGTACCGGCGAAGCGTGAACGATATTAACAGGCTCCCACACATTATGAGGCGCTAATGCTCAAAGAATAGGTGCTAAGCTGCTGTAGAAATATGGACGCTAATGGCAAAGGTCTGTCTAAAGCCTGGCTGTCAGAATTAGAAATGTGCAGTTGACACAAGTTCACGGATTTCGTAGCGCGGGGACATCCCAGGTGCGCTGTGCTATCCGCTAATTCGCATGCTCACGTTCTGCAAGTCTGCTCATTAACCCAGCCCCCAGACGGAAAAGAAAAAAAAATAATAATAATAAAAATTGACGCTGCAGAGTATGCAAGGCTGTTGGGACTCTTAAATACTCATGCTCTGTATCTGGGGGAAATTATAAATCAGTTCCACAAAACTATTCTAGCTGAGTTTCTGCAAATGTTCGTAACGTCCGCATCCTGTGTCTACAGTTTGGCATGATAGTGGCCTCAAATTAAATTCATTGACTTTTTATTTTTTTATCCCGGAGAGAACACCCACGCGCATCCGTCAGGAATACCGGCGATTGTGAAACTTAACGAGGGCCAGTGGTGCCATGGGTCCTCCTGGATTGGCCGTAAATACCCGTACTGGCATGAGACGTAAAGCTAGCTAATGGAGTGACTGGCGTTCGAATCGCCCTTTGAATTAGAACGGCGGCGCTCGCCATGGGGGGGATCAAACATTAATGTGGAGGAAAATGGTCGGGGAAATACCGCGTGATCAAAGTGTTTGCTTGCTGGTCCCTTCAAGTGCATAGAGCCGTTTTCAGTGGGAGATGTTGAAATTGATTTTGGCCGAGTCCCCGGTACAGTCCAGCTTAGTGCAGCCCTCCAGTACAAATGGCAACCGGAGAATAACACTTGGGACCAGGGGGATTTGACCCAATTCCCATTCACGACGCTCCAGGGTATGGAAGGAAACAGCAAGAGAAATACCTTACAAAAAAAGCTCATGTCATATTTTCTGCCTGTGTGTTTGTAACACAGTCTTCTTATATGCAAAAGTGAATTGATTCTTATATCTTTTGATTAAAACTGATTTAATACCATAATTCTTTCTGAGGCTGGTAGAACGGACTCGGAGTCATTTCCTGCAAGACTCGCTTCTTTTTTATTTTGTTCTGATTTATTAGAAATTGTAGCCCCAGGTCTGCTTTTTTTTCCTATGAATCTGGCTTTTATAAGAACCATAGCAGGAATAGCATCTGAAGGCAGCTTTGTTTTAAGGTGAAACAGCCCCTTTCCTTCTTTTTCAGTGGGTTTTTGCTCATGCTTGGCCTGTAGGAACTCAAATGTAGTCTAAGTTCTTTGTTTAATGGGCATCAGTTATCAGAATCTGCCTGACACTGTATACCTCCATTTCTTCTTCTCTGTCTAGATGAAAATGTGGACTGTCTGGCAGCAAGCTGGGAGGGAACAAAAATGTGAACTGTCTGGTGGGTCCCCAAGGATCGGGTTAAGGAACGCTGGCTTAAGTAAGCTGTACTGTTTCTGGGAGGGTGGATTTTTCGGTATGATGTTCGTTGATTACTGTAAGTTCTTTTATGTTGATGTTGTTGACATTTGGTGCAAATCTGATGCAAGAATGGCATGGAAGCAAAGCTGGAGTAAAGACTGGCAAACACAGCCATATAAAGCTTGATTTTCATACCTCTATCCTAGACAAACTGAAAAGCCAGAGTTTCAGTTAGTTCATTAATGGATTTACTTAGGAACTTATACTTTGTTTCTCAGTGTTCAGAGTTTCTGTGCCATCGCACAAATGAAGAGTGTATACAGGCAGTACCCAGGTTACAAATAAGATCTGTTCCCTAAGCCTGTCTTTAAGTCAAATGTGCAGTTAAGTCAGGGCAGGTACACATGGTCCTTATTTACATCAATTAGTCAAATGGTTTTCTTAGTATATAGCATATATTTTATCTTATTTTGCATATAAAACCCTTCAGAAACACTTCTGAATATACCAATATACTAAAACTGCTTAACCATAATACAAAACATAATGATACGGTAATAATAAAAGTAGCCGACAAACCACTGAAGCCGCGGAATGTTTTAATGCAAACCTTATTTAACTCAAATTTTTGTGAAATAGGCTTTTTAGCAGTCTAGTCTGTTTATAAGTACGACTGCCTGTATATTTGGCGCATGTGTGTGTAGAGATTTTGGACAAAATAAGAGAAACACCACATGAGAAAGGACTTTGATGAACTTTGAAGTACCTAAATCACATTTATGTAGCTATAAAGGTGAATCATATTCGGGTCAGTGCTAATGAGCCGTATGTGGCAACTATAAAAGATGTCTGAGTTATGATGAGGCATGACAAAGGAGGGATGATCCACATAGCGACTCGCTACAAAAGGGGTTCATTTAACAAAATAGAACACAAAGGGAGAATTGGAAAACAAAGGGTCCTCGAGGGATCAAAACAAAACTGGTAAGACAGAAACTAAGGCAGGAAACAACACCAGGAACAACAATACCAAAGGTAGGGAGGAACACAGCAAGCAACAATAAGTGACATGGGATAACTACATCTAATAATCACACAGCAACACCTGGATACAGCCACAATGGACCACTGAGGAAACAGAACAAGATCAGGCACTTAAATACACTACGAACAAGAAGATGAAGGATAGGTGAAAACCATAACCAAATCAACCAATCACTGAGGATTTGGGGCAACGAGGAACAGGTGGGGTGTATTATAATTATCAGGCACTAGAGACACAGAAGCATTAGCAAACACTGAGGGCTATCTACATGAGGAGAGACTAGGAACACAAGTAAAATAGAACATAACTAAACAAGGCATTGGCAGGGTAACCGCTAACAAGGACACGCTCGACCCATTGAGTTACGCGACGGCCTGGGAGGCAGGGACACACACTAGAGCAATACCAAATGGGATGGCCAGTGGGAACTGCTGGTCAAATGGGGAAAAGTCACATGGGACAGGGTCAAATGGGCACAGATCCTGACAGTCTGGCAGTCAAACTTTGATATATGAGTTGTCAAATGTGCATGAGGCAAAAATAGGGTTCCAGAGAGGTCAATAAGTGGGCATCTGAACTGCAGGTGCATCAATCACAAGAACCGCTAAATTATTTCAAGGGGAATGGTCTCAAAAATCATGACAGCATATGACAAGCAGGAACAAACTACAGTGAGAGCTAAACAGTGCCCGTTTATAGCTTCAAAAATGACCACAGAACTGAATCGGCACTTCTGTCACCCAGTCTGAACTAAAACTGTGCATTGTGAGCATCAGAATGCTGCAATTTATGACAGGGCTACCATTTGAAACCACTTTTATCCAAGGTCACTGTGCAAAGATGTATAACCTGGTGTAAGGAGCACAAAAGCTGGACCCCTGAGTGAAGAAAAAAAGTAATATGGTCTGAAGAGTCGTCTTTCATCTTCCAACATCTGGGCAGGTTTATGTATGAAAAAAGCCAAAGGATGCCTTCAGCCCACAATATGTTTTGGTATCCCATGGGATTCATTAGGTCTGATGATTGCTCTCCATGGTCTTATAACAGTCAAGGAATATAAGGACATTTAACAGGACCAAGTGGACCCTATGATGCAAAGACTGTTCGCTCATGATGTTCCTGTGCTCCAAGATGATAATGGCCCTGTACACACAGTGGTTTCATGAACATCAGGATGAAGTCAAATGCCTCCCATAGCCTCCTCATACACCAGATCTAAAGATCGTTGAACCTTTATGGGAAGTTCTGGAGAACAGAATGCAGCGTAGACCTGCAACTCGGTCATCCCACAAACAGCTGGAGGCTTTTCTTCTTGAAGAATGGTCCATTATTCCAGTACACAGAGTTCAAGATTTGTAACAACATTATTGCAAGAAGCTGTTTTGAAGGAATGGGTGGCCCTACTACTTATCAGGTTTTTGATATTAATATTTTGTTCGGCGTTTTTGTTATACCCACAGTCTGTTTGTGTGTGTATTTTGCATTACATTTTTTTTGTGTGTGTGTATTCCTTTGTCCAAAGTGATGTACCAATAAGAGAGCTTGGTCAGGCAGTCCCAGAAGCCATGGGGGTTTAGGGGCCTTGGCTCCGGGACCCTGGCTCAGGGGCCCTACAGTGAAATCACTCTGCCAACCACAGGATTTGGACCAACAACCTTCCAATCACAGACACAGCATCTTAACCCAGTGAGCCACACACCGCTTCCAAAAGCTCAATTGGCCAGGATTCGGACCGAGGCTTCCTGCATGGCAAGCGAGAAGCCTGGCACTAAACCAAAGTATTTTGGTTACAAATCATTGTTTGCAAATATTGACAGTTAATCATGACTCATATTTTTAGTTAATATAAGATATTCGGGCATCTTATGGTTTTCACTACCTCAGCACCTCCACATGCTATAGGTCAATTGTCTAAAAGTTTCCAAAGTGGAAACATTTTTACAAGGTCTTACTGGCTAAATTCAGTTTTACATCATAATCATGGTATAAAAAGACTCCACCAATAACTCACCATTATCATCTCATTATGCAATAAACTTCAAGTTTGCTACTTCCGCAGTTTTAACCTCTGGTAAACATGGATTCTTTCCATATAATTCCAAGGGAAATATCTTGTCTCTGTTTAAACAAACAAAAATATGCAAAACATATTTCATCACTATTATCATCATCCTATTCCCATTGCTTTTCCTGGTGAGGGTCACAGTGTAAAATAAATGTATCTTTTAAAATGACTTTAATAAAAACCTGATACGTTTTTTTTTTTTAACTATGTTGGAAACACATGGCTTTCTCTATAGGATCCTACAACAGCCTATAACTTATAAGAACGACGCAAAAAGTCAAAAAGTAATAATCGAATGAAAAATGGCATTAGCGTTTTTAATCAAGTTCTCTGTTTTTTCCCAGTTGTGATTTATGCACGTTACGTTCATTAGAGAGGAGAATAATGTTTCAGCAATATTATCCCAGTTAAGCGATCAGATTGGCAACGTCAACAGAGAAACACGAGCCTACTTCTGCGATGTTGGTGTACTGGTGCCGCGAGCCTCTGGGGTCTTAATTATTGGAGTTCCTGCAAAGGAAGCCTTTTCACCAAGTTGCTCAGTTCCAACACATTTCTTTCACTGGAAATTTAAACCATATGCATCGATGTCTGCAGACTCTATTCAGAGGAGTCTGTCAAACTTGCACTTGGCCCCCGCTTCCTTGATTATTTAAGTGGGATTGCACCATTCGCTTCGCTGAAATGTCTGTGCCCGACTCTTTCAAGTCGCCGGCGGTCCACGCATTTCTCAGTGTTGGGAAACACGGAAACAAAAAGATGTACATTTTAATAGGTTGTACTCGTACAATTTGAGCCATTACACTGAGCACGAGAGATCACTTGAAAAGTACCGCTACTGTCATGACATATCCTCTTCTTAGGAATGAAAGAATATAATGATTACATAGTTAGGATATAGTAATATCCTAACGCTAGCAAATTTGGAAAAAATGACTTGCAGAAATGCCAGCAAATTATTTTCCGTATAATAATAGCTTGTGGGCAGTACAGTCACTCAGCAGGTAATTAAGCTAAGATAGTTCTAATCTGAACCCTTTGTGCTCTGTGCAATTTGCAGGTTCTGCCTATTAGGCTTTTCAGTCTGGGTGTCTCCATTTCCTCCCAATGACGTGGCGTTAAGGTGAATCTCTCACTCTAAATTGGGTTTAGCACGATAATACTGTACTTGCGCACGTTTCCCGGTGACGGACCAGCCAGCCTCCCATACAGCATGTAACCCACATTAACCCAAATGCTGTCGATGACTTTTGACCCCGTATCAATAAGCAGCTGCGTGACATTGATGGATGGGTGGTACTGCTTTGCAGGGTTGCCAAATTGGCAGACTTTGTTGTAAATGTTATTTAATGTTTCAGTCGTCATGGCTCCTGAAAAAGTAGAGCTCTTGTTCAAGTTTCTTAACTCCCACACAGTACATAAACCATGCTTTTCTCTTTCTTACTATAATCTCTCGTCTGATCTATAGCCACACTTGTGCTTCGCACATATCCATCCAGCAAGCAGCAAGATTCGTGTAATAATGTATATTTTGTTTAAATCATTAATATTACTATCATTATTGTTAATGATGATGATAATAATAATAGTTTTATTTATATAGCGCTTTTCATACACTCAAGGACACTTTACAATTCAACAAAAACACATTTAAGACACTACAATTAGTAACATACAAGAAGACGAATAATATTCATTGAAGAAATGAATGAGTTTGTAACAGGAGCTTTAAATGGATAATATATTTTTCCTCACAAACATGGAAAGCATTCCAACGCAACCCAACGCAGATTATTGTTGTTGTTGTTATTTTATTACTATTATTATTATTATTATTATTATTGACATAACTGGTACGCAAATACGCATTTACCTTTAAAAGCGATACATGCGGCAATCGATTGTTTCGATTTGCGTCAATGTGACAAAGAAATGATCATTTCCATTACATTTGCGGTGTAGAGGTTAAAATACTGATATAATTTCTTGACATATCGACGCAAATGCACATGAAATACGCACGTATTCACGCTGTTACCAAAATCGATTGCCGCAAATATCGCTTTTAAAGGTGAATGCGTACCTGCGTACCAGTTTTTACATATGTCTCCCCTTAATCATTACCTTTTTAGCCACATAGCTTGGGAGTCATGCAGTACTGTATTGCATATGGCAGTAACTCCTCTGTCCTGAATCATATTTCTATGTTCAAGCAGCAGGTTCCTGTGATCATGAAAAAATAGTTGAAATGGCTCAGCCACACATCTTTATCTTCAGCATAAACCCTGACAAGAAAATCTCTGTGGGTTTATATGAGTTTAATATTTTCTGAAACATCTGTGATTGCATCTGCAAGCAGACAATTTGTTGTGACATATCCAATTGCGGCAGTTTTATTTATTATATGTCGTCTAAATTGAAGGTATTTTCATAGATGAATTAAAAATCTTTTTGTTTTTCTTGCTGGGGCAAGCAATAATTCATAAGCTTCTTCACTACGCTGCATAATACTTCTCCATGTCATTCTATCGTACAGACGAAGAGTTCATGAAATATGAATTATATGATCCCCAGTGTTGGATTGGCATCTCATCTAGGCTGTACCCCAGCCTTGTGCACTGCTGCATGGGACAGACGCCAGGGGCCTGTATCACGAAGCAGGATTTCTTGCTTAGCCAGACAACTTGTTAGATTTAAGGTAGTCTGGGCCATACTGTATGTAAGTGAAAAATGACAGTCAGTTTTAAATGGGGTACCACTGACAAGTTATCTGTCTAAACAAGGAATCTGGCTTTGTGATGCACAGCCCTGATTCCCTGACGAACCTGACCATGATAAACAGAAGATGGATGGATTAATCATATGAGTTTATATATATCAATCTGTATGAATTTTGAAAATTTCCCCCTCCCTTTTCAGTCTTTTTGATTGGATATCATTTAACTGTGCAATACTTTTCAGACTACAGTTATAATTTTGTACTTGGTATGTTGCTGTTTGACCTTTGCATTGACTTAATATACCCTGGGCTGACAACCCACTACAATTCCCATTCCCACCAGAAGTCCCTTCATAGAGTAGTGAGGACAGCAGAGAAAATGATCAGGACACCCCTTTCATCTATTCACGAGATATACCAATCTCACTGCCTCAGCAAAGCGGCCAGGATTGTTAGAGATCCATCACATCCAGCCTACAGACTGTTCAACATGCTACCGTCCGGTAAACGCTACCGCAGTATGGGATGTAAGACTGCACGACTGAGCAAGAGCTTCCTCCCACAGGCCATTAGACTTCTAAACTCACTTTAATAAATGCACTACATATTCTATTGTTAACAATGCACTACATATTCATATAATGAAACATTTCCATAACACACTAAAACATGTTTTCATATTGACTATACTCTGCTGCTACTACCTATTAGTAATCTGCACTTACATTCTCTGCTGTAATACGGCAACTGTGAGATACTGTGCAATATTTGACTCTGTGCAATAATTTGACTGTGCAATATTTAACTGTGCAATATTTTGACTTGCAAATTTTAACTTTGAGCACTATTTGCTCTGCACGAGATTTACCTCTGTGCTGAATAGTAGTCTCCGTGTAGTTCTGTTCTCTGTGTAGTTCTGTGTTGTATTGTGTGTAACCTGTAGTATTTCTGTTTGTTTTGCACATTGAGCCAGGAGAAACGCAATTTCGTTCCACCATGCACTCTCAAACTGTGTGGTACGAATGACAATAAAGTTTACTTTGACTTTGACTTGACATTTGCTGACGTGTTGTGCCACATCCAGTCAATGCTGGGCTTTTTCATGGATCGGACCATTTGGGTGGCAGACGTGTCCCCGGAAGCCTCTTTCAGACTCTGTTGGCTGACATTTTGCACCTTGCTACTGCTAGCAACTAAGGGTGCCATGCTTCCATGGAACAGGTCACACAGTTCGTAGATATTCCATAGACAGAAAATGTGGGATCATGGTGCAGCGATCTCCTGTTAATATTTATTTTAATTATAAGCTCTTCTGATGACTTATCATGGGAGTGTACAATCTGTCGGTGTGTTAGCTGAGTTTCTGGCTGAAGTTTTAAAACAGCCCTTTTTTTAACCGCTTCAGATAGACTTAGCTCTTCAGAGACTGCAGAGGAGGTGTTTTACCGTAAAACTCCTTAAAGCACTTTTAACAACATTAGTTTTGGCAAGGAAAAAGAAGTAACCGTTAAGCAGAGTTCCAGAGTAATGGAAAAAATTGTTTTTTAGATTCAGTTTTCTACCTTAGCTTGCATTTTTTGTGTGTGTGTTTTCTTAAAATCATCTATGAAAATTGCTTGGAAAGCTTTTGAATCCAGAACACAGACCTTTGCTTGGTCTTGAAGTTTTCAATAGGATTTCAAGTGATTTTTCTCCTATATTGATCAGTGTAATATGTAAATTTATTCTTCTAGTTATTATCAATATTATTATGACCCTGCATATTTCTTTTTCAGTGTCTCTTAGACCAGTGTTTCCCAACCCGGTCCTCAAGGACAAACTGACAGTCCACGTTTTTGCTCCCTCCCAGCTGCCTGCCAGACAGTCCACGTTTTTTTGCTCCTTACTGGGACCTGGGATGGAGCAAAAACATGGACTGTCTGTGCGTCCTTGAGGACCGGGTTGGGAAACACTGGCTTAGACATCTTCATTAATTTTACAAACATAATGGAAACATTACAGATATCGTAATATGCCAGTAAACAAATCAGAAGTTTCTTTTTGATAAACTCTCAACAGTAATATTTCCCCTGGCCAGCGATAAGTCATTTGGTTAAGGGTAGCGAAATTAGAAAAAAAGCAGATTTCATCTTGCTCTGAACATACAGCTATACAAAACAGACCTGAGGTCTAGGAGAGTCTGAAATATATATTAATCAATGCATCTTTAAAACCGAGTTACACATTTGAAACATCACAAGTAGTATGAACATCCTGATCTTGAAAAATTGTCATGTTGAAATGTTTTTGAGGCCCACACAGAAATCAAGGGATGCTGGGGAATAAAGGGAATCTTACATAAAATTCCACTCAAAAGGACCAACGATCTAATGAGCTTTGAGGAAAGTCATTCAGGTGCTTTCAATTCATCGGTTGGTTTTAATTTGTCTCTATGGCCGAATCAGCTCCGTCTCCTTGAAGAACCTTAATAGTTCATCATCAGATTAGTATTTTGAAAAATGCCATATCGCATTTTATTTGCAATGTGCCCTGCTCTGGTACAGAGAATCCTTATAAAGGCCAAGGATATGGGATGATCCACGGGAAGACAGTCTTACAGAAATGATCAGAAACATCGAGAAAGGCATTCCGTGATGCCAAGAAGCACATGCTTTCTATGAAGTGGTCCTACATGTACTTAACATGATACACGTGCAGGCTGCCCCCCTGGTTTTTATACATGCCAGCATATGGTGCCCTGTTACAAAGACTTAATGAAATCTTTCAGCACAGAATGGTTGAAGCTCTGATTTCCATAAAAGAACACAGAGAATGAAAATGATGGAAGCAGCGCCTGTGGTCTTACGTGTCGATCGCCTGTGAAATGTGCTTTTTTACAGTAGCCTCCTGTTCACACCAATAGATATTTTGTTACGTTACCTTTTATTTTAAAAATTAGGATTGGCTATATGTATGAAAAAATGGGTTAACGTGTTCGACTTCAGTTCAACTGCGATGTACTGCCTATTCGGTCGAATCAACATTCACTTCAGAGTTTTGTAGCATATTGTATAGATTTATTTGTTTATTTTATGGTCTCTTGTTTCTTTCAATGTAGAATCTACCTGTTGAGTACAGATCATTCTACCCTGAGTCAAACGGCACACATTGTTTTGCTTACACATACTGGACATGTTGTATTAACCTTGGCTCCTGGAATAGGAAGTTCAGGTTTCTGATGAACAAATGGTGCTGGAATGACCTGAGATCAGATGAAGTTGAAAGGAAGATTAAGTAAATAAGATTTTCAAGGGGACAATAGGAATCCAAACTCCTCACAATGTTTTGGGTTCTGCAGCCAATCAGTTTTCATAGTCTTGGAAGTTTGATCCAAGAAAGATTTTTAAATAAAAAAATACACATTTCTTTTCTTATAACTAGTTAAGTAACCAACCAAACTGACTTCCTATATAATATTTGCTGTTGTATTTCAAAATAATTATCAAAATGAGTACAAATGATGGTCCTTAAGCCTATATTTTTTAAAAAAAGAAACTTTTTCATCAGATTAATCCTACACACACATAATCTAAAAGAACATCTAGGAGAAAGGGGTTTGTGTTTGGAAACCTTAGTGTTTCCAGTGTTATACCTTTAGAAAGCAAGAAATTTTTCACTCAAAGTAAACAGCCTTAAATTACATCTTATCGTGAGATGAAAACATTGCATGTGCACATTTGAGGAAACTGTCAGACGCTTGTTTTCATTTTCAATATTTTCTGGCATAATCTTCCAGCTGAAGGCCTTCATAGACCTGGTATTTGATATTTTGGCATGTCATAAAACCGTTTTTATTATTTATTTGAAAGTCTTAGATTTACCAGTTTGGAAGTCCATTCCACGGTTTTGAATGTTCGATTTTATTTTAAATCGGTGTACAGTAATTTCATTTGGAACAACAAAAGGCACGTTCTTTGTGATTTGCGAAGGATGTTGTTGATTTGTTGCATTAAGATTTCAGAGAGTTTTGTTTCTGATGCAGAACGCAGTGTAATGTTACAGTTAATCACTGTTACTTTAGCATTAATGTGTCCCTGGATCTCCCGTAGGGACCAGATCTGTTTACTGTAAATAAAATGCAAACATTTTTATACACAGCACATGTGCAGCTGTATGTATATAAGTATATTTGATACACATCATATTTCAGACAACAATGCTGCATTGTACACATGAATTTGCATGTATATATATATATATAAGATACATGTTTCCAAAGCCCACGATGGTGTATAAACTGTATATATAATAATGCTAGAAGACTAAAAGTGGGGAACGTGAACCTGGTCTTTTTTCCATGAATCCAGAATCGCTGCCGCCAGACAGACATTATGGTTGGGTTAGTATTATGGTTTATTTTCTAACTAAACACTGCAATAGCTCACTGTGTCATAACAGGGGATCTTCCCTTCATATGGAATGGTTTTGTTGAAAGGTTTGGCAGTGAAGGGATTGGAAGCAGGGGAAAAGCGGCAGCAAACTGGGAGCACTGGTATATGGAGTCAGTTACTGGTGCAGCCCCAGAGTATATATGGGTGCAGATTGGTGCCAGCTGTGAATTTGTTGGTTCTGTCAAAGGTCGGCGTGCGACGGAATGGGGTACAGTGGAGTTGAACTAAAGATAACTATAGAAAGCTGAAATTTCTACTGTTTTGTTTGGAACCACCAACAGTATGGGCATACAATGTGTGCTAGCATAAAAGGTTTGAAACCACTAAATTGCACTTTTTAAAAACCTTTCACTTGAAATGTAATCATTTCGACTGTATTTTTGCCGTTTCGCCAAACAGTGTGTAAATTGTGGTTGCAAATGAAGCGCTATAGTCGCCGGTTTCTGCTTTTTCATACTGCAACATTGTCTAGGCTGGAGGGATGGCGACTTTCCAGCAATGCAGCCTATAACGGGGCTCGTTTAGAGCGGCTCCTGCTTTTAAGTGACCAATAAGGATACAGTTTTCACAACTTGTAACATGTCAATGTTCCACCAGCACTGCATCTTTCCAATCTTTCAGTTTACAGTTCAAGGGAAGGAGATGAAAAGTTATTTTCTTGACCCCCCCCCCCCCCACCACCCCAAGCCTTTACTCAGACCAAAGTGAAAACCTTCGAATGCCAAGATTGTCTACCACGGGCTTTCATCTCGCAGAATCGAGAGTCCCATCAAGCCTTCTTCCTTACACGCCCAGGTCCAAAATCACTCGAGCTCAGAAACTTCTGGATTTCATTTTTGCACATTCCAGTGTCCTTCTCCCAAGCCTCCAACTTGCTTTAAACTCTGTGCTTCCTGTCCCAAATTATCTGACAGGCTTGCTAAAAAGCTGCTCGATTTTTTTCTGCAGTGAAGCCTGCGTTATTAGCTTTGGGCGGGGGTCAAAGTTCAAGGCAGGTGCTCAAATTTCTATGTACTGTAGCTTCCAAAATCTAATCAAATACATTTTTAAGGAAATGCCATAAGTTCCCCAAGTGATTTATTTATTTATTTTAATAGTTTTTGTTTAGTTCAAAGTGTTTTTCCTCTAATTGGGATATTCCAGAAAACAATAGTTGCCTTTTTAAAAGTACAATGGTGTGATATTGTCTGATCGTTACAGGAACATAACGTGAACCAGAGTGGCACGAAGGATTAGCTTGTCTCAGACTTTGGTTTCCGTGGCTGGCCCGTTGCCGTCTAATATAAGGTCCGGCCTCACGCGATGCTGTGGTGCCCTGTGGTGCCCTGTGGTGCGCACTTGGCATGGCGAGAAGGTGAATTTGAAGGGCTGCAGCCACATTGGTGTCGTTCTTGGCGTGTGTGTGTGTGTGTGTGTGTGTGTGTGTACTGGGGCTCTGGCTCTCACACATGTTCCAGTTTCCTCATCTCAGTGTTATAACAGATTTGCTTTTACCCTTCATTTGTGTTTCATCCAAGGAAAGTTTCGATAACGTTTTACACGTCTGATTCTATGCTCTCCTGCACTACGTCAGATTGTCATAATAATGCATTTATACAACGGGATAAGGGGCCTGGATAAGGTATACTGACAGGCAGTGACAAGGCCAGATAATCTCATTCATGGGCATGATATGACATGATGTACCAATATATTTCGTTTTAAGCATAATGGAATTTAAATTAAATTTTTTGTTATATACTGTAGGCCAGTTTAGTTACACATGCATTTGAATGCTAACATTAGATCAATGGGAATCACGGCATTTGTGTTTATCTTCGCAATTAATTTTTAAAGCATTTGAATATTTGTTCCATTCATTAAAAAAACAATCTCAATTATGTTAACAATCATACAAGTACGTGGTCTTATGCTCTGGTGAAGATGGAAGTCCCTTTTTTCACCTGCAGAGCACATCTTTATAATGATTGGGATTTGGAATACAGATCCATTTATTAATAGGGAACCAAACACGTCAGTTTCTCTAACTGATTTCAACTGATATGACAAGCAAATCCAGAAACACTCATGAGGATGGACATATAGCTTCATTTTAAACTATAATTATGTGTGTTTGGGTCTTTTAAGTTTACCAATAATGGTTGAAAAGGGGTTGCCTTGTTTTAGCGGGATCTCAGTGGTTTGCACTGTTGCCTCGCCCCTGTAGGGCTGGGGGCTTGAATCCCAGTCCTGCTCTCTTTGTGGCGTTTGCAATGTCTCTGTTGTGTGGGTTTCCTCCAGTTGCCCTGGCATCTCGTCCATGGTGCCCCCTGCCTCACGCCCTAGGCTGCCCGGGATATTGCCCCCTGACAACCACAGACTGCAAAGACCATACAAGATAGATGGGTATTTCACAAGACTTTTGTGCAATGTTTGTATAAAATTGGCAACGTGCTGATTTTACACAGAGCCAGAACATTTTACACACTCTTCCTGAACATTCACAAGAGTGCAACAGTTCTCATTTCCAACCCAACACAATGTGGAGAATAAATCAATGCAGAATGCAAGATCTATACCCCCTGCTAAAACCAGTAGTAACTTATTTGTCTCCTCTTATGACATACTCATTATTTCTTAGTGCATAGTATAGTATGCTACAGTACAGTTTTATATAGTATAGTATAGTATAGTATATTATAGTATAGCATAGTATAATAATATAGTAATATCCTGTCACTGACCACTGTCCTCTACTCAGGTTACTACTCTTATCTCTGGCCTTGTTGTTTTTATTCTATGTGAAAGGAGGCTCAACAAAACCTAGAAAAGAAAAACCAATCAAGAATTCACTTTCTCTTAAGATCTGGAGCATTTCTGCATTCTGGTGCAGAGCTATTCAGGGAACGTTCTGCCTAATGGAGAAACACACCTGCATTTAACCAAAGAGTTGATAACAGGTGCGCTGAATAGCCCACTCGTTAAAGGAATTCTAATATATTAACAATAAAGACATCACATTGGAACAAAGGAACAAAGCAACAGCTCTAGCTCAGATTAAAGTTTGACGAAAGTGTATATATCTGAAGACTAATCCTTCACATTCTCGTTCCTCATTATCAAATTCAAAAAACTCTCCTGGTCTAGACCGACCTCCATTGACCTTGTTTTCGTCTGACTTATCAATCAGGTACTAGGTTCTGCAAATTAAAGCTGACTCCTCTGACCTCCTGAAAGTCAAATGCAGTGTGCGCCGCTAAGATTTCACCATTATATTCTCAATATTATTCACAGACAAGGAGCCATTATTTTCACTTATGCAGTTGACATGCAACTCATTGAAACCAGATGAAGGATTACCAACTTAGAAACTCAAACAGGCTGAAGGACGCGCTCTCATACACATGTACACATATGTGCACAAAAAGACACATACAACATATATGGGCATATTATAACTAATGCAAAT
>JAODJU010000025.1:19433423-19450763 GCA_026776725.1 Gnathonemus echidnorhynchus | reverse complement strand
GACAGGGAGTTGGGAGGGAGCAAAAACGTGGACTGGCTGACAGGGAGTTGGGAGGGAGCAAAAACGTGGACTGGCTGACAGGGAGTTGGGAGGGAGCAAAAACGTGGACTGGCTGTGGGTCCCCGGGGACCGGATTGGGAAACAGTGAGTTAGAAGATGGATGGAGAGATCTTAAAAGTGGGCGGATCCTGAATCTGAATTCTTTAACAAGGTCGTTGAAGGCTAATTTAAGATTTCATGCAGGTGTTTGCTTTCTTTGATAATGATGGTGCCCCCCCCCCCCAGTGTGATGACACTTAGGGGATTAACAAGCCCTTAATGCATTTTAGATGGGCCCCCATTGCCTATGTGACTGTAACACTTTGGTTGATCATGCCTGTCTGCAGAATTTCACACTAAAATGTGAATCCACAGTTATGGATCCACGGCCTTTTCCAGACGCTTCTGTTTCTTCCGATTTAGATATTGAGCAAACAATTAGAATATGGAAGTGCTTCACGTGATACAGAAATACAAAAACTGTAATAAGATAAACCAGGATGCTGCCTGCAGCCATATTAAATTACACTATACAGAACATCTCAAAAACAAGTGCTTTATATATGAATACAAAGACATATTTTCAAAGCCCTTGTCGCCAGCAATTTAACATCAGATTAAAAATATTGTACCTTTAATTTTAAATAGTTTAATGGCTGCAACCTGTATGCAAATCTTGAAACTGGACTAATAGTAAGTGCAGATGAATATATATATATGCAAACACGTGAAGCTGGGCACCTCTGTTTAGCATTGCAAATAAATAAAATGAAAATACAACATGAAGTAGTTTCTGCTTTTTCAAATTGTTCCTTCAAATTTCTTGAGGGGAGAAATGCCTTTGTTTGCATCAAATAAATAAAACATCTTTATAATAGTTTCATAGTTTTTAAACAATTTAGCTATAAAACAACACCCAGAGCATATAAAAGAAAATTAATTTAAAATGTACCCTCTAGTATCTGAGACAAGTCAATCGGTCAAGAAACATGTTATGTACCGGAACCAACATAAAATAAATTTACCATCAGTTGACGATACTTAAAGTATCTGGTATGCCTCCTGTCTGAGTACTCATAATTTGGCTACTCTTGCATGAGTACTGTACCATGTGAGATATTTATTGATTTTAAATCATAATTTTAAGGGTGACACCCCGAATGGGTGATGTTTGCATTTGTTGCAAATGATGATGAAACTGAAACATAGCGCTTGAAATATTAATGTATTCATCATTGTCGCTATGCAATAAATTCAATATTTCATGAAACAAAAATAGTTTGGTTTCGGATTCTCATTGCATAGTCAATTGTAACTGAACTGCATTGTTGATACAAAACCTAAACAAAATGTCTAATGTTCTAGACTTTCAGATGTATGCATTGCACCAACTGTTTAAAAAAAATAAACTTTAAAATCAAACAGAAAAAACAAGAATTCCTGATGCCAGTGGCTGCCATTTGCTTACCCTCAGCACCAGGAAGTCAGTAACTCCATCCTGTTAATTTATATTCAGATTAGCCAACAATGACAATATATGCGCAACCAAGCAGCTTTAAATACACGGTTTCTTTGAAAGTTTTGTTTGACATTTTGTAATTTTTATATTTATAATGTTAACTTAATACAAGAAAAAAACAACATTTCTTTGGGTACTTAGAAAATAAAACTTAAATTTTAAATTATTAACTTAAGAGATCCTCCAAAAATATAATTCAGGTGTCAAAGAGTTCATTTCCACATACAATATATAATTTATGGCTTTATATTATACTGCTTTTCAGTAAGTCCCAAGTTTTAAGCAAACCATTTAACATATAAATTAAACAATAAAAAGCAGAAACACTGACAGAACTTATTGCTGGTACCACTGAATATAACAGAACTTCTGTCACACGCATAAATATAAAAGAAGCAAAGACTATCTTTCAGTGTTATCGAATAATTCAATTGCTATAAAAACTATACTCATAAAAGAGCCCTATAAAAATATATGTTCGTCGCAATGCATATGGAAGCTCTTTTTTTTTTTTGCCAGTTCAGTAATTCAAATGACCATCTTGCTTGCTCACTGATTCTGCAGTGGAATTTCAAAATATTTCAGTAATGCCTTTATTCCCATTAGGTCCTCCTTTACTGCTCAGAGAACATGTCCAAGATGAGTACCATGCTGGATAAATATCGAACGGAAGGATACACTTTTAATCTGAATAAAAATTAATGTAGAAACATTAAATGATGCAGCGCACCTGCAAAAAGAAACATTATTTCCCATGAGTGTTTGTGCTTACAAAACATAAATTAAGAATAAGACACTGGTCTTTGACTTCTATCTATTGCTCTTCTCAATGGCAAAAATTGGTTAACCCCAAAAGCTGGATCTCAACGTGTTCAATATGGCCGCCACACGGACTCATCCATTCGCCCACTGGAATTTAGAATGGTCGGTGAACTACTGTGACTTCCATCTGCCTCCACCCCATCTGTCTGGTTGGGGAGGTTGGGGTTGATGAGAGAGCTGCCTGTCGAGGCACTGGTACAAGGTGGGAGCATCCGAGAGGGTGAGCGATCTCCCCCCGGCACCATGGAGAATTGGTATGACCCAGAGGATGTTCCGTAATAGAGATAGGGCGTACTGCTGGTCTGGAAGGGCCCACTCTGGTTTTGAGTGGAGCCAGGGTAGGGCGGCGGCAGATAAGTGTGGTAGTGGGTGGTAGTGGACATACCCAGAGACATCCCTGATGTGACTGGCGTCGGTGTGTAGGTGAAGGTGGCTGGGTAGTGCATTCTGGGACTTGGGAAGCGGCCCTCTGTTAGTGAGGAAAGGCCAGGAAACTGACGGTCAAACTGCCGGGGATCAGAGAACGGGCTAAGGTCAGAGGTACCTAAAATAAAATGAAATAAAAAAATTAGCTGAATTAATCTGATAAATCACATGTAAGTACTTTTTAAGTATTTTTGCTCAAAGGTAACATGAGTAATTAGACTGAAATTCATCCTTAATATGTCTACAGTATGATTTGTATGAAAAATTTGTGAGAAATAACAACGCAATTAAATATTATGAATATATCCATCCGTCCAAGTCAGGGTGAATCTGGAGCCAATCCCAAACTCTCCAGGGCACAAGGCAGGGGAACACCCTAGTTGGGATGCCAGGTAATTGCAGTATTAGGTATTGAATGAATTTCATAATAACTATTTTGTCAGTGCTCCAAATACAGACACATAGGCATAGCTATTAAATATCTAATGGCCAGATGTTCATTGCTTAAATTCACATGGGAACGAGACACGTGCAGAGAATAACATACATAACCTTTGTTTGTGTGATAATAGCTTAATTCACTCATTAATTCCCAAAGTCATAGATTTTGAACTTCTGAAGGAAGATGATAAGGCCATTACACAGCTCTTCAGTGTTGACGTGTGACGTATAAGAGCTCGCTTATTTTTTTACAAGGGGGACTTCCAACACGTAAGCTGTTTCATTCCTGTGTGCTTATCCACATGCTCTAACACAGACTCTCCCAAGCTGAAAAGAATATTTTCCATAATGTTCCTCATGACTTGGCTGCCAGTGAGTCACTTGGTAGCAAAGAGGACCAAGTTACCGTGGTGTCTCTAGATTTCAGACTGCCTGAGCAGAGGAGATTTCTGCCGGTATCAAACTGACATGAACTAAAGGACTTCCCCCATGAAGGACTGTGCCCGAGTACTTCCAGATCATTGCTAACTTACTGCCATGGTTTAGGTTGGCTGTACATTGTGGCCAGAAACTTTGAGTCTCAGTTAAATCGTTTTTTGCTACTTTTTTGAAAATATGGACGATGACTTTTGTTTTACCAGTCAAATCCAATGACGCGACGCAAGGGAAAGTCGTGAAAAGTTTAATATAAGCCAAAGAGCAGAGAAACTGAAAAATAAACAGGAAATAAAGATATAGAATCATGAGATATTTTTGTGAAAGGGCTGACCAAGCATAATATAATATTTTTTACTGTTATAATAAAACATTAGCTGTAAAAAAACATACTTAATTTCATATCTTTTAAAAAGAAAAAAAGTAAATACTATAATATATATGTATGACCTCTGCAATTCTTTAGGAAGTTCTAATTAATTGTAATAAAATAAATCCATACATTTCTGTCTGTATGGACATGCAAGAGTGCACATTTGTATGAATACTGGAAAAAAGATAAATCAGGTTTCCCGCATATGGAAACGGTTTAAGGAAAACCAGTTTCCATGAAACACATAAGGAGGTAAGGGCAGGCTCAGATGTGGGTGCGTGTCTGCGATTAGCTGGAGGAACGGAGCGAGCGGCTCTTTCCGACCCTCTGCTGGGTTCTTTAGAAATTAAGAAAAAAAAGGTATAACGAGAATAAGGCCTTTGAAACGACGGTGTGGAAACAGGAATGAAAAGGGAACGACGACGCGGGAGGCCTTCGTTCGTGAAACGCCAGCGCATCCCTGTCGTAAATCACAAGGCGTCTTCCATGTCACCGCGTCTGCTGCTGGAAATCCAAGGGGCCTCTGTTTAGAAAGCCTGCAAGTGGCAGGTCGGCACGCCTTCAATAACCATGTGTAGCCAATTAGGGCCTTTCGTGTGTTCGCTCCGTGAGATCTGCCTTTAAAAAGAACAACAGGAAATAGTCCTCAAGGGATTCTGGAGGATTACTTTTTAAGAAAAGGGTCAAGGTGAATTATCTTCTGGAGAAAAAAGAATTACCCATCTACACACTGCATGTAAATCACTCATATGTTGACAAAATGAGTTGTATTAAAAGTTCCTGTGCAGTCTACTTTGTGAGAAAATCCGTATTTCTACAATAATTACAAAGCTGAATTGTGTTATATTTTATCTACTCGAGCCTTCGTTCCACTTAATTACATATTACTGCTGTTCTGAATTCAGCTGATTCCTTGCGCAACTTGTTTTACAATCACCATAAATATTTTTCATATCTGTGCCTTTCTTAGTTTTGTGGGTCTTTGCGATTCTTGTGTACTAGTGCTGATGTTTAGCTGTCTTGCTGGACCATGGATGGAGGATTCATGTGGATTCTGGGTGGGGGTGAAATTGCTACTTTAAATGCCAACATGTTCCACCCAGTGTTAAATCATCATATAGGAGCCTTGGAAATCCTAGGTGAACCCAGGAGGCTATTTTGGGTTGAACTCTGTTTTCTGTCTGTATCTGATTCACTAAAGTCCCTAAATATCAGTCACATTTATTATTAAGTACCAGAGGGAAAGGAATGTCTCCTCAGTGCCTGTCAGATAAAGACAGCTCCTCTTAATACATATTTTCATGTTTCTTCTATACTATAACCCGCCAGCACTGAACTGCTCTGCTATCACAGGGATGGGCAATCTTATCCAGAAAGGGCTGTTGGGTATTTGGGTTTACGGTGCAACTCCCTAATTATATTACTAATTAGAGGACGGATTGGCTAAAGAGTTGGATTTGAACAGCTGACTTGAAGGTTATCCCAAAAACCTACACAAACAGTGGCTCTTTGAGGACAAGATTGCCCACCCCTGGGCTATCACAAATGGGTAACTTCCCTAGAGGCTGCAGCAATATGCATAAAATAGGGCTAGTAGATAAAACTGTTGCCTACTGTTGTCAAGCACTTTGTACATGACAGCATTGGAACAATATGATTCAACAGGGGCTCTAGGCAGCGGTAGAATCGGCCCATTTCCTCTAAAACGTCCATCCCAATCAGTATTTAATGTATCAGACTCTTCAATGTAGAGCATGAAAGCTAGCTTCAGGCCTCTCATAATGAAATCCAACACGATGCTGGCCAGAACAACCACAGAGCTATTGCTGAATTCTCTGAACCTCAGGAAGCTACTGGTTCCAGTCACTTACTAGGATAACAGCAAAGAACTCTGTCCACAGAGCTGAACGGCTAGGACCCTTGTGCTTTTGCTCAACTCACTGTACCAAATATATTGAAGACAGGCAGAAGGTTCAAGATTGTCTTCTGATAGACATCTGCTCTTGAGGCATCATACACTTTCAAAACAACCTCTTCAGAAATGAGGATTATGACCTTCCTATGCACTTTAGAACTTCAACGTGAGAGGTTTCAGCAGTGTTTCCCAATCCAGTTCTTGGTGACCCACAGACAGTCCATGTTTTTGCTCCCTCTTAGCTCCTGGTAGGACTGTCTGACAGGGAGCTCGGAGGGAGCAAAAATGTGGACCGGCTGTAGATTTCCGAGGACTGGATCAGGAAACACTGGCTTACACTATAAGTCCCAGCAGCGAAGTTAAAAGGGGTATAACTCAAGCTGGGGACATCTGCAAAAAATATGGAACTTGTGGCCAGATGATTATAACAGTTGTAATTGAGGGCAGTCACTGAGAGAAATTTGCCAAGCTCTTAAATATAGGCTACCTTCTTTTCCTGCTTCTCCAGAAGAAAGAGAATTGAACAAGTAAACGCTCCTTTTCCTTAGTACTAGGTTAATTCTTTAAATGTATTTCAATAAAGTCACTTATCACTATTATGTGTCTATTATTAACATTGTTGGGTGATTGTGTGTAACAGCAGAGATGGTACACTGTTCTGTAATGAAGACACTGAGAGCTACGGCTTAACAGAAGGTCAGACTAAATTGTCGTAAACCTCTCTCAGAAGTACTTGAGCAATGTGGCGTCTCTGTCCAAAAAAAAAAAAAAAAAAAAAAAAAGGAGGGGACATTAAGACCATGAAGTACATGCATCTCTTTGAGGAAAGAACAAAGCCTGAGGTTTCGGAGATGAAAGGGGGATGAAATCTAAACTAATCAATTCCAACAAGGCGGTTGGCTGTAGTTCAAAACTGCCAACAAGCAGCAACACTGCAAAGTAATTTAACCTTCCCCATTTGCTCTAGGCTCAAAGTAGAGAGGGAGGGTGCGGAGCGGGGGCGATGCGGGGGGAAAAAAGAATCATAAAATAACCTGGCACTGAATCAAACAGGTGTACAAAAGGAAACCTGTTATAATGACTGCACTAGATCTTAAAACAATCTCTCAAATTAGTGCCTATTTAAAGACGGGCAAGTTCTGTGTCCTTTGGAGTATCCTGCACGGCATTTGCAGTTTACAAACACCAAACCCCTGTATACTTTAAGGACGTCGCATAGACGGAGTCCGACGGACTGAGGTAGCGCCGATTTGCCAGATTTCTTCATTAATTTCATTGGCAGATCTGACATTTCTTTCCTGGAGGAAGGTTGTTTTTAACAGCTTAGGATAATTGTGGTGCGGTTGCCTTTCCACCGTTTGACAGAAACACATTCTTTTGAATACTGGGGCTTTTGTCTTCTTAGTGGGGCTGGGTGGCGGGGGTTGTGTTTTGTGCAACCTCAGCATTAGATTAGGGAGCAGACGGGGCTGGCTGCTCTCGCCATTACCTGAGATTCGTCGCGGCACGTCAGTGATGGCCGGCAGTCCGGTGCCGCGGGTCGATGACAGCGGTGCTGTAGAGTGGATGGAGGGTGAAGCCATCTGGCTCAGATACGGGGGGTAGGACTGTTCATAGGACCAGGGGGGTGAGGATTGAGCTTGTCGGGCTTCTGAGAAGATAAGACCAAGGGAGGAACCAGTGAATATATAATTATAAACCTTAGGGTGGGTATTATAAAGTACCCCTGTCTCATGCCCTGTGCCTCCTGGGTTAGATTCCAAACTCACCATGACCCTGTACTGGGATAAACAATATGAAAGATGGATGGACGGATATAAATACTGTAGCATAAAGATTTACAATTCTTTCTGTTTTCGATTTATATAAATGAAAGGAGTTCAGGTTAACAGATCTAGACGACTCTGGTAGGGCACGTCGACCTACGGAGCAGCACTAATTTACTGCGCGCTTAATTTTATCGCTCCTCTGCCTGTGAACTTTGGATACATCGACGTGGCTATTCAGAAAACAAAAGAAGTTTGCATGCCATGGTGTAAGTCACAAGTGCTCGGTGCGCACGTCTTGAAAGTGCTAAAGGGTTATTTACTTTTTGTATTAAGTGTCAATTAAAATGATCAAAGACGGCGCGTTTAAAATTAGAGCGTAGCTGAGAGGGAAGGTGGGGTGCGTGGATGTCCCAGGGTGGAGGTGATGTCAGGTGACAAACGCATTCATTCACTTCACCTGTGCCTCAGTACTAATCAGCCTAAAATGGCCTTTGTTACTTCCCCTAAGAACGTGCTGCGACTGATGCTGTACCTGATGCACTACTTCCCTACATCTTATTCCCAATTTATAACCATACGTTTTTCATTAGGCTCTGTTTTGGGCCTGTTCTTCCCTGCTGTTTCATTAAGCAAGTCTCCAAAACAAAAACCCTATTCCTTCCATCCATCGTTATGTGAAACTGATTCGCTCGCCCTCCATGTTTAGGGAAAGTTTTATAGCAGCACAAGATGAGTATCTTAGAATACAGGAACTACAAAGGTGCTTCGGTTATGCGGCTCCCCTTATCCTAATAATTTGATCTTGATACATTTTGGTTGATAATTTTTTAAATGGACTGTTTAGTTTTACCGACGCTGTACTAACAGACACCATAGCCGTAAAAGCGATGTGACAAAGCCAAATGTAAAACATGCAACACTGATAAATGATGTGCAAACAACCTAAATCAGCTTTTACATTATATCATATACAACTCGGCGCCCCCAATATGCAAATACAGCATGCAAACAGCCCCAGAGCCAATTCTGTTTCCTGTTTGTCTCCTACACTCGTAAACAAAGGGCCTGCACTGACTGCATTCCTCCCTGAATCTGGCCTGGGAACGACAAATAGACACATTAATCATTTGAATAAAATACATTTGTATATTTGCTTTCTGTTGCTTTTCCAGTCTGAATTACAGTTGCCAAAATCAGTTCTATGTAAAATGAAAAAAAGAAAGAGGTCAGAAAGTCATTGACGATTTAAATTTTTACCATACTTAGATGACCTACGTTTGGGTTACAGCTGTGTAAAAACAGGATTACAGCACTTCCAGGAATTAATCTTTTATGCTTTAAAATTAGGTATTTAATAGTACTGGTAAAATACTACACCAATAGCTAGCTAGTGTATTAGATAATCACGGTCAGAAAAAACTGCAAGCTCACATTACAGTAGTGATAATAATTCTGATGTGATTAATAATACTTTTTTTCTTCTTTACGATGTCACCTCAATAACTACTGACTTTATATAGGCTTCAGTGTGCGCTGAGTGCATAAATCCTCGCAATAGCTCCTAAAAGACCGTCAGCGGTCATGGTGCCGATTGCGAAACTGAGGAAGTGGTTACTTTAAACAGATGCGTGTGACGGCCTGCTCTCTCAGGCCGCACCACACCACACTCACCATATTCCAGACCACGCTTGACCTTAAAGGATCCCCCGAACTGACATGGGCCAAAAGTTTAATTTAATGATCACTGTTACACCCATAAGCCTGTAAGTCTTTTTTTTAAAGGATGAGAAGTGGCCAAAGTCAACCACAGCACCGTGCGTGTTTAAGAAAATTTTTCGGGGGGGAGGGGGGGACGTGCTGACAGTCCACCATGTAGGCAACCATGTCTCTCTTACCGGATATCTGAGTTTGTCCTTGAGGATTGAAGGGAGTTGGGGCGGCGTTGAGCGACGGACGGGGGCTTTGTGTTGGTACGGCACCCCTTATGGTCGTTTGCCGAAGACGCTCCAGCTCGCTAAGCCGCTCAGAAAACAAGCCTGGCTTTGGCGGGTCCTCCAGCTTCTGTCTGTGTCCTGCCCAGTCAAAAAGAAAACATCATTAAGAAATGGCTGAGATGGTTTAATACTGCATAGCTGTGTCATGATAAACACGCATCACAATAAGAATCTGTCGCCTCGGTTACTGACGCTCAGGCTATTGGTAGCATGATGTCACAGCGCAAAAGCCTATGCATGCATGAATTTT
Organism: Gnathonemus echidnorhynchus; assembly: GCA_026776725.1. Classification (NCBI taxonomy): domain Eukaryota; kingdom Metazoa; phylum Chordata; class Actinopteri; order Osteoglossiformes; family Mormyridae; genus Gnathonemus; species Gnathonemus echidnorhynchus. The sequence goes on along the minus strand of JAODJU010000025.1, from coordinate 19,440,780 downwards.
TGTGTATGTGTGTATAACATTAAGGAATTTATATTTCAATATTAGAAATTGCTTTTGATGCTGAAAAAAATGACATGACGTGGCAAAATAAAAAAAAACAGCAAAACACAAATAAATAAATAAATAAATAAGCACAAGACAGAACTCCTTGACTTTGTTGAAATGACAGTAACATCACATGTGATTTCCAACCAAATGAATTAAATTAGTTACTGGCGAACCTGCAACACCTGAAGAGATCAAATATTTAAGAATTCTGTGTTGTTCGTTGTATTTACTGCATTGTAAATGGCTCCTGGTGACATCAGCTAAAAAACCCTTTTGGAAAAAAAAAGTTTGGAATACAATGTAATTAATACATTTTCCTTTGGATGCATAGCCTAGCCATAAATAAAATGAACATTTTTGAATGGGATCGCCGTAATTCCACTAATATAATCGCCTCCGCATAAATTTTAAACACTGTCTACAACAACAAATCATATACTTTGATCCACAACCTAAAATTTCCACTGTATTTTGAGACCTAAGCTTTCCCACATTTGGAAAAAGTCTGTTCCTGGTGAAAATTTTCTCCTAAAGATCTTTCATGTGGCTAAACTGAAACAGAATCAAAAAGAAAAAAGAGAGCAGAAAAGCATTTTTATCCCTATAATGAAACAAATGCTTTATTTTATTATTCTGGATAATGTATATGTGTCTGTATAAATATGCTATGTGTGTCTATTCAGGGACATTTTTCCAGCTTTGCAAAATAGGACTCCTTGCCTGGTTTGCCCTAAAAAAAACGGCAGAACAAAAGCTCATGCCAACGAAGCAAGCAGGTAAACATCTCTGTTACCGATGCTTTAGATGTTCAGCCAGAACTTCATACGTAAAACTGAAATCTGTCTAAATGGATGAACTGCTACCTATTTGAGGCAGCAATTTTCTACGTAACACTAATAAAAAACAACAGTAAACCGCAGATGCCATGGAGCACAAATGATACCATAAATTCCACAGAAGCTCATAACCTCGTCTGTCCAACTTTTATATTCATTTGGGAGGAGAAAAGAAGGAAAATCAAGGCTTGAACTTCTGGGCCTTTTCATCACTGAAGCAGGTCTGTCTGTCTGTCTAAGTCATTCAGTTCTTCTACAGTATTTTAAATAACAAACAGAAGAAGAAGTGAAACAGGCTCCCTGTAGTTCACAGGCATCCAACTAGAAAGACTAGACAGGCAGCCATCAGCCCTGCAAAACCTGATAATGTTCAACAACTACTCCACACAAATTCATCCAAACGGAAGACAGGTGTACAAAAGAGTTTGGTGCAAGGACAATTGTAGATGCACCACAAAGGGTAAATCGGCCAGAAACACTTAAGAAAATTACCAGCTTCCACTTTGCTAATTACTGTAGTGTCCAAGGGTGTAGGATTGGGTATGGATGGTAAGTACATGTGGCTACTACTACTGTGACAGTGCCATGTGTGTACTTAGGGGGCGGGGCTTTCGGGGCCGATTTGGTCCCTACCAATGCCGAACCCAAGCCGATAACACTTTACTTCTTTATTATTCATTATTCAGCAGTCATTATAATGCATTATAGATACCTTAATAATAATGATATAATAATAATAATAATTCTAATGAGATAGATACCTTATAGATACCTTCATAATGCATTATAATGCATTCATAAGGTATTGTACACACGGCTATAACTATTTAAATAAAGCCATAACACATTATAGCCATGTTTATTATGCATTATGAATGCTCTATGAAGCTCTCAGTTATAATCCACTGTAGATACCTTCATTAGTGCAGTACAAAGCATCCTTAATTCTTAAACTGCATAAATGCATATAATGCTTTATGAATGCAACATAATGCCTTATGAAGGTATGTATAATGAATTTATATGACTGCTTTAAGTAAATATCAGCAGTGTGTGTATGTATGGCTTTCGAACCAGGGGATTCATTCATAATTTGACTGAATGAAACAACCCCCCCCCCCAAAAAAAAAAAAAACAGATTTGTATTTAAATTATTGAGCCCCCATATAAAAAATCTCAGGTTAATTATGTGCTTTTGTTTTCAAGCTAAAAATTATCTACAATATATAGTGCATTTAATTTTAGCTGTGGTTAGTGTATACGGCTTTAACAGTGGGTGTATGGTCTTTACTCAGTGAATGACTAATGACTGCTTAATCATTTAATAATGGGTCTTTTTACAGAAATCCCCATGAAAGAGAGGTTTCAGAAGGAAAGTTATACTTGGTTTCTGTAAATATTGCTATTGGGTTTTAGATACGCTGACTTGCCACCTAATCGAGCCATATATATTAATACCCATATCGGATATCAGAGCTAAGAAGTATCGGAATAACGAGCGAGTTCACGTGCTTACTAATTCCGTGTAAAAATCAATGCAAGTTACAGTCCATTACAGTAGCAAAATTTTATTAATATTTCTTTTTCATGTTGGTTTCATTTTTTCATTCTTTTACATAAATGTTACTACTAAATCTCCGTTGCTACTATCTTGAAACATAATGCATGGCACTGGAAAAAAGAAAACAGATGCACATTAACATACAAACTGGATACTTACACGCCCAATGCCACTTGGTACGTTGTTCATCTTTTATGTTTGCACTATGTTCACTACTGTAAACAATGTACATTGTTACTTCATTGTCCAAGCACATTATCCCACTTATGTATCATAGTCCAACCTCTAATCTAATCTTGTATATACTTTTTAATTAAATTTTTATATGTTTCATATTTTTTAAATGTTATATCTTCCTGAGCACATTAATGGCTATTTTTACTTTTAAATTCTTATTATTGGCTCTTCTTACTCTGCTTGTTCTTTTTACTGCACCGTCCAGGAGTGACTTAGGTAAGACGTTTCACTGCATAACGTGTATGTGACAAATAAACGATCCTGAATCTTGAACCCCATTTTATGACCTCATTAACAGTTCAGTAATTAAATAATTTGTATTTAACCAGTCCCTTATCATGTTCAAATAGCTATTTTTGAGTTTTAGGGATATTATTGAGGGATTAAATGATGCTTCCTGAATAGGCCTGGAAGGGATTATAATTTTCCTCCATAAGAAATAATGGAAATTGCAACCCCATATTGCACCCCCACTTTGACAGCTCTCTGAGGAATCCATTACACTCCGGTAATGGGATATAGGCATATATTCTATATCACATTTGAAAGACTGAGAAAATAAAGGGCAGAAATCCTCTTATCTATAGTTGCCCTAACTTCACCAAAATATAGTAATTGGTTTCTCCATCTTTCATCAAAAACCATAAAAATTACTTATTCACAATGGAATAAAAAAACCATCACACGTGCCAGTCTGCATGACAAACAAATGAAACATTATACCTATGAAAATTTCACGATACTAATTGATACTTAGTAACACAATATGCAAAAGACGAGTCAGTAACACTAAAAATATGCAGATTGCACATTTTGTTCTTTATGAAATTAAAAATATAATGTGGCATGTTTCCATAGCACATACTAAATTAACTTGTCTGAGACATCTAAATCTGGAGATGCTTCAGTAGATTTATACTGGAGATTTATAATATTCAGTCATTATGGGACTGAGAATATAATACAAGATACTATGAGATAATGATACGAGATGATGCGAGTCCCAGGTGCGCTGTATATTACTGTATATCGCTGTCAAGAAACATGCAACTACAAGAAGTGCGGAACGTCAGACTTTTCGAGTAAAGTGCCAAAAGAGTAAAATTACTGGTCATTGCCAATGGATGTGCATTATGAAGTTTAGTTTCCTATTAGCATACATTCTGATGCAAAAATATATACTGGTTTTATTTCAGGGAGGCTTCACATGAATCAAATGTTTAATAACTGCAAAGTTACAGCCCCATTCTGTGTGGGTGGCAGGAGGGCTATTGCAATCTTAACCGAACCACAACCATAACACAAGCGTCAGACATGTTATGGCTAGACCAGGTGTTGATCCGGATCACATTAGTGCTCGGCATTCAAAGCCAAATCAGGAGACAGGTTCGAGTTCAGATACACAGCTTGCGCAGTTCACATTAAACGTAGTGCTTGCCGATAAATGTGAAACGTGAAGCGTCATGTGACCTAAATTGCAAAGCCTTGACAGGGACAAAACAGCAGTCCTTTCATATTACTATGCTGAAAGTGAAAATACCATAGCAACATACTAATATAACAATTTATAAACAAAGATACATGAATAGGGTAACTGTCGAAAGCTTCTGATTTATTGGTTTACTAGTCACAGAAGACTGAAATGAAACAGTGAACCACCTGAATTTTTCTGTATAGCACTGTTATATGATACATGAGGGATTGAAAATGCGTGAAGGGGAGGCCTTGATCGACCACTGGGGGGTCTAAAGATGAGGAAAGGTGAGTGAGGGGGAGAGAGAGAGAGGGACGGACTGTGGCCTGCAGCCAGAATCCTGTGTGGTCTGCGTGTCCCAGGCATCAAAGAGCTAAATCCGGCCAGGAGAGGGCACACACAGCAGCCCCAGCCTCACCAATCCACTGCCCCCCCACAGGCAAACTGCCCCCCCACAGGCAAACTGCCGCCGTGCAGACTGGAAACTTTTGTTTCCTGGAGTATCCATGGAAGAGCCATTTTCCAGAACGACAAGTTTAATTTTGATTTCTAAATGGGAATTTCACATGCTCATGTCTTTACATTTTATAACTGTACATTCACTCAATTATTTCATTGACTAAAATCATCAGGTTTTCTATTCTATTCTATTCTATTCTATTCTATTCTATTCTAGCTATATCCATACATTATCTGGGGCTGGAAATTAACAGTAGTAGTAAGAACAACAACAACAACAACAACAACAACAACAATAATAATAATAATAATAATAATAATGTGGTTATATTACTGACAGTCTCACAATAGCTAACGTTCTACACTGACACAGTAGCTTCAGTCTAGAGTTCAGCTGGAATGCAAATATTTTACTTCTTTACATTTTATATTTTACTTCTTCATAAACCAAGAGAAAAAAGGAATGCATTGGGATAAGCAATTTCCACCAGAATAAAAAAGTTTTCTGATTCTGATATACAGAGGGACGAGGAAGGCGCCAACGTGGGAATTCTAAACGCAAATGTACTGAGCAGGCAAGCAAGAGGATCGGCTGCAGATTCATAGAGGCATTTATGATATTTTAAAAAGAAACAAAGGAAGCCTGCATTTTTATCACAAAACAAAAATATAGTTCAATATTTTGAACTAAATATGAAGAAATATATAAATTTAAACTAATTCCTTTGTGATTCCAGTGGTTTGTCTTTAAGCATCTGTATTTACAAATAAAAATTTTAAATGGTGTTTAGCAAACAAAAGTTTTTGGGTATAACGCAATAGAGATGGGTGTGAGTGTATGGGTGTGTGAGGTGATTAAATTAGCTACAACACAAATATATATATTTTTTGTGCCTGACTCCTCTGACACTAATCTTTTGCTTGCATTGTTGCAATGTGTTTGCATGCAAGTACCCCACCCCTATCTATTAATTAAAAAAAAACCCTATTAATGCTTCACCTAATGACATCAGCATGAAACCAGATTTCCCCTGTAGTGTCATACTGTACCACACATAATCAGAACCTTTCATTTATTGCACAGCGACAAAGGAAAACAATTCCTCCTTGTGCTAGAAATGGCAAAGGCCTTGTTAGCTGACACTGTTTATGCATTCTGGCAAAATACGAGTATATAGATTCACTCCACATAGCTTTTTTTTTCCTTTTCATTCTTTTTTTTCAGAGGCAAGGAAGCAACGCAAAAGCTGTTTTATGCCAAATGCATGTGGCAACTGAAGAGACAGGAGATATTCAGTTGCACCAAGGCAAAAAAAAAAATATATATACTGTATATATATATCGACAGCATGACTTTTCCCTTAAACGTACAAGAACAATTGCGTTCAGAGGTTTATTTGGGGAACATAAACGAAAGTGGAAATCTAATCTCTGAGATTATAATAAAAGTACATAAAAATTTTTCACTGATTGATGAGAGAACCGGCCGCATACAAGAAAACAACATGCTTTGTATCCCAGCTGAGCATACTGTACATGCGAGAGAGATCCAGTAAGCAGAGATCCTCCTGAACTCGGAACTGTTACCAAGCAGAATATGTTACTCGACAACCACTGACCTAAAAATAAATGACCATTGAACTGTGGCCCTGACTGTTGTCTGTGTCTTGGCCTTTCATTAAGCTAATGTAAAAGTGCAGGTTGATGGTACCTCCAAATACTCAGTCACTCTTAAACCTGAACAGGAGCTCGCGCTCATCATGACCAAAGCCTACATCTTTTCTTTAATCTCATCAAGATTTATTTAACAGACCTATCCACACCCCTGATCAAAATAAGTGCTTAGAAGATGGATGGATGGATGGATGGATAATTCATAAGACTTGTAGCAAGTCGGGTGAAAATATTATTTCAGCCAGGCTGTATGAAAAACACAAGTTACTGTGAAAAAGTCTTAGGCAGTCAAAGTTTAAATGATTAAAGCTATTTATCTTGGTAGTAAGTGTATATTTACTCAGAAAAAAACACAGTTTAACATTAGAACATATATGCAAATTAGTGAAACAGGAATTTCTTCAATTCTCCAAAAAGTTACTGATATCTTGCTGGATGGCTAGGTGAACACCCCTTCAGCTGCAAAACCTCTGCTCAGGGGCACCTCAGCCATTCCATGTATTTGTTGAATTTAAGCACCAGCTCACTTAATTAATTTAATTACTTAAAAAGACAAATTAGAAGGTATTGATTAGCCATACAAGGTGTGTTAGCAGTCGAGTCAAGAAATACATGGTAGTATTAGATGGATGCTGCAAATTCTGGGGTGGTTTTGGCGTTGGTTTTGAAATGGCTAAGCTGACACGCTTTTATGGACACGATACCTTAGTTTTACATCAACACTAAGATAATTTAAACATCATTTTCTCTGGCTGCTTAAGACTTTTGCCCAGCACTGTATATATGTAATTCAATCATTCAGATTCATTCTGCAGACACTTACGGACCTCAAAATTTGTTCTTAACGTCTTCATGACCAACACACCCAGGATAGTATATAAGGGTTTCACTGGGAAAAACTGCCTAACAAAAAGGTTATAAAATTTGCCAAAACTGTCTGGGCCTATGCGTTAATGCATCTGTGATCTGAGAGTGCCTGACTACTGTATGACTGTATACCGGCATGAAGATGGAGTTATTTCTGGGATGAATTACAGATCTTGGGCTTCTGCACTCAGCCCCCCCCCC
>JAODJU010000025.1:19415866-19433323 GCA_026776725.1 Gnathonemus echidnorhynchus | reverse complement strand
TGTTTTTCCTAGTAAAAGTTCAACTGCAGATCTGCTTGACTGGAAGCAACAGGTGAGAGATTAAGTGCAGCACTGAGCACATTAATAAATTACTGTTTAAATCCAGAACAAGATGTGCCATAAACGAAGAAAAGAACAACAAAAGGAGATTATACCATTATAAAACATATACAAGCCCTTTTGATTCGGGGGATGATAGGGTTAGATTGTTTTTCTGAGATCATCTGGACTCATACACTCTCGGCCCTGTGTTCAGTCTGCAGGAATGCGTAAACAGGCAGTAGCTGCCTCACAGCAGGCTCGCAGGAGGTTGCACAACGCAGATGCCTCCGCGTGTGTCATTTCCTGCTTGGCCACCTGCCTGGTTCCTAGCAACGGCAACAAAAGATCGGGGAGGTTTGGGCATATGATGCCTAGAGCTGACATTCTTTGACATCTTCCGCTAGTTTTAGTGTTTATGTCTGGTAATTTACCCAATTTATCTGCCAGTGCGTCCACTGGGCGCCTCGACGGGTTTGATTCTCCGACGAAACATAACGGAGATGACAAAGCATTAAATAGGAGGGATTCCCATTGAGCGACGTGGGTGTCTGGAAAGTCTTCCGCCATTTCCTTCAGACAGATATGATGAATCAGAAGCGGGTTAGATCAAAAGCAGGGAATATCGGTGATTCCATGGGATCCTTTTAATCCAGTAATGAAGGATGAGCTCGGGCTAGTATGAAGCGACTCCAGTTCCTGGTGCCAGATGTGTTTATGGAGAGAAGAAAAAGTTGTTTGTGATGTGATAGCATTGATTCGGGAGCCAAAAATGGGAAAGGCAAATATATTTTATGAATAAGAAACATCTGGGAATAGACCGACGCCAGACCAGTTGGCATGAAGCAATATCATAAAGCTTTTTATTCCTGTTCATATAAGCCCCATTAAAATGGGCTGATGGTGGCTCTACGATAGGCAGTGTAACTCTGGAACAGTATTTTCATGGTCCATTGGGTGGAGAGGCTGTAATTTCTGACTGGGAAGTGAGAAAGGACCAGATTTAACACCATAAATCCCCTCTTTTCATTTGCCGACATCATGGACGCCCTTCTACTATTCTAACAAAATCACACGATTTTGCTCTTTGCCTACATTCTCTGTATGGATTTCTCCTCCACTGACCATCATCCTCAGTCAGTTACTGATTTTTTATTTCCGTTAGCGCTTGATCCAAAACCTTGCAAAGATGATGCACTATGATGTACTACGATGAATGGATACAGCAACAATCGAAAAATACCGTAACAGCAAATTAGCAGCGACATATCATTCTCTTCTCTGCCTCTATTCCCAGGATGTTTTCAATTTTAATGGGAATATTTGCGGTTTGACTAACACACAGTACACATGGGACATAGAAAAGCAATAGATGCATATGTAGATGGATTATCTCAACAAGGATGAAATGTGCTTGACTTCCCCACACCATAATATTGATGCTGACAATGTGGCCAAACTGAAGCCATACTTCTATGTATCCCTTAGCTTGCCATAAATAACCATATGATCGGCAAGTCTTTTATTTTATGAATAAACCTCAGACATTTTCTGGGTGTTATTGGTGCTGGTATTTGTAGCAGGAGAATACCGTTTGATTCAAGAATATATAGTTCGTGCATAAAGTTATTGTTTGACCTGATGTTTTTAACAGTTAACATACAAAACATTATTTGGTAAATTAAACGAAAGATAATCACAAAAAAACTGTGAACTAAAGGCAGATATTGAGAGAGTAAATTGATATCCGGCTTGTATTTTAATGAAACATAGCTGAATAATATTTATATCTGTGGAATGAATTACCACTGGCTGCAAGAAAACTTCATCAAGTATGCAAATTCTTCACTTCGTGTGTACTGTCTCCTTAAGAGCATTAAACTGAGTCATATGAGCCACATCGTCAACAGTATCTGCCCAACATCGAAGTAATTCAAAATAAGAGCTAACGCTTTACGTGAACTATACCTTCTTAATGCCTTTATAATAAATTCGTAGAACATTCAGTGCACCTTCATAATGCATTCACAAAACATTCATAAGTAGCATATAAGTATACCTTAACATCCTAACATACCTTAACAACTTTACTCCCATTAATAATAAACATTATATGATCAGAACAAACATTATAACTGTATAACATTTGTTATAAAAGCATATTAAAGCTGTTAAGGTATGTTTAGATGTTAAGGTATACCTTCAGTACATGCTGATTATGAATGTTCTATGAATGCATAATGAAGGAGCAATGAATGTTCTATGAATGAATAATGAAGGAGCAATGAATGTTTTATGAATGGATAATGAAGCTACACTCAGTGTTTTGTGAAAGCATTATGATGGTGCACTGAATGTTCCATGAATGCATTATGAATGTACTATGAAGATACACTTAATGTAAAACCCTACCAAAAAGTACTCACAAGTAAATTCAGGTGATACACATGCTATAGCAGGGGTGGAACTCTTGGTACATGAGTCTAAGGATGCCATAATGTTTTAATATACCTTTTCACTTGCCTGTTGTTTGTTAAATATTTTTTGCAAATCATTAGTCCTGTCTTATCAACATATTGAGGTCATAGTGTTGAGTAATTTTTTTTTGTTCTTCCTGCAGGAATGAGGATTAGGTTTTCAACTCATTTATTTACACATACAAATGCTTCAATGTGTACCCACGCATAAAACTGAATCCTTCCTAGCTAAAATAAATATTTAGCTAATATCACAGGCTATAAATCTAAAAGACAAGCATGCATTGTCTTAATTTGACATCAGCCTGCAAGCTTTAAGATAAAATCCCATACATACATAGATCCACAGATACTGTATTACTGTTATTTTTCTTATTTATGTGAGTGTCTAAAGTTTTGAGTGAAATTTTCCTTCTGATTGCAACCATACTAAGCTGAATCTTTTTCATACGTTCGTGACCTTATTTTCAGTTAATGCTGTGTTTCAGGGTAAACATTTGCAGTTCCAATGTGATACAGAGAATGTTTGCCATCGTTGTATGACAAACGAAGAAGAATGTATGAGAATCGCATAAGCTGCTCAGTTCACAAAACAGATATGCAAAACGCATTGCTGCCACATTACAGGACGGGATGATGTGACATTGCTGCCACATTACAGGACGGGATGATGTGACATTGCTGCCACATTACAGGACGGGATGATGTGATATGGCTGCACAACACAGGACTCTGAATAAGATACAGCTGCTGCTGTACATTTGTTGCATTTTTGTTACTATAACGTTTCATTTAGAAACATTTCAGAAATGTTGTCCAGAAAAAAATAATCTCTGGAGAATGACTAATTACCAATCTAATGAACTAATCATCGCATAATCTGGATAATCCAAAAGCAGAATGTAGTACATTAGGCCAACAGCAAGGTATTGTAGAGGAATGTTGAAGAAAGCTTTGAGAGACTGGGACACCTTGCATTATACATAGCAAGTAACTTTGGTTTAGAAAGTCTGAACGTTTGGTACCATCAACACCACCTGATTGTCTGGTTCTAACTCCAGTGGAGACAAACCCCCCCCCCCCAAAAAAAAAATGGATTAAGGAAGAATAAAGGGCTTAACAATTCACATTCTGTTGGCATCTCCATCTAAGGGTGTGTAATGTAGTTTATGCATCGTGTTTCACAATGAGCCTTTTCATTATTACTCTTTTTTGGTCTTTGTCATATTTTAAATCATACAAGTTCAATGACGAACGGCATGTGTTACGGAAGAAGAACGTCCGCCTCGATCCGGGCGGCTTTCATTCCAGCCGTGTGCACTAACATGCTAAAACCTCCATAGTCACTCTGGCACCACTGGGTCCCCCAGTGTCCTGTTGCTAAATGTCTTTCACAGTTCCCACATTTCATAACGCAAAAGAATGACACAGAACGTCATCGTAACAGGCATTCCCAGCTCTCAAATCCCGATCCTCCCCTATGTGAACAATGCAGCAAGAGTAACACTTTGCCGTTACTATTAAATGACACAGTTGATTGGGTGGTGGTCGGGGGGGGTTACTCACTCCTCGGCTCACGTGGGCCATCCACTGTGACTTTAATGGCTCTGTGGTAGGTCGCCACCTGTGGTGGGTTTGTGAACACCGTGATTGTCAGAGTGAAGCTCTTTCCTGTAAACACAGAGGTTGAAAACCATATTAGCGCTATACTCAGCAGCATAGAAACAAACAAACAAAAAAATTGGCAAGTAATGGTTACTGGAGTACTGAGGAATGAGCACTGTATGTTCAGTGTAACTCTACTGTATATAAACCCTATTCCATGCAATAACAATATCATGAGAAAACTCAACACACGAGAAGGAATCATATATCACTTGAGAAGAAAAGGAGCTAGAAAGTATTTTACAGCAAATATAGCATAGTATAGTATAGTACAATATACTGTACTGCAGTAACTGCATAGCAATAATAACAGCATTATTACTGTTATAGTGTCAGATTTGTTATACTTTTTCAATGTTCCATCCATAAAGGACATACAATAAAAGGAAAAGCTTATCTTCCCATTTAAACCTGTTTCTGAAAACAGCCTCAAAGCTTCTATACCTGTTCAGTCAGCTCACATTTTACACATTATTATGTCATAAAACAAATACTTGCTGTGTATGTTTGTCTTTCAAGCTTGAAACCAAGAGCCTTGGCAAATAGCAGCTATGCCTTAATCAAATGTTAAAAATAATAATAATAATAATAAAGAGCTACAGCCAGTTTGCACATTGCTGTGCTGTTGGACTATAGTGTTGATAATGATGAACAAATTTGGGGAGTGGAGTAAGCAGAAACAAGCACTTGCACTGGTTTCAGCTTCTCCTGGGTTAACCTTGTCTAGTGTGGGTGGAAGCCTTTTATAATCACAGTGTCCAGTTACAGTAAGCGAGCCATATGTCTTAAAAACCATGGGTACTAATCTAATTGTCTCACAGACTAAAACTTAAACAAAGCTACACCCATCAATGGTATGTCTGTGTCCACAATTGTTATTAAATGTACTCATCAAAAATATATTTTAGATGAGGTATCTTCTGTGTCCGTTCAGGTCTAGGTACGCGACATGTTTTTTTTTTTATCTGCAGCTGCGCTACTCGTACGTTGATTTACATTGGGTTAAATTGGGTATAGCGCCTAGGACCTTTTGATAACTTGGTGGGGCAGCTTACTCAGCAACTGTGCTAATCGGTGAAGTATGCGGACGGTCGGCCGTATCCCATGCTCGGGGCCGTAATCGCTTCCAGAGACAGGAAAAGGTGGGCGGACGCAGTGACTCAGTGAAACGACCAGCCCCACACATCTTAGCCCGTCTGTCAGCCGGCTCAGCTGCGCATACCGGACCGTGACTGTGCCTCTTGTCTGTTGCCATCTTGACTCCAAGTAACCGACCTAACAGGGCAATCGACAAAGCCGATTGCCACTACGCCACTATAATGCCACTGTGACCTGCGCAGTTTGCAATCCTGTAATTGTACACACCCGCTCTGCCATTTTCTGAAACTAACTGTGCAATATCCCTGTCAGCTAGAAGCGGTATTAGTGACTTTTAACACATTTGTTTAGCTATAGTCTCAAAAGTAGTATTCTGACCAATTGCCATAAAAATGTCTGAGTGTGGTCGATTGCTGTCATGTTTTCACACCTAAAAGTTTACCGTGGGCTATTTTTTCCAGTCGGCAGAATACATTTAGTCTTGTTGTCATACGGCTCTAAGCTTAAAGTGTTACAATGACCCTGCACTTCACTGGAAAAATAGCTTGCATGCAGGGCTATTCTGATCTTATTATGTGGTGCCAATAACATTCAGGGAGATCAGTAATGTTATAATGCCTCATTTAATTGCTACAGTTCATTTGAACAGTGAACCTGCCTAGCATGAAAAACAATAGTCCCTTTAGAACAACCCCCTCCCCTCTTGGTAATGCAGTATTCTGAGTTATTTGTGGTATCTAAATAGAATTATTCCTGGTATTTAATTGTTTAGTGAATCGCTGGCAAAGGCTCAACGTATTGGCACTAAACATACTAAAGCTAAATTAATAGTTTTGTAGCTAGGTATTGTTTTCAAACTTTCAAAGACCTTATTTGGCAAATTACATCCCAAGGAGATTTGGAAATAAACATAATAAAGAGTATTTTGTTGCAACAGGTCCATAATGCTAGCATTCTGGTACTGTAGAACATTCTGGGTTCTGAATTCCGGGAACTGCCGGGAGAGGGCAGGGGAACCTGAGTGCTCTTTAACTCTGCAACGCATGACTCAGTTCCAAGGATCTGACACATCAAGTCGGGGAACAAGTCAGGACTGAGCTCCCTTTGCCCGTCCTGCCTCTGGCATCATACTGCCTGGGATTCAACATATACAGCTGCTTTCAAAGGCTCGGAGAGTAATGGAGAGCTGGGGATCACAGGGAGTGGGCGGATCAGTTTTGGACATAACAGCTCTCATATCAAAAGAGCCATTCTTTATCTACTGTATGCATAAACACCATCTGCACATGCAGAATTAATTATTTTTGCTGACAGGCTATAGAGCCACTAAAACAGACTGTAGCAATTTTTGATTGACGACTGGCTGTTGTTTACTGTTGACTACATTCACCTGATTTATACCTTTATGTGTGAACTGAGTCTACCTTGGTATCTTATTTATATACACTGCATGCTGTAGGTAAGCAAAAATGTAAGTGAAAAGATATATAAAGACTGCCGCAAACTACACACACACAAACGGACGTGAGATAATTGCATAAATGCATTTTTAAATTTTTATATACTGTGTACGCTTTTATTTTGATACGCATTTGGATATGGATAAGACTTCGTCATCTTGGAAAACTGTATAAAGGAAAACCTGGTGAAATACTAAAAGATCCTTAATTTATAGAATAATGAATAATTAATTTAAGCATAATGAGTTTTATGTGTTTTTTTGTGTTATAACTGACATAAGAAATTCACAGATTCTGCTTACTATAATGTGTTGCTCTTTAGTTATTCCTGTTACGGCATTTGTTGGCTTCACCGCGTCAGTCATTGTGCGATATTTTATGAGCCATGATTTTGACCAAGTAATGCATTATAAAAATGGATGGTATTTCATTAGGCCAGCTGTCCATAGCCATCTTTTGCAGCTGTGGTCTGTACCCAACCTTAATGGATAGAGAGTCTTAACAGTTATGTTACAGTTACTGTTATTAGATGACTGAAGGGCATAGCCTTGAAAATCTAAATAGATCTAGCTTTAAATGCCTTTTAACAAACATGCGTTTCTTTCAAATGAATACAATGTTATAGAGTTATCAGGTTTGATATAATGACATAAGGTTGGATAATTAGGATCTAGATAATGCCAGTAAAGAGAGACTGGGACTTCCCCCTCATGCTAAAAGGGCTGCTTGATTTAGAGGAAAATTTCAGGTCTAGTTCTATATATACATAGAGCTATTTGGATATCACTATATATACATATCCAAATGGCAAATGATCTGATGCATCTATTTATGTGCTTAGCTTGTATCCAGGGAAAATGGGACTGACATTAAGAACCTGTTTATAGAACCGCTTAGTTACTTTAAGGTACAAACCAGGGATTTGTGTGCCACTTAAAGGGCCAGTGTCCGTTTCGGAATATGAACTTAGAATGACGTTAATCATAACCAATAAACTAAATTTAGGAGATGATTTCACCACAATCTGATGTTTTGGAGACATCAGGCCCTTTCGTTTCAGGGGCCCCATGACCCTTTATATGGTATATTCCCGTGCGGCACAGAGAATGACGCCATTACATACTTCATCGTAAGTAAACATAACCAAGTATACATAATATATGTAAGTATACGCTGGGCGAATGATAAGGGTAAAACATTGATTAAAATGTCACCTGTAACTGGCTTGTCACCTGCTCTCTAGAGGCACAGTGAAGCTCACAAAAAATTCCACATACGCTTATAAGATCATTCCTTATATTCTACAACAATATCTCAAATCCTTCCATCCACACTTGCCATATGCTAATGATACAAGAAGATGTGAGTAGTATGTATACTGGAAGTATAAGGTTAAGCTGGACGTGCATAAATGGCTAAAATTTTGGCTTTCTTAATATATAATCAACACATATATTTGTACCAAGACCCTACTCAACTCCTATACAATATATATAAATACAACATCCACGCTTACCTTTCATTCTACAGCATTCACTCCAAAAATTACACCATAATACCATCCCAAAAAAAGATATGTAACTATACATTAGCAGATAATCAAGTCAAGTGATAGCTAATTTTATGTAACATAAGACTGCTTCAACTGCTGCATTGAGAAACCTAATACAGTCAGTAATATAGTATTATACCCCCGAGGCTTCAATTTTCCCAAGTTAGGTTAACTTTGAAGTTGAACAGAACAATGAATGGCCTGTAGAGGAGGTTACACATGTATCGTGCAACCTGTGTATTTCATTTAATTAAAATGATCAGATTATACATAAACATTGTTTCTATTTAGTGTATAATCATTCTTTAGAATCTAGTATTTTTCATACTGTGATGGAGTATGTTGTGCTAATTCAAAGTTATTCTATTGTATGTAAATATAGCATTAAAAATACATTTTTTGTTTCAAATCAATATATTACATATTTCCTGAAAGATTTCATCTTTATTGTTTTTTGTCTTAAAATAACTTTAATGCTACATTAATAATTACAATAAATTTTGTTAAGAAAAGAACATACTTATTAATCAATAAGAAAAAATATAACTTCAATGGATATAGTCAATGTGCATATGAATGACACCAAATGAATCGATTTGCATGCGCATATATTTTTAAAGCTATTTGTATGTTAGCGTTGTGTAACATTAAACGTTAGCATAACATAAGAATATGAACTTAGACTTGAAGCTCAATGAAACTCCCAAAATGGCTTCTGTGTGGAACCCCAATTAACTGAGCCATGATCTCAAAATCAATAAACAACCTACCTCTTCCACTCCGGCCCACAAACCTGAGGTCATTAAAACGGGCCACTTGGTTCTTCATGACGGCTGAGGCATTTCGAAGCTCCGCTGAGTAGTTTTCATCATTTCCAGCCATTACTGTTACAACTGTCCCGTCTGGCACCTCTCCCAGTGCCACCACCTTCACAAAAAAGGTGTACATGCCGCATGAAGAAAGATCAACAAATAAACACACACACACGCACACACACACACACACACACGCTCAGCTTCTTTTATGTGTTAAGCCCAGTGGAAAAAAACATACTGTTATGAGTTTGTTAAAGTAGATTTTGCATTATGAAAAGGAAAAGAAAAAAACAACTTATCTGCCAACTTTGAAACTTATTGATACATATTTGTTGCAACAAGCAGGAAATATCACATGTAAAACTCATAATGAATTTAGACATTTGATAAATTACACATATTTTACACATCATTACGTTGCTGAATCCTCTTAAATATGTTATATACACTTATACATGAAAGACAGGATGAAAGATTATATAAAAATACAAAACAGAAAATATATACATTTTTTTTTGTATCTGGCCTATATATTTAGCTGATGAACCATGCAATAGCATATTGAATGGGTTTTCAGTTTCACACAATGCAGATCCATAACAGAGACCAGTAAACGATATGCAAGACACATACTAGCAAGCTAAATCATTTAATAATTCAACTTTACAAAAATGCAGTCAAAGCCCCTTTAATTGTTATTAATACTCTGTCAAACAGGTGTTGGTGACTAGTCAAACTTACAATGTTTATTCATACTTTTACATCAAGCAATTACTGCAGCAATTAGGTGGCGGTATTTTCTTCATAAGACCAAAATGGTCTCAGTGGAATTCGGGTCGGTCAACAGGCTTCAGATTCAAGGTTTTTTTTAAGTCCCTCAAGACCCTTGTAATAGTCTTCACTGATCTGTTTACGTAATTTCCCGGGATGGAGTCTATTTTGTGAACCAATTCAACATAAAAATGCATATATGAGATAATCACCCTTTTGTCCATAATAAAGCACAGTTTGCATTCCTATTCATTACAAAAGTACAGTTGAAAAGAGGCAAGATTTCTCTGTAAAATTTACCAAATAATGCCAAATTCACGGTTGATACCACAGGAACACTCCAAAAGTTTCTTTAAAATTCCCCATTACTCTTCATGTTAAAATTTTCTAATCCTCTCCTCAGTGCACAGCAGACAGCTGGAAAAGGTCTATGCCTCGAGTATAGTCTTAATACAAGTAGGCCTATGTAAGTATATAAAACGTATACGACAAACTAAACGCACATGGAAGACAAATTCATTAAATAATATATATTTGTTTATTAGGGCTATGTATCTATTCAATTTTTATAACCTATAACTTAAAGTACATTGCCCAGGGCTAATTCTTTGTTCCAAGACGTAATGCGATTTAACCACTTTAATACTAAAGTTTTCATTATTGTTAATTTATATGTACATCACGAAGGCACATACAACAGCCGTACTTGATTAATTTATCACATGCAAGCTCATGAGAACTTGAGGACTGCTCCGTCCTAGTGAAAAAGTTTCAAACACCGCCTTCCAGACATCACCCCTTGAGTTATTCAATAGCAATCTAGCTGTGAAAACAAGATGCGCATTTGTGTTTTGCTTGTAATAATAGTACCAGTTTTTCTATTATTTAGTCACCCGTGTGCAAATTATTAAAGATGCATGTGATCGTAGCTATGAATAGCGCGGCTTACTCGGATTTCAGGTGTCCCAACATTGCGGTAGGCATGTGAAGTAGGACTGCTATTTTTAAACGCGGACTATGCATTTACCTGCATTAAAGCTAATTGGGTACCTTTATGTGGCATGCATTTCATTCAAACTCCTAATGGAAAGTCGCACCTAAAGTCATCAAATTTGTTACAGACCGGGCATTTACAAAAAAAAGGAAAGAGAAAAGAAGAAAAGTTTCCAAAAACGCAATCAAAATTAACATAACACAACATAGGTTAGCATTCAGTATTTTATTTTAAAAAAATAAATATGTGGGTATGTTTGCTGAATAGGCAGGACATCAGTGCGTACCTCGAAATGAACCGTAAATAGCTTACCTTGAAGGCTACGGGCAGTGTTTTATTACACCTCCAGTGAGATGGCAGGACGGAGCAAAGGAAATTAGGGCTGTCAGTCCGGACAAGTTCTGCGGGGTGATCGGCGATGATTTCCACCATAGTGCGATTATCGTGCGGCCGGAGTCTGGGCATTGCTGGACTCGCCTCTTGCTGCCCTGTAGCAGAGCTCAAATCGTTCATTTTTCCAGGGACCGGCTGAAGACTACTAGACGGGGGACTGAACCTCCGGCTGGTGCTGGGATCTACGGGAATGCGCATCACAACACTATATATTAGTAAAGGTAAAGTAATTGAAAATATTACAAAAAAAAAATCTGTTTTCCTTTAGCGGAGAGTCTCAGTCCCAGTAGACGACGCAAGAAATATTTCGTGCGCTTACGATAACAGGAGAGCGTTTCAGGACTGCGCAAAAATAAGGAATGTGTATCCTTTCAGTCGTACCCAGCAAAACGCGACTGTGAAGTACTCGCTTTCCGAGTAACATAATTCATATAAAGGCTGCTTTATAAGCTACCGACGCAGTTTGCGCCTTAATTCTAAAATAAACTGATTTTAAAATAGGTGTTCTAAATAGTATCTGAAAATAGCTCCAGAAAGATTTCTGCCTTCGGTAACTTAATCGGCTGTTTTATCCAAAAAAGAAATCAGACTTTTCAATTGAGTGTTACGCGTAGAACTGCTGTGGAAAATCATTTAGTTTTCGAAATATCCTCTGTACACCTGGAATCCAATTGGCCTACAGCAAAATGTAAAAAAATATATATTTATATATATATCATAATAATAGAAAAACTTCTTCCGATGAATCAATGGGTTATGCAAATTATCAAAAGCGCACTAAACTCTTTCACGTAAACATCATAAAGCTGTCCGGCTTGAAATTGTTTCGTAGTCAACCCCGCAAAAAATGAGGCGCCTTTAGTACAGGGTTAAAAAATCATCCGAAGAATTGCGGTTGGTTGAATGAAGGTGGCGAAAAAAGTCATGTTTTGTGTCCAAAGCGTGTGGTTAGTCTTTGGAGGCAGGGTCTTGTAGTGCTCTGGTTTTGTGGTTTATATATATACAGTACTAGGCGATCATTATGCTGATGAGGCGCAAGCACGTGGTGTCTGAGGGCAGTCATCATAGAGCATTTAAAATAAATAAGGGTGCGCCTGTCCTGAGAAGTTCTCATCAAATGTCTTATCTTACTTATGATATCGTAATCTCAAAATTTGACTTCCTACTACATAAAAATGTCAAATTAAATGACGTGGTATCCCTTATAATCTATTATTTTAAAAATGAAACCGGTCATAGATCGTATGAATAGCGTATCCTAAGTAAACCAGCCGAAGAGTTACAAACACATATGAGAGTTTTGCGAACACCTTTTAGAGTACAATACACCAGCAGGTACTTTAATTTAAAAGTTATATTCATCGGAATTTCTGCGATCTGTTCTCTTTGAGGCAGTTCAGTGGAAATTAATGAATGATAAACCAAGTGTTTTCTATTAATATCACAGGCAGGTTAGGGCAGCATATACATGTTATAATTCTTTTGAATTTTTTAAAGAATAATCCTCCTTAGTACGAGAACTCAAAGAAACAGCAGTCTAAAGCAGCCCAGAAGCGAGGAGAAATTAATGACTCACTTCCTTTAGTCTCAGTCTGGTTTACAAGAAAAGACAAGAAATATTTCCATTTGGTCGGATGGGTGAGCTGTCGCACAAGTACTGCGTTATTTATGTAAAATAACAGATGAGTTTCGAAGATGCAACAGAAAATAAAGTTACAAGAACATATATCTAGAACAATTATTAGTATTGTTGCTGTCATTATACACTACAGTATTATAGTACAGTAATATAAATTCTTGTGAAATATTTGGCACTAATTATCGATACATAGTATTTTTAAAGAACTGACTATTAGATGGGTGGATTTTAACGAAGGACAGCGTTTATGATTATTAAGCATGGCAGTTCAGAGAAATATATTCATAACCTACTGTGGCGCGTGAATAATAGTTGACAGTAACTCGCGCCAATTCAAAATTAACACAGACACGCAATTTCAGTACAAACCGCTCGGGGATAGTCCGCCGTCTTTAGAGGAATAACGTATTTCAGTGTGCGACAAGGAAAACGAACTACACAGCACGCATTCTGAGGCCGAAAATAATGGTTACATAATGAATAAGAACTACAAAATCCAGCAGGCTGATGTACAACCGGAGTGACGTCAATTACTGAGCCGCAGCTTCTGCATGTTCCAAGATTCAGTGGTAGATTTTAAGAGGTATCGGACTAAGGTAAGATTGTTATAATATTGTGATATTGCAAGCTGGTGTTTGTCTGCAACCAAGACTTCAGTAATGTGAAACGCTGAATAGTTGCTTGTTAATATATGTATAACATTTCTAGTCAAACAGCACTGTGCAATTGCAAGAGGAATATGTAAGACCGAGGAATATGAAATACTCAGGTAATGCCCAGTAATTGTCCTGAAACAGCGGTGACTCTACGCTTACTCATATAATCTGAAGTAAAAAAAAATCTAATTACATACTAAAGAGTCGGAATGAACGTAAAAATTCATTGCTAAGAGATGGCCTTCTGGTAATAGATAATCGAAAAGGAAAAACAAGCTTGGTTTGAAATGGTAAACTAACAGCGGAAGCGAACTCATGGAATAGTTTTTGGGCTACCGTTCATTTAGTCACCAACAATGTGAAGGATAACAGTGTACTTTTGGACAAACTTTGCTTTTCAAGGATGCATTGTAGAAAATCCACCAGGTTTGTGACTCCTGTATGTTACTTTGGCAGCCCTTATTCCAAATTCGCCCATAATAATACTTTATTTTTTATTACTTTTAAGATAGCATTTTAATATGTTTTATATGCACTCTCCAGGAAAGTTTAATAATAGACATTTAAAATCTGAATTTGCAGGTAATGATTTACTACGAGCAAGTGATGGGATGATTGAAATGTGTATATAATTGGGAACTCGTTTTTTTTCCTTAGGGTTTAAATAAAAGTGGATAATTGAGGGTCCATTGTTTTCTCAAAGATTTTTTTTTTGTAAGGGAAAGTGCTATGTGTTGAATGGGGTTGTTTTAAAGGTAAGCCTATTGCTGTTATGGTTAGATTTTATTTTACTGATAAATTATGAATCAAATGTGTGTAAGACATATAATATAGAATGCATTTTAGCTCAATCATGTAATTGTCTCTTTTTTTTCCTTCATCAGTCTTCAAGGAAGTGATATTTCAAGATAAGCCGGCACCAGATGTTTTAGCTTCTGTGCTAGGTACTTATTGGTTGATGACACATCTTTTAATGCAAACTGGCATCTGTAGAAAGAGAAATTAAGAGTTAAAGCTCCATTAAAGTGTGTAATTATAGAGGAATATGCACTAAGTAGATACTGCACCCCTATTCTGCTCAATCAAGTTAAGTGCTGTTTTAAGCCTTTGCATGTTGAAGTAATCAGCTTGTCGCATGAGCTCATTTTATGAATATGGTGACCATCTGCCTTCTCAATCCAAACTGAAAATTTTGCCCAGCGAATGTGCGATTACAGGCAGCTATTAGATTTTATGTTCAGTGTTTTATTGAGTGCCATCCCGCATTCACAGCATTTCCCCTTTTATGTCCATGAAAAGGGAATTGGGACACTTGCGTTTCAGCACTTTGAAGTATCAAAGGATGTTTTTGATCTCAGCCACGGAGCAAGATGCAGGGAGTCGGAGTCGCAGAGCAGGAGGGACTGGTTGTCCCAATTATTGTTTTGTTAGTGGTGCAAAAACTGGATGCCCACCTATGTGAGGTGATTTGGTAATCAGATAAGGGGCTTACCGTAGGAAGACAGTGGTTTCCAGTTCAGCAGAGCTAACAGCCATGGAACAGGTAATATTGTTCAAATACAGATAGCTGAACGTAATCGTAAAAGTAACTTAATTTCCAAATGTAAATGTTTCTGTAGAGGTCAGTAGTGTGTCTTTGACTGCTTTTGTTTGGGCAGGTGGTACAGCATCCTGTTCTTACTTCCTGAAATCAGGTACCCATGAAAGAGAAGCTCTGACTGCATGGTTTGACCTATAAGGTGTCTTGTTGAACATAACATGTATCTGTCTCTGTGTTCAGATATTTGTTGTCTGTCATTCGTATGATTTATTGTTGGCCTTAAGAGAATCAAAATTCTATTGAAATTAGATGGATGAATGAATGGATATAATTTATTGCAACTAGTGAAGAAACATGTAGATATAAAATCTGTATATATTTAGACAGTGTTTGGTTCAAGATATTATTATTAATGTTTGTATGATATGATTCTGTTGAGCTTTTGTTGAAAAAAATTAGACAGGCTTGCATTACAGTCTAAATATAGTGGTTATCTGAAGGATGTTGTAATGCATTGCTAAGTTTGACTCTGTGAGGACTTATGCAAGCGACGGCTTTTGGAAAATTGAATACAATCCACCCTTTGTTTTGATGGTCATGCACATTGTGACATTAAGAAAACATAGTTCTTAGTCATTCCGTTTCGGAATTCAGGCTGGATTATAATAGACTGTCGAGGCCTGTGCAAAAAGAATCGTTCAAAGAAGGGGGGGAACCAGGTCTTTGCAATGGTTTCCTCTTGCTTCTCCTGTTCTGAGAAGAACTAAAAACTAGTATACCCCTTAATACAGAATACTGACTTCAACCTTCAGCATAATTCTAATATTATGGTGTGTAACAAAAGAATGTATCCAAAATAAATAAAAAAAAAAATGTTGATAAATATGAAATGTTGAAAATTTTGTTGAAATTGGAAACTTTTAAAATTGTTTTGTCGTGGAGGACTGGTACCCTGAAACGAATGCCAATGGTACTGATAAACGATTAAAAGGAAAAAAAAAAGTGTAAAACAGACTTATTACGTCAAACACAGCAAATATGGCCCTGGTAAGAGTTTTAATGAGGTGTGTTTTCAGTATTAAAATGTATATGCATCTTGGAGTCCCTGCGTGTAAAATTTGTTTAATTGGGGTTCTCAAAAAATAAAAATATTTATTTAGTTTTGGGTCTGGATGCAATATGCTGAGTACTTACATAAAACCAACCAAAGCCTGCAATTTGAAATAGTTTTTCCTGGATTTTGGCAAAGTGGGTAACTGAAGTCCGGCGCTATATATTTGAAAAACTGGACAGATTTATGGAAATAGAGCAATAATTTTCTCCTTTTGGAATTGAGGAGGCGTGGTGATTTGTGTCCAAGTGTTATCCAGTGATCGGTGAGGCAGTTTACCTAAATGGCTTGTTGGGTAAGCAGCAGGGGACTCAGCACACAATAAACATGTCAGAATCATCCCCCCCCCCCCCCCCATCTGGATCATAAAACAAGATGATCTGATTTAGCAACTCAAGTGGGCATCTCTGTCACAATATTCCATAGAAGGCGTCGCCCAAATGCGGACTCTAATATGCATCTGCTTTTGTACAGCACATCAGCATTCATAAAAAAAAAAATAATAATAATAATAATATAACAATAATCATCATTGGTATTCAGTAATAATGGTAACAATAAGCATCATCATCATCATCATCAGATTGATCAAAAAGATTGATTTGGGGTTTAAAGTGAAGTGCTTTTTCAGCATGTGTTGAAAGAACTTGTATGAAGTAGTTTTGTTAATGTAAATGTTGCGGGTGTCTTTTTTTTTTTGTCTATAAATTTGTGTGGTGATCACTTGAGCCCTCTTTTGGTATTTGTGTGACAGATGAGCATCAATGCGTCCAGTCCCGTGTCAGGCAGTGCCACCTTGAGTGCAGCAAGGGGTTCTGGGAAAGCCATAAGCTTCATTCCTGAACTGCAGAGCATGATGTAAGTACCAGCTTGTTTTCAATAACTGTCTCTCCCTTTCATGTGTCTGTATATATATTTATATACATCTATAATATTTATAAAACAGTCTGGGCACTGGAGCTGGATGCCTTAAAGTAAAGTTCGGCATCGAAAGTTTATTGCACATAAATGAAATTGTAGGAAATCGTTTTGAATGTTTTCATTTACGGGTTCCACATGTCTTTCCAAACATGTATGTTAAAAAAATGCGGGCGCCACCTCTGAAGATTATGCAAGAATACATGCAACTGGTCTGCAACTGGTCCCCACCCCAACCCAACACACTCGCCAGACTCTCGTATTAGTGTTTACAGTGGTGTCAGCCATGATTGCTGACCTATCTGTTGCGGACCTCACAGGGATAGTAG
>JAODJU010000025.1:19403618-19415791 GCA_026776725.1 Gnathonemus echidnorhynchus | reverse complement strand
GGGGGGGGAATGGGTGTCACGCACGACTCTGAGTGCCATATGCTCTCAGGATATTTCAGACTCGCTGGTGCTTCAAAGTCCTTCAGGAATACATGATCTAAAGTCTTGGCTGTGAGCGAGATCAGGAAGATAAGAAAGTGCATGGCGCCACAGTAACAGGCTCAGTAAGAGCATGGGAGGATAAGGGGCGGAGCTGCAGCTCTTAATCAGGTGATGTGCTATTTGGACAAATTAGTGCAGGCTGTAGTTTTTGTTATTGCTTTAGCACGTGGGGCTCACGGAAGTAAGGATGTCTTAAGAATTTGCTTAATTATGATCTTAACAGACTTTAATATCCATTAAAGTTAGGATTTTTCAAATACGTTATAATTATTTGCAAATGCATGCACCATTTCAATACATTCCTCAAAATCCATATTTTTCCCTTAATGTATCATAATTGAGTTGTTTATATATTTTAAGTAAGCAATTATATAACAAAGCGAACAAGTGCTTTTTGTATTATCCCTACAAACTTTGCTTTGTTGAAACGAGAAGTACATAAACGTAGGAGTTTGGAATGAGTTTCATTTTACAGTCTTATATTTTGCAAGACACTTAATTATAGCTTTATGTGAGGAACATTTTGATGGACTCTTAGAACCTTCCAATTTAAGAGATTAGTTTCCATCCTTGGCAGGCTTCGTCTAGCTCAAAATGATACAAAGAAATCCTATTCCTCACTTCATCTCAAAGGCCGCACAAATCTTCGCGGCTCCGAATTTGCCTATAATTTATCGTAAGTATGTAATTATTGTTTTTCATTAGCTTGTTTGCGACATGTACGGTGATGGGAGAGGCGCCTTCGATCCGGCACTCGCCAAGCGTAGCCGTAATTTGTGGCGCGAAAACCTGGCGGACGCATTCCGGCGCGTGACGTTAAAAAAAATAAAAATGGGTATCGCTGCAAAAAGTCTGCAGGAAACGACCACAGTTAAGGGAGAATGAAAGAACAGCAGTGACATTTTTTTATGAGGTTAAAAAAAAAAAAAAAAAGGTTTTTGGAGTATGTGTTTTTGATGATGTCTGCTTTCAGCGTGGTAGCTCTGCCAGGAAAACTGAGGAGGAAAATGTAAAGACAATTTCCTCCCGCTCTTATTGCCATGACTGTCTGCCGCCATTTGCCTTCATGGAGGTCCCTTAATTGAGATCACTTGTACTTATAAATAGCAGGAAACTTTGTGGCTCACAAGGGGGGTTGAAAGGGGAATGGAATTGTGGCCCATGCCCCTGAAACGAAAACAACCAAAAATGCTACTGTTTCTCTTTTTAACATCTAATTGTCTCCCTACGTTTTCAAATGCGGTGAGGTAGCAGCCCCTTGTGATGCAAACAGTATTGGTGAACTGGCTATATTTCGCGAGTTGGAATTGGGATTGGGATTGGGATTGTGTTGTCTGTCTGTTTAGTGCTCCAGCGTATTTATTTGTGAAGAATCATCTTCCCCCACGTAGTAGCATTGTCAGAATTATCTAATACGTGATGCTACTGGTCTGGGTCAAGCTGACTGGAGTCACAACTACAAATTTTCAAAGATATTTGAATTAATTAAATAACCAAAGTCTGAATGGGATATGCGTACAGCCCGTAGCCTGCAGGGAGGAGCCAGCGATATTGCTTTTGTCAGCCCTGAATGAAATTATCAGAAGCTGCCGGGTGTCTTTCCTAGGTGCTCAAGGTGTCGCGTGGCGGGGACGAAACCTGGGATTTTAGATGTGCGAGTCCGTCAGGGTCACGCAGAAGAGACGTGCCGGTGATTGTCAGCCAATAGGTTTGTTTAAGATTGGGTCCGGCTTTTGAATTGGCTCTCAAAATCTCCTGATATGTAATATTCAAATATGCCCTGAAAAGTGCTTATTTTGGAATAGGGGTCCTTGGCCTGCACACATAAGGTGCTAAAGATAATACAAGGACTCAGAGAAGTCCAACATTATGCTTTACACTTTTCCTTCCTCAGTTCCTACGTTCTCTCCCTTAAGCTGCCCGACCAATTGAAAAATATTTATAGTACATCTGTAGAAGAAGGAACTCTGTAGACGTGAAGACTGTCAAGTATTATTTATGATCGGAGTTAAAGTAATATCAGGTTTATGGAGGGATAAATTTGCCAGTTTCATTTTACCTCTTGTAGTTTTCCTCTTGTCGTCATTTTTCCTCTTGCAAAAAGCAGAAATACTTACTGAAAGAAACTCCAGACTGACAGGTCTCTGTAGTACAATCCCCATAATATGTTAAAATGTTTAATTCCTATCCACCGTGTACAAACAATCCACCAAAAAAAAATAAAAATGAGTCAAAATGAGACGGAGCAAACTGAGTTTGCGCTTCTCTTCAACCTGGACATTAATTGTTTAGTTATTGAACTGCATAAAGAATATACAAAAGAATTTTCTCATTATTTGATATTAAGCAATCAATGTTTTGTTACAAAGCAAGTTTACTAGGTGAGAGGAAATGGACTTCGTTGGCGATTCACAGGATTATGTGACACTGCTTTTTCTTATTGTTCTTTTGCTGCTGATTAAGAGGATCTCTTTAGCGCACATGAGGCAGAAGCGAGTGACGCCTTTCCGATACTTCGGAAGCGCTAGGAGTCATTCGCAAACACGTGGCCTTGAATTGCAGTGTCCGTTTGTGTCTCGAAGCTGAACTCCAGGCTCCGTCTCCGCTGTGGTTTCTTGGGGCCTGAATTCAGTCATATTCCGAGGCACTCCAGCGCATGTGTGCCTGCACAGTAACATAATTAATGCTGTAATGTACTTAATGTGTTGCTTTTGCTTTTTTTTTAATTTTCTTCTGTGCAAAGTGTTGACCAATTCTCAGCATTCTCCAACAGTTATTTTTTTTTTAATATCTAAGACATAATTTGGCGGATGGATTAATAGACTTGGGGATATTTATTTGTGGCCTGGTGTAAGTGGTTTGGTATGTGGGAGGCCGCAAATTTCACATGAGGGGGTTTTTTGGGTTTGGGGGAGAGGGTACTCTCATTTTTTAACCTTTCTCATTGAGAAAGACGGCATGGAGCCTATTAAAGTGTCACCCTCTCTGCAATAAGGGCAGTATTGACATGTAAAATTGATTTAGGCTTTAAGGCGTGAAGCAGCGCCAATGCGGGGCAGAACTTAGAACATTTCAGAATGAATTTGTGGGGGGGGTCCCAGTTATAGGTTGTCACGTGGGCTGTAAAGTCACAACTTAAGACTAAAAAATGCTATTGCTCCCTGTACCAATCACTGGACATTACTGCTTATGCAAATCAAAATGGTTATACAATAGAAATTTAGAAAAAGAGCACGCAATTAAAGCGAGAAACAGGTAAAACATCCTTTTTTTGCAGTAAACCGTATAAATGTATTTTATCTACATTGTAATCCAGTATTAATTTTTTGTTACTTTTTTTTTATTTTAAAAATAGACAGGATTTGTTATCCTAACGCTGCCAAATGGTATTCACTATTGCACTATTTATTACTATCATTTGACTTTTCACAAGGGGCATGAGACCCATTTAAAATCAGAGCAAACTGGCATAAATAGGGAAATTCTGTAATGCCCATATCGTAATCATTGTACATGATCCGTCTGTGTTGCCACGTATTTAAGAGTTATAATAAAACATTTTCTCTCTTCTCCAAGTTCTATTTTATTTGCAATAGTAACAGTGTTGCTTTCTATGTTTAAAATGTATTTGTGCATCTTTCGATAAAAGACAGAGGCAAGATCACATGCAAATTTTATTTTGATCACCTGAGGTGGTGGGGTTTTCCTCCTGCAGTCCAAAGAAGTGCATTCCTTTCCCTTAGTATGTCCTTGTGTATGTGTGTGTTTGTGCCCTCTGATGGACTTTCATCCCATCCCGGGTGTACCCCAGCCTTGCACCCACTGCTGCCTTGGATAGGCTCCAGACCCCTCAGGGACACTGACTAGGGTAGGTGGCTAGAAGATGGCTGGAAATTTGCAAGGCTGTTTTCAGTTTTAAAGCCTGGTGCCTGAAGTAGAATGAGAATAGTTGGTCAAAATGTATTTTAATAATTTCGATGAACTCCTACAGTACTGTCTCGCATATCAGTAACTCGGAAACTCATGCGGGGCATTTGTTATTGGAGTCCGCTTTATAAGAATGTGTTGGTGGTCAGAGTTCATGCCATTTTCTGTGTGCTTACCAGAGGATTCCTAGCTAGGATCCCACTGTGTGATAATGTTGCCAGTTGAATGTCACAGCAGTGGTTCTTTTGGCATGTTTGCTGAGGACCTGGACCAGACAAATCGGGCACAGGGAATGGAGGTAGCTGCTAGCATCAGGCAGATGTCTGGATGTTAAGCTGATAGAAGAGTGTAGTGTGTGCTGGTCACACTCAACAATTCTTCTGCATGCTACTTTGATGCTCGATAACATTTTTAAAATCTTCTGGTTGACTAAGATAAAATCTGTATAGTCCTCTAGTGTTTGGAGGTTTAGAAACTAGGGCAGAGTCATTGTTCTGTTAAACTTCTGTTCTGTTAATTTTGTCACATATATGGTTGCATGCGTGAGTAACTGGCTTACACATTGCACATCTGTTTCAAAGTGTCGGCAAAAAATAATCAAATGATGTGCTATGCAATAGACCTCGTCGTGTAAGCATGAGTTATATTGCTACTCATGGATTCCAGTAGATTCCAGGTTTTTTAAAAATACAGTAGACATTTAGAAGTTCCATTGGTTTTTATTATGTTTATGTTGCAGTGTTATAAATATGGTAACAGGTATTCTATATCCTTAACAAGCATGACCTCTTGCCCTTTTATTGTGCCATTAAGAAGCCACTTAGGCAAGTAGTTTAGCTGAAAATGAAAGGCTTAGTAAACTAATGAACTGAATAAGTATGCAATATGCTAATTTCTGAATATATAATTAATACCATAAAATTTCTACCATCAGCAGAATTAACTAAAATTTGTCAAGCATCATTGAAGCTTCAAGTAAAAGAGTGTTAGCCATATTTGCCGTCTTGGATATCAGAAGGATATTGGATTGTGTGGGAGGTCTTTTGGCATGAAAGTCTACTTTTCAGCATCTTTTTTTGGGGGGGCTTGTGGTATGGTCCCGAATTTGAAACCCTTCATTAGTGATATCCCCCCCCCCCCCCCACTAGGGGGTTTAAATATACTTGCATAAACGACATTTTATAAAGAATTTGTGTCGTCAGTAATTACAGGGCAATTATGGTAATGCTTTTCGTTGTATGCGCCGCCTGGGTATGTTTGGCTCTGCGTTGTATGCGCAGCCTGGGTATGTTTGGCTCTGCGTTGTATGCGCAGCCTGGGTATGTGTGGCTCTGCGTTGTATGCGATTCGCAGCGGGGTGTTTGCGCGATGCAGGCCTTCCATTTTCAGCTTATTCGGCAATTATGGTGATGAGGGAAGCTGATAGGTTGGTGTTGAACTTGAAGCATAACCAGAACTTATACCTTAACATTATATATTGGGAACAAAGAGAAAAGGGCTCTAGATCGGAGTAAAGGATACACCATTATTTACAAGGTGAAAATATAATTTTCTGTGCTTGGATACTTAGTCATTGACCGCAATACCACTGTGTAATTGTGCTATATTTTATGACTCTTCATTAAAATGTTTTTTTTTTTAAAAAAACGTTTGTGTTCAAGTATGAAAATGGGCTGTCAATATGTGCCTTAAATTTAGCAATTTTTTTGATACTTCTGTGATATTTTGTGCTTTATACTTT
The DNA here is from genome assembly GCA_026776725.1 of Gnathonemus echidnorhynchus. NCBI lineage: Eukaryota > Metazoa > Chordata > Actinopteri > Osteoglossiformes > Mormyridae > Gnathonemus > Gnathonemus echidnorhynchus. The sequence continues at coordinate 19,410,021 of JAODJU010000025.1, read as the reverse complement.
GTTTTTCAAATCTTTAACAGTATCAAGTAATGTTACAAAATGGATAATATATTTACCTGTCTCCTTGTCTGTATCTATTCATATATTCATTCAACAAGTCATTTTTTAATAATTTATTTAATTGATATATGTATATCTGATTTTATCTGGTTCCTGTTGCTATTTGAGAATTTACTGACTGAACCTTGGTCTAGCCCTAGATTGATCTGTCTGTGTGTGTATTTATGTGTGTTAGTTGATTAAGCGTCAGTGTCAATATGCAGTAATTGTCCTATCAGGTCGTTTTGAAACAGCCCTGTGGGTTTTCTCCCCCCGGTATGTTCCCAGTTGATGCTACTGTCTTTACGGCCACATAGCTATAGCATTTTTGAGCTCATTTTTAAAGGCCCCCTGAATGTTTTTGTAGAGTTCGGTTGAGAGTCAAATTGGAAACAAACAGCAATAATGAGCTGGCTCTCGGACTCTCTGGTTAACCAGACTGTAATTTGGGGCCCATGAAGAACATCTCATCACCATTGAGTATTTGTTTACCAGAAAGTTAAACTGCACTGTTTCTGCTGAGGCTGCATGGTACCAGAGGAGCCTGCTTTAACCCGTAAATGTCTCCTACGAAATTTTCCAGGGATGGTAAAGTTGATGTTTAGCAAAGTACGCATGTTCTTCTTTCCCTGCATAACCACTTTTTTTGTGTTTCGAACGGCTTTAATTTAATTTTAGCATGCTTTTTTTTTACTTCACATATTTGCCCATTTGCACAACTTTTTTTTTTGCTGTATTTTTTGGTCTTTTGTCACAATATGTTGTTTTTAAATGTCTTCATATTTATTACTATTTCATTGCTCTACAACTAAAGAGACATCAAATAGCTTAAGATGACATCAAAGATGCTTTGATTTGACTTTGACTATATAAGGCTTCCCCATGAAAACTATCCTTGTTTTTTAAATTTTAGTTTGAATCACCAAACTTTAAATTGTTCATCGATAAAACTGAATGTATAGACTTTTAAACATATCACAGTATTCTGGGCCTCAGCCATGAAATTTTTACGTGACATAAGGATATGATAGAATGATGTTTAGCGGTGAACAAGATTCTGTAAAAAAAAAAAAAAAAAAAAAGCCAAAAGCAGTCACAATTTGAAGTTATTTTCATTTTTGTGAACAAAACATTAAGATTTAGTCCTTTTTAAATGAGTATGTGGACTATGTAATTGATGAGTTCCCTTTTAAATGCCAAAAAAGGAAATATTGACTATTTATATATTATATAAATACGTGTGGTATTTATATTGACTGTCAAGTCAATATAAATACCACACGTTGGTTATTGTATAAACTTATCTGTCCTTCTTACACAAAGTAGTTTACCTCAACACTCCTTAACAAAGCGAAATCTTCAGGAACACTTGGATACCTATTTTGACACGTTTTTGACTCGTCCTTCGCTCCGCGCCTGCCTGGCTCTTTTGTTTCCCCCATGATCATTTAACATTCTTCCATTTGTTATAAAATCATGTTTATTAATAAGGGCTGAAGCAAAGTTTGAGGAAACTACACAAGGAGCCAGACTCTCGTAGTGTTCAGTATTTGTCAGCAAAATGGCAGCCTCTGTGTGTACGCACAGGATCTCTCGCTGCACACAAAGCGCCGTCTATTCATTTCACGAAAGCTATTCTTCTCTCTGTGAACTGCAGTTTTTGAGTTATTTACAAATCTGTAAGAAAAAAAGTACACGACACAAAGAATCCTTGGTTTCATTTAGTTTCTCAATGGTTTTTTTTTTTCTCCATTGCTTTTTCTCTAGAGGGACTAAAGTTAAAATCAAAGAAGAAAGGTTTAATAGATACTGTTTGTTCCTTTGGTAGGCCTCCTATTAATTTTGTTATAGTTTTGTTAACTGGCGAAGAGAACCAGCAGATTAAGCAGTCCCACTACAGCCTTAAAAGACTTAAAGTTAGGGACAATAAAATAACAGAAGGATTTTAGCAGCTGTGACTATGCTGTCATTTTGTTAATGTAATGTACGCAGGAATGTAAGCAGTGTGTTTTTGGTGGCTGAAATCTTTTTTTTAATTGTCACAAAAGCTCTCAACCTACGGCCTGAACTGTTACGAAGGACAGAGGGAAACAATGAGATTTTAAGTCTCAGTTTCCTTGGGCAAAGTAAAAGTAAGAAAAGTGTCTCCCTATCACCTTTTTTTCTGTTTGACAGACTTTCTGCAATTATTTTTGCCTTTTCCAATGTCCCTTCCCCCATAGTGACAGGAGCTCACTGTGCAGTACATTCAATATAATCAATTAATTTCATCAAATGTTGACTTGTTTGACAGCAGCCTCTGCAATCCACAATATTATTTGCTATGAATTTTTTTCCAGTGAATTTTTTTTGGTGGGTAGGGTCTCGGGTATATTTCTATATTAGTACTGTTGTCTTTTAATTGTATTCTTGTGAGAAAGTGTTTGAAGAGAAGACAAATAATTCTATTCCCCTAGGAGGTGAGTTTTATTACTCAGGGTGATAACATGATCTAGAATTATTCACCAGTTGGTTATTCCAAAACGTCTATGATCATAACGTCATGTAAAATGCACCCCCCCCTTTGACTTTGATAAGCGTTTTTGCTTGCTGTGTGTGCCCGTGGATTTGAAGGATTCCTCACAGGTGTCATTGTGATTCAGGCCTGTCTGATGACAAATTCATATTAGTCTTTATCTGTAACATAAGTCTGTTAGCATGAAAAATGATAAGATTTCCATATCTCTGCCAGACAGTCCACCTCTAACGCTGTGGTATTTTCACCTGTTGTACTCATACGGTGCCCCAAAAATTGCAAATGGGTATCTTTTTTACGTAGCGTCATCATCATGGTCATGTTACCTTGAAAGGCTGAGAAGGCTTGCCTTGTCTTAGTGACAGCATATTTGTTCTCTTTTCCCGTTAGGTACAAACGAGATAATGCTGATTATCGTGGTTAGTGAGTCACTCTTCGATTTCCATTTAAGTAAGGAGACTGCAATTGCGTGGTAATTCGTGGGTACCTACCACTGAGACCACTTAATCACTTCCTCTGTTTCTTTACTTCACAGATGCTCCTAAGTTAGGCCCAAGGGACTGCTTTCACTTCCATGAGGCAGCAATTAATGTTTGTTACGTGCGCTGGATAAAGTCGGATGCAATATCATCAGGTTAAATAATGGCTTTTAATTCTGAAATCTATAAGGTTTTGTAATACATGTTCATTTGCTGGTATTTTCAAGCACTTGTTTTATAGAAACTGCAATTTAAGGTCACAATATTGAAGCTCCAGATCAAACACTAATCAAAGTTCACTTGATATCCATGATGGCCGCTAACTTTTTTATACCAGTTGTTTGTTGTCTTTGCCCTTTTGTTTACCATTATCTGAAGGACCCAGGATTTGTACAAGTGGAACCTTTTAAGCAATGGCCCACTTCTACCTGAGACAGACAAATTCAAGCCACATTCAGTGTTATGTTTGTTTTGCAATGGTCACGGTTTTTCTTTGTAATCCATGTTTATCTTTATGCAAATTCAAAAAAGAGCCCATTTTACTTGCAAACTTGCCAGGATGAATAAAGTTTGGCAATACCTGTCAAGTGAGCACCATTTCACTACTGTTATGCAAATTATCTTAATTAGCTTAGTTTTTAATACAGGTTGAATGAATAGACTTTAATTTGTTTTATTTTAATTAACTGATATCTAGGAAGGACGGCAACATTGAAATACTGATTTTTCAGTACAGTAGGGCTATTTTTGGGGGCAGATCTCGCTCCTTATGTTTTTACATTTGGGTATAGCTAATGGCTTCTGTGTGTGTGAGTTTGTGTAGAATTATAAATATTTTCAGGACTGCGCCTCAAACCCAAGGATTTTCAGCATTCCTGTGAAGGTTAAATCAATAAGAGTGAAATATTTGGGCCTGCTTCTGCTCTGGGCAGAACAGGTAGTACCTTGTTTAGTGCTTGGATTGCTCCTATAGAGAGCCAAAGAAGGTAACCTGGACCCCCCCCCCCCCCCCCCCCCCCCCCGGGGAGGATCCTGGTGACCGAGCAGGTGAAGGTCACCCCAAAGAGATCACTATTAAAATGAAGCCCCTGCACTAGCAACTGGAAAGACTTCATTAAGAAAATAAGATGATGAAACCGTTTGCATTTCATGACTTTTTTTTTATCGTATTTTTGTTTGCTTTTTCGCTTTCATATTCCGGTTAGCTTCTTTTGCGGGAAACTCATTCGAGCCCCAAAAAGATCATCGATTCACAAACAGATCCACAAAAACTCCCCACCCAACTTTACAAAAAAGAAACAAAACAAACAAAAAAAAACTTTCATCTATAATAAGCATTTAAGAATATTTTGTCCCATAGATGACTACAGCAGTGTTAATACAGAGAAATATGATTCTCTTCAAAGCATTCGCAATAACAAGCTTATGTATGATTAACGAACAGAAATAGCTACGGCATAATGAAGGCATCCTTTTAGATCGCGTATAATGTTTAAGACCGTCGACACCCCATCAGTTCCTCCTAAGCATCACGGTATTTTCATTTGACTGACTGCCCCATTTGCTTGATGTTCTTGATAGTCATCTTTCGAGGAGAATATTGCTTTAGGTGGCCCGTGTTGCACTGGTACTTCCAGCCACACCGAAATAAAAAACGCAGTTAGTGAGGGCTGGCGGGAATGTGTGTGTGTGTCCGTGCCCAAGAGCGACCCGTGCCTCCGGGAGCCAGCTGCCTGTTCTTACCCACTGAGGGTAGCCATGGTGACGGCTTGACTTGCTGGGTAGTTCTGGTGGACTTCTGGAACCGGGCTCTCCGGTCGGTCCTTGGGAGCCCACAGAACACAGTCCTCTTCCCATGCGTCCCAGGGCCAAGCCAGGAGGTTCAGCAGTCTTCTGCGCATACACACGTGCGCACAACCTGCGGTCTGTCTTCAGGATGGGGGTGGTTTCGTCTTTGTGCGCGCTAGCTATGGTGTACGTTTCGTGTGGCTACGTGAGTGTGCCCGAAGGTGACAGGCTCTGCTAAAGAGGCAGGGATACGAACCACTCACCCAGGGAGAACATTTGCGCCACAGCTGCGCGGAGAGAAGGCAGGACGGGTGGCAGGTGTCACCATCAACGTCCCTCGTCGCTCCGACAGGCCGTTAATGCATGCATCTAGCCCTCAGCCCTCTCTGGGCGAGATGCGTGTTTGCGGATGTGCGGCTATGAGGATCCTATGAAGAAAAAGTGCCTTACCCTGATTTAAACCTCCGGTCCAAAGACGTGTGCATTTAGTGAAGGGAAACAGAGGTGTGTGGAGACACTTTCTCTGGATATGAACGTGAGCCGCGGGCGCATGTGAGTGTGTGCGTTCTGTTCCCTGCAACGGCGCGGCGGCGATAGCGCTCATAGGCGGGTCTGGGCCTCGGGGATGTAGATCTCGATGCTGTCCGCGCTCTCGGTGGCGGAGTTCTGCCGCACTGAGGCAGCCCGTTTAGCGGCCAAGAGGCGTTTGCGAGCCTCCAGGCGCTGCCGCTCAGAGCTCTCCAGGGACCTGTCGCGTGCCAGAGGGGGGTGGGCCTTCGGGGGCTTCTTTGGCACGGGAGGGGGGACCCTCCTCTCCTGGACAGAGATGACAAAACAGTCGGTTAGCGGCGGCTAAACTGAGGGCCGGGGCGGAGGCGAGTCGGAGGACGGCCCCGCTGAGCGCCAGCGGACGCCCGCACACCTAGCCGGCCGCAGCCGTGGCGTTATGGCTCTGGTGATGGTGCTAGAGTTCAAAGAGAACTCGTGGAGTGCGTGGGGTGAACGTGCGACCGGCGACGAAGACCCAGCGCGTGTCACATGGAATGATCGGCTCGCTGTCAATGGGAAAAACACAAATAAAAACGTCAAGATGGGAAAAAAAATCACGTCAAGGAAAAAGAAAAAACACATCCAGCACGTACAGTATGTGGAACAGAAGGTAACAAAAATTAGGAAATGGATAAAAATAATTTAAGACTACATATAAATTACAGACATGAAGCATATTGATACATGGTCAACACACAACAAGATGACAATAATTAATGAGAAGTTTTTGTTTCCTATTAACAAATATCATACATCATGACAAATTGGGTATTTTTCATCGCCAGCATGCTGGCCTCTCTGTTTCCAGGCCAGAGTCTGAGTGTTTACACTTGGGATGGACCCCCAGCCCAAACTACCCCCCCCCCTACCTTCCTCTCCGGACGCTCCAGTGGCCTCCAGTTGTTGGCCTTCAGCTGGTGCAGCTCGTCGAACTTGAGGCTGATGTTCTCGATCGACAGCTGCAGCATGTCCCAGAACCCGGCCAGGTCTTGCGACATGGGCCGCGGATGGGTGTTTGGGTTCTGGGGGGGGG
>JAODJU010000025.1:19384570-19395371 GCA_026776725.1 Gnathonemus echidnorhynchus | reverse complement strand
CACCATCCCCCCCCCCCCCCCCTTTTATTTAGTGAGACCCTTTTGCTAGCTATTTCCTTTGGCACTGTGACATTCTTGTGACCCAATGTGACATTTTCGTCAATTCCGCTATTCTCTCTAGTAACTGACATAGAAGTAAAAACAAAACGATAAGATGTTTCGTGGACAGTTTTTTTCCCCCCGTATTTCTCTTTGATATTTATTTTAGTTGTTGCATAATTTAATATGCCTTTACGCCTTGAGATATACTCCTTGATTGCCCTGATTGGCTTTGCTTATCTGTGATATTATGTAATTGAGAATTAAAAGTAATAAATGCTTATAATTGAGCAGGCTAGACATTTAATATGGTTTTTTTCACTTTCCATTGATTGTGATGGATACAAATAACCAATGACTAACAAGGTTTATAGCTGATGCAGAAATGGTCACTTTAACTTGATTGACAGATGAATGAATGAAGACGTAACTCATTCATTTTATTGATATTAAATATGCATGAAATCTTATTCAATATCTATTTTAACAATTTTTTAAATTTACATTTTTTTCAAAAAGTGATTATAACAGCATTATTACAGAAACAATTTTGTCCTGATGATTTGTATTATTGCATTTTTCAAAAATATTTCATTCTACAGCTAAAGGTGTGATTTAGATTTTTTTTTTCTTAACCGTGTACTATATGCAAAACCTTTATTTAATCCAAGAAATGAAAATGAAATGCACATGTTTTCATTCAGATTTTTTTTTTCTTTCAGTATACCACGGAGTACTTGCTGTTTAAAAAAAAAAAAAAAAAAATGACCTCCATCATTTCCTCAAGGCTTTTCTGTTTTTGTCGTCTTTTTTCTTTTTGAAGTCGAGATGGATATAAAATCATGGAAACTTCAGCTCCAGTGGCTGCAGAGGATGTGGCTCTGCTAAAACAGGAACATTTTCACCCACAATGCAACATTCGGTGAACTGCCACTTCATAAAGTGAACTGTGAACATGCATGTCTTTAATGAAATTTTTCAAATCTATGCTGCTGGATTCTGCCTTTACATATTAGTCCGAGTAACCGTCACAAGCATCACTCTGTGTCTAATCCCCACTGACATCATTAGCATTTGAAATTTAAAAAGGGTGTTGCTGGATGTTAGTTCCTGCAGTTATTGTTGCTGTGACTGTTTTTCCTATTCCAACTTATATACAGTTTTAAGTCTTAATGATAATATAATAGTATATATGTAATTTATTAAAATCATTTTAGGGGGAAAAGTAATATCCTGCACCTAATGATTTTAAAATATCTACAAAAATGGCCTCGTCTCACTTAGTCTGTGTTTGATGTCGATCATGGTGATCAGCAGTCTGTGAGAGGGATGCGCATAGACATCGCGGTGCCATGAATGGGTCCCGTCGCTTGTGCGCGAGCAGCGGCTTTCACAGCTACTGAGTTTCCTGGTGGTCTCTGCCTGGATCCTGGCCTTGGTGAGTCTGACAGGTGATACCCGGACATGCCCTCACCCATTCCGCTGGCTTGAGCGGACTCCTCTATGCCAACCTCAGACCACCAACCGAGTGGACTTTTTAAAACTACATCTTTTCATGTCTTTTCACGGAGGGTGGTAATAATTATTTTTAATAACTCTTGATTTGACTTTCCTACACGATTTCATAGAGGACTTGAATGTCGGTAAACGAACTGGGTTGTTTTTACTGTGTGTCTTCTAGTATATAATTAGTACATGCTTTAAAATTCGAATAGCCTCAAATGGAAAAATCTATACATCTGAAGAGTTAATATAATAGAGGGCTGCTGTCGTTTTGACATCGCATGCACTTTACTTTCCACTGTTGTTACATTTTGTACTGAATATATTCTGGAGTTTTTCCATATATAATTTCAATAAACATTAATATCTGTGGTTCCCCATCTAAGCAACAGTGGATTATATTATTGCAGATGAATTTTAGTAAAGCAGCACTAGATTTTAGCAGCAAAATAATCCTGTTTGGAAATAAAATGTATAAACTAGCCTGCAAGGCATTATGGGTGTTTTAGCAGAGTGCAAGGCTGTTTACATTGTGGGCACATACATAGTTTTCTATGGCATATTTGAAATGAAAATATATTCTTGCGTCTGTATTTGTATTTCAGGAATTGCTCCCAATTTCTTTCTTGTGGTATTAAAGCTGTTTTTCTTTTTTTTTTCCCCAGAAAAGTAATACTGATCTTTCTGATACAAACACTCAAGCTTAAGTGGCATCCTTGCAAACACTTTTAAGAATAGCCCTGGGATTTTACGAAATTTTGCAACGTGCTAATTTGATTGATTACTAGACAAAAATATTCCAGTATGATTTTGTGAAATGCTTTGCTTTGGTTGCCGACCGCTGAAAATTGAATTCGTTTTTGGAATTTTTTCCCCCGGTCGATCATGGGTGGTGTACGAGCTAAATTCGCCCCTAGCAACCCTGAAGCTGGACTGCTGCTCGCAGATGTATGCGATGATTTTCAAGGTTATGGTCAGGAGTTTGTTTCATTTGCTACTTAGAAATTCTGAGGGAAATGCCCCCATGTTTATATGTTTACTTTACATATATTACTTTCTCTGGCCACCCAGTGCTGTGTCACTGTGGCTTTGGCCCACGTTTTGAAGGCTTGGGTCTCTGAAAGCCATTTTTCCGTTCTTATTTTTGCCCACCTTTTGGCCTCGTGTTGGTAATGCGGAAATCCTGTGCCGACGCTCCGGTGCATGGAGATGCTGTTCAAGGTGTGTGGGAGGATGAGTCTGCACAGTGAGGAACACGGGAGAACCTCGTTACATGAACACGGGAGAACCTCGTTACATGGACACGGGAGAACCTCGTTACATGAACACGGGAGAACCTCGTTACATGAACACTGGAGAACCTCATGCTACTGGTCATTCTCAGCTCTCTTTGGCATCCCAAGTAACATCGGTTGAAGAATGGGCACCTTGTCACTCTTCTGACCTTTATCGTGAGCTGCCCACCTTCCTAGCATTCGTTTGTGGAGGAGCGATGACTGGCGCATCTTGATAAAGTCCCGTGACTCACTGTCGGCCGTGCATAGCAGTGCATTAAATGTATAGCAGTGTGAGTGCAGCATGTTGGAAACACCGCATGACGGCACCTTTTGTGACAGCATAAAAACACCCATTAGTGCCTTGCTTGACGCTGAGACTCCTGATGGTGCGCCATAAGTGAGAAACAACCCTGCTTTTTGTGCACGGTGTATACGATCCCTCTGATTCATTTCTTAATCATAGTCTAGTGTGCGATTCATAATTCAGCTGGTCGTCGCAACCTGAAAGTGGGGGGAATACAATGTCGCCATTATGCTCTTCAAAATGGAGTTTAAGTCTCGTAAGAACTCAGCATCCCTGATAAATGCTGGCAGCCCTCTTGAAAAACAAGCCGTTGTAAGGCTGAGAGCAACAATGGAGGAACAACGGCGACATTGTCAGACAGCCTCTGTGGTTTTATTTGGAAGGCTTTTATGTCAGTTTGTTGGCACACTCCAATGATTTTGCTATAGCTGTTGGGGTCACTTGCCTTTAAGATGTTTGTAATACAATAAAAGTTTGGCAGACAAAGTTTTAGAAATTTTGAAATTGTTTAAAAATAGGTATTTTTCTTCCAGTTCAACTCGCGGTTCACGTTTGTTATATATAGACAAAACTACCCCTCTGTTAATTCGTTTTGAAGACCAGCCCTTTAGAGATATCTGTGTATTATTCTGCTGTTTTTGGAAGGGTAAAACAAATGGTATGTGAAACAAACAATATGTGAAAGGGTTAATAAGACTAATAAAACTTTTCCTATTTTTCAAGTTGGAACTTTTGTGTGATTTTGTTTGTTTTGGGAAAAAAAAATCACAAAAAAGACATCAGTGCTTACATTTGAAAAACAAGTTGTACATATATATTTATAGCAACTTGCTTAACTTCTGTATCTTAGTTTCTGGAATTTCCTTTTAGAATACTTGGAAATACTTTGTGTTTCAGCTAAATTATATACTTATATTTGCTTAATTATCTTCTTTGACATGTGACTAGTTTAATGTTAATTTAGGCAAGTAAACATTTGGATGATACTTTTCATGGAGAACTTGTATGATTGTTTTCCTTGATTGGATTGTATTAGAAATTGAGACTGTATACATCATAGCTGGAGTTCAGTAACTGTGTGGCAATTTAAAATGTGCGTGACGTTTAACCTGTATTGAAAATAATAGTATGTCTTGAAAAAGAAGCCTGTAACGACAGGTTGAATATGACTGTCATTTATGGTTATTTAGAAATTAAGAAAATGTTATTAATTTTCTGTACAGTGGTACCTCAGAACTCGAACTTAAACCGTTCAGAACTCCGGATCGAATCCTAAAAAGTTCAGGTTCTGATCGAATTTTCCCCATAAGAAATAATGGAAAACCAATTAATTGGTTCCCGGACCCAAAAAAAATGACACCTAAATATGTTTTTTTAGCATTTAAACACAAAATGAACCGGATAAAACAAGAAGAGCATATACTGTACTAAACACATCTAAGCACATTTATCAAAACAATAATTTGTAAAGTAAGAAAAGAAATGTATCCAATGTGTAAAGTTAAAAAAAAAAAAAAATGTGTCCTGCCCCGATCGTCCGCACCTTCCGTGTGCCACGCCCCCTCGTTAACCCCGTGTGGAATCCCCATGTGATCAACTGTTTCTGCTTGTTGTCATCAGTCCTCTGTATTTAGTCCGTGTTTCAGTTTGTTTCCCCAGTCCGGTCATTGTATTGTCCGTCTGTGTTTTGCCCGCCCTGTAATTAAACCCTGTATTCCCCGATACCCTGACGTCTGCGCCTTTGTCTCCGTTCCATCCCCGCTGGGCAGGACAATATTATTATTAAATCTATTAATGGTTTATTATTAACATTAATATAATCAATAAGAATTCTTTATTTTATAATGTATTTTGCTATATAATAATTACTGTTACTGTCTATCATTGTCTAAATGTATTTTTATTGTCTAAATATATGTATTCAGCTAGTGTAAACATGCACAATGCTATCACAGCGAATGCGAGGCTGAGACTGAAGCGTTACCCACGCATGACTCATTTCCCCGCGCATACAAGTTATCTTAGGTCGGCGTTCACGGTTTGACTTCTGAGATTCAGATCGAGTACTAGGTAATTTTTTTTTAACTGGTTGGTTCGACTTTTAAGAAATTCAAGTTCTAATGAGTTCAAGAACTGAGGTACCACTGTATATATATCAGTCTACCTCCCAGAGATCTGAATCTTCTTTATTGTGCTTTTCTACTGTTGCACACCAACCAAAATGTCTTCTGCTGGTTCATGATTTGAAGCGGTTGTACATAAATGTGTTTTGCAGCACCAGTCACCTCCGTGAGAGATTCCAAAAAAATACTTTTCTTTTCAACTTCTCAGTGTTTGTTGACCATTGAATTCATATATACAGTCATGCTTGCTCTGTGATTGACAAATTTTATATTTAGGCAATTGTCTGTAGTTATTGCCTTATTTATGCCTTTTCTCTTGCAAAGCTTGAGTACAAAAATATCCCACAAAACATAAGGGCAGTATATCCAGCTGAGAGAGCTGATATTATGTTAATGGGGTAGAGGTGCAGTCTTCCGTGATGGGGTGGGATGTACTCATTTAGTAACAGAGATGACAAGCCCTTCAGTTGCATGGTTTGACTTATTATACGCTCTCCTACAATGTTCTGACTCACACTTGTGAAAAGTTGAATATAATAAAACTTTGTTTTTTTCCCTCAGATTTCCAGCTGAATAATGATAGCTGTCAAATCTTTTGTGACATTTTTATAACTCTTTACCAACCAGTTCAAGACCGGAACTGCTACACTTTTCCCATTTGATAAGTTGCGAAAAAGAAAAAAATAAGTCATTGCCTGTAAAAATGGAAACATATCCATGGCAACTGCTGTGTATAAGAGCCAACTCGCTCTCTAAAAGCCAACTCCATCTGATTAGCCTGCTTGCTTCCTATTTAAAATATTCTGGAACATTCCAGAAAGGATGTATATAGTCACTGTCGAAAGAAGAAACATGCTTCCTTTTGGGTTGTTTCGCTGTCATCATAACACTGCAGCTCACTAAGATGTTACACCAGATCTCACAGTTCACATGCAAGCAGTTCACAAGAGTTTGTGACACATTATTAGCCTGTCACACAATCAAGCTTTGGGGGAACTTGTAAGTAAAATGAATTTGTAATAATTTGGCACCTCTGACAGCAAAGCAAAAGGCTTTGGCCTGCAGAGGTATTTGTGGTACCTCCACCTACCACATGTAATATAACGAACGACAAATATATGTCTGTATTAAACACAATAATGTGATCAAATTAACGTTTTTCCCAAAAATAATACTGAAGGAGGCAGCCCCAGATGCTTGGCTGGAATGAATAATATTCCATCATCTCACAGAACACAGAACAGCTGAATAATAACACTTCATTTTTTTCTACCATTACTTTTTCAAATAACATGCTTTATCAAATTAATTCAAAATGAGGACACAAGTAATTTTTGGATCAGTCAACTAAGTACTTAGACCAATGGTTGGCATTAGCGCTTTTCATTTAAATGCATTCATGCTTCTGATTTTGAAGCACTAATTTCTTCAATCCTTGTATGCTGAAACATTGTCTGTATAACATGAAATGCATCAGAAGCCTTATTTCAGTTCCTCAATCTGTCAGATTTACATTTGAGATTGAATGACACAGGAAAGCTGGATTGTAATTGCTCATACATAATATCTTAATGTTTGCAGTTTATATCTTACTTATTGAGTAGATGGTTGTAATTGACCCTGGGATTCAAGCCAACAACCATCTGATTATCGGAACAGTATCCCAACCCACTGTGCCACACAATACTCACACATTCCCTTTTCTACCTGTAAAATATCACCCTGGACAGGTGAGCAACCAAAACCACAAGTTTTCCTTTCAGGGTTACGGGGACATGGTTGGAATAGGATTAGTACAAAATAACAGGAATTAATGAGGTAATAAACACTATGATAGTTTGGGCTGTTGATCGCAAGAAAGATAATGGTAACAAGGACTAGGTATGTGCACTAGTGATGGGAGACAGACTGCCAACAAAACAAGCCACCACTTTAGTGGTTCTTTTTGATTAATCGAAAGATTAATCTCGCTGTCATCTTCTGTCATCCTCAAAGTTAACTAGCCCAAGGCTGAAAAAATACAAAAAAATCCATCCATCTATCCATCAGTCTTCCCACGGCATATCTAGTGATGAGTAGCAGCAGAATAGGACACAAGGCAGGACCACCTAGGTAGGACGCTGGCTCATTGCACAAAAGGCACACAAACACTGGAATTGACAGTTGCCAGTTCGACTAACTACATGCCAGTTCACCTGACTGCCTTTGGACTGCAGGAGTACCAACAGGGGAAAAGCACACAAAAGAGGCTGAACACAGACACACAACAGGGACGGTAAACAAACCCACAGCTCTGGAGAGAGAAGCCACCCAGCCGGCCCGACTTTAGATGACGAAGCTCCAATTTTTAATTCATTAATACGACATGGTGCTAATGTCCTAAAAACAAAGGCCATACAGAAATAAACAAAAAGCTGTGCGAAATAGCACACAGTCTACCAGGAAACACACCGCATGTTTTGAGCAACATTAAGATTGTGAAATGGAAGCTTTTCAGTAATATAACTTTTAATGATACCCTTGGAGAGTTGCTGTGTTCCTGCTATGATTGCGTGGATTTCCTTTGGGTTCTACAGGTTTATCCCACTAGAAATCTCTTTAGGTGGATTGACAGATCTTGTAGAGAAAATCCTATTGGGAATAACATTAAATAGAGGTGCTGAAAGTGGGCTTGTATAGTGGGACCAGTCAGATGGATCAGGAGGAATAAAAATTATTTTGGGTTACCTGTGGCAGCTTGTCTCAGTGGGTAGACCTGTTGCCCCACGTCTTGGGGTTTAAATCCCCCTCTGGCTCTGGGTGGAGTTTGCGTGTTTTATGTATGTCGGGTGGTTTTTTTTCTGAGTGGCCTGATTCCCTCCTGCAGTCAAAGACGTGGCGTTAAGTGACCCAATACACCCCTATGACCCATGGATTAATTTACTAGAGCTGGGGCTCTGAAAGTCAGTTTTCAGGAGACCACGTGTACTGAAAAATTTTCATTAAGTTTGTTGTTATAATGTTTAAGATTCAAAAATTTGAAAATAAAAATACAGACAGTCACAAAAAACAAAACTCAACACCATCCTCAATCCTTGTGCAGTTTTGGGTGTTGAGTGTTAACAGTGTGTGTACGCGTGCAGGAGTGAGAGAGAGAGAATACATTTAAATTTTCAGTATTTATGTTTTCTATATGTACTAGTGACTGCGTCTGTACAGAATATGTACACTTTTTTTCTTGTCATTATTCCATAAACAATACAGTATAAAACTATTTACATAACATTTTCTTTGTATTCCATATTATAAGTAATCTAGAGATAATTTAAAGTCTACGGGAGGATGTACATAGGTTATCTGCAGATACTACGCCATTTTATGGAAGGGACTTTGGTATTCGCAGAGGGTCTTGGATCCAATTGCTGCGAATATGGAGGGCTGACTCTATGTACTGCCCTCTGTACTTATCTCGCATGCAAACATTAATTTCTCTGTATTTCCTGTGGCTTTTTTTGTGGCTTACTGGTTAGCACTGCTGCCTCGCACTGCCACCCTGCACTACCTGTGCTTGTTGCTACCCACCTTCCACACACATGTCTAGTGAATTAGTGGGTTTAAACTGTGAGTGTGTGCCCAGGGAGAGATGGACTTCCTGTCCTGGTGTCCTCTCTCTTGCACTTTGTGTTTCCTTGGAAACTGCTCCAGGCTGTCTGTAACCCTGTACAGAATAGACCCTTTTGGAAGATATACCTATATCCCTTTCGGCCTCCTGAAACAGTAGGTTATTTATTTAGCCAAAATTGCGGAGCTACTGTCTCCCTAAGGGGAAAGACTGTGAGGACAAATATACAAGATTTCTTTTTCCAAAACTATTCGGGAATTATAACTGATTGGCTGTCAGAGTAGTATGTTACTTACTAATACTTACAACTGTCTGCAGCCAGAAAATAACAATCAAACCACTGGGTTAGCTAGCAGCCTACCTGAGTAGATTGTTCACATGTGCTACCATTGACCGTTTGTTCAGATGGTGCCACTTAAGACGGGTAGGACAAAAAAGCATGTAATTGACAACAATTCATCCTTTAGATGCCAAAAGGACCAAAAAGATGGGTAACACAAAAAAGCATTCAGGAAAAAAGGTATGACTTTTGTTTGTTGAAAAAGTTTCCCCGTAACTCATGACATCCCTTTAAAAGCATCAGTTGAATTCTATATTTGTAGGTACCACTGAGGATTGCTGTCACTCTCCCAGTGAGTTTCTCGAAACGTAAGACTGTGAAATCTAATCTGAGATTATCAAAGATTACCATAAACATCAAGCAATGCTTTCATGCAGCTGTCGTATGATTATTTCATACAAATGTATTATAAAAGAAAACAATGCTTAAAGGTTCAGTGTAAAAGGCCTCCTAAAGTACATTTTGCTGTTAAAAAGTTGGATCATCTGAAAATGCCCTTAGTTGTTATTTTAAGTTTTTAATAAATGTGCACCACATTATTCCAGATCTTGCGTAGGATGCTTCCCATAATCCTTCTCTCTGCATGTGAGCTGAGAAAGATGTTAGATCGCTTGTATGGATTTGACCTCATTTTGTCATCCCCCCTACCGATGCTGTAAATTTAAGTGAAATTGTACATTCTCTTTTTTTAATGTCATGTTCTGTCATTGGGGCTTGAGGCTCACCCATCATTCCTATGTACAATCGTGCCATGAAATGCCCTATAATATCAGCTATATCTACATCGCATGTATCAGATAGAAGTTCTAATGTGCATTTTTGACATGCAAATATTCCTGTCTGCTTTTGGATCTTGCTTTCTGGGTTATCTAGTGTCTTTGAAGTAATTTGTTTCTGAGGTGTAATTGCATTCGTCTCCATCAAAGATACGCTCATGATGGACGTTTCAAAGCTCCATCAAAGAACTGACATCATTATGACATTACATTGACATACAACTCGCATTCATTTAGTTGCATTCGGGTTAAGCTGTGCAGATTTCCTCATGGATGGCTAAGAAACTCAGAAATAAAGCTCCAAGTTCCATGTAGAGTAAGAAGGTTAGAATGCTTTATTAATTATATGATTAACAGGCACTTGGGAAATGGGCTTAATCTTAGCAGGCAGACCTCAGGCCCATCCAAGTGCAGCAATCTGCCAGCTGCCTATAATGCAAACATTGTTAAGAGTTAGATTAGCATACTAGTGATACTTTATTAAGTCCCATGGGGGAATTTCTCTTTGCCCCACTTTGCTCTCCATATAGGTCAGTGCAAGCTTGAGGGTCACGGAAATGATCAGCCTCCTCGTGGCACCCATGGAGCAGGGAGTTACGGACCTCGCTCAAGTACCTATGGACATGCCTCGTATGCTCAGGCTGGGCTCAAGCCAGTGACCTTCAGATCACAGGAATAGAGTCTTAGCCCACCAAACTGTACAACCCCCCCCCCCCCCCCCCCCAAGAAAAAAGAAAAAAATGTGCATTTTTTAAAATGAATACCAGTGTTGTGAGTAACGGCGTTTAAGTATAACGGCGTTACTAACGGCGTTATTTTTTCAGTAACGGAGTAATCT
>JAODJU010000025.1:19374432-19384470 GCA_026776725.1 Gnathonemus echidnorhynchus | reverse complement strand
GTATGTATGTATATATATATATATATATATATATATATATATATATTATATAAACATTCAAAAGGCAATAGTTTGTTGGTTATAGATTGAGTAATCTGGAAGAATGTTTAAAAAAAAAAAAACAGGGAACAGAAAGATTAGTTTGACTATTTAAGTTTTAACCACTGAAATGCTACCAGCAGTGTGTGATAGCAAATCCTTTCTGCCTTGTTTGAGTTTAATCACTTCCAGTGATTAGTTTTAATTGCTGTGTTTAAAAAGAAAAACCTGTCACGATTTCAATTCCCTTTAATCACGTTTATTCATGAAAAAGGATGCTTGCTTGTTGTTTCCCCGAGCTTCCTTTCACTTAATAACACACTTGATGCTTTTCTCAATTGCACTGCTTTACACGAACATCGTTTAGCATTTGTTGTTCAGTTGGTTCTGCTCCTTGATCTTTTGCTGCCTTTTAGTTGTGGTTGTGGATGTTTTCAGAATGCAACGGCAAAATGGACCTATAAAATATTTCAAGGAATTACTCTGCTCTATTTTTAATTAATTCAATCATTTGCTTTGGAACTCAGTTGCTGACTGGTTTCTATGTTTACGTGTATGTTTTTCAGTATGTCGGCTGGTCTTGACAGAGACTCTGCAGGGCTTGCAAAATTTCTAAATCCCTGGTATCCTGAAATTAATTTTGACTAGCCCAAATTTTAAAGGGCTGATAATAAAAAACATAGAAGTATCCTACTGAGAATTCTTATTTCAAGTTTGGCAAAGCAGCCACTATGTATGACAGAGGCAACACTTACTGCCACCAACAGTGAATCGGGAACACAGCAGCCTGTTAGCATCACGGACATCAAAAGGGATGCAAAAAGTAACCACTCCCAAGTCTCTGCACCCGCATATTCTGGGAGAAATCCATCAACAATTTGCCATTAAAACACACTCACTTAATTGTGAGCAAATCAGATTTGTTATAAAAAAAAGCAACATGCACAGTACTGTAACATTAATATTACATCACAGAGCACCGTAATTGCTTAGTGTTACCATTACAAGATGTATTTAACCATGAATACCCCAAAATATTTCAACAACACTTTCCTCCGCAGTTTTTGTATCCTGCTGGAAATTAAACATTTAGTCGCTTTAATTTGCTTCAGTGTTACCCATGACATTTAAAAAAAACCAGATCATTTATGTCCTCATATCAGATGACAAGGTGATGCACCAAGATGGCGATGGGAAGTGCTTGCACAGTAAATTGCAGCCCTCCAATAAACAAAGGTTTTAAGCAAACACTTCCCAGCGGACAAACCATCATAATGATTAAAAAAAAAAAAAAAACTCAGTGGGCAAAGTTTTTCCTCCAAATAGCAGGTTAAAATGGCAGAAAAGGTGACTAAAGGAGGGAATGTTATTTTACTTTGGGGATAGTTGCTGATAGCCCTATCGGACCGGGTGTTGTTACATTCTGGTAGCCCGACAGGAAAACTTGGTGAAAACTTGTCCTGGGAGGTTGGGCTAACGAGTTTGCGAGTCCAGCTCTGAGTATGGATATTAGAGCTCTGATGTTAAGTTGTTTAGCTTGTGATAACTGGATGGAATTTCTCATATTTCACAGACTCATCAGCTGTTAGTTAATTCTTTTTATTTTATCCAGTCACATCACATTGATGTATATATTTTTTATAACAAATAGAGTGCATTTGGAACTTAGAAAATACGTTTTTAAATTCCGACATTCCTTTTTATTGGAAATGTCTTTTATGGTTAATTACACACGGTTTTAATGATAATTTTTATTTTTGTCGATTTCCCTTCTGCTGCAGTTGTTATTGACTTGATTCCTCACTTGTTAATAAAACTCCTTAGATAAATTATTTATATAGTAAGATCACCAGTGTGAGTTTTAGGAGTTTGTTTATGCTTTTAGCTGACCACAGTTATATTACTTGATGCACACGTAATTTCTTAATAGCTTCTTTTATTGCATCAAGCATTTTAAATCTTTCTACATTCTGGAAAATGTATTTACTTGAGACTTTTACATTTTCATCACAATTTACTTGTTTTTCTGATGCATGTACAAATTGAATTGCATACCCATCATTGCAATTCTGTTAAACTGGTGAAAACAGTGTAATTTTCTTGAAAGTAGAACTTGACTGATATATTGGTTGCTTCTTACGTTTACGATTAGAAAATTAGCCCTGTCACTGTAGAAAATGCTACATACAATATTCTTCTTGAGTTATAATTTACTCTTATCCTATATGTCTGTAATCATTTTCAAAGGCATACATAATATATCAGTTTTTAGTGATCAGCAGGGAATGGAAAAAGTGTATTACACCACTCAAAAAAGATATTGCACATTTAATTTGCTCATGCTTGTGAGTTCAACATTGTTGCTTCTTTTTTTTTTTAAACTTGTTTTTGTAAGATAAGGTAGCTTGTTTTAAATGTAAATTTTACAGATTGACAATCATCAGAAAATAAAGCACTGATATATTAGTGTATAATAATGATCTATTGGTGTATAATCTGTTGGTGTAAAGTATTTGACAGGATAAAATTTGTATTAGTTGATATTGGTTTAGCTGAGAGCTACTTAAAATATTGGAAACAAAGTTATATCGGCCAGTTGTAAGTTAAAACATCAATATCTTTTCTCATGTTGGCTGCCATTAGCAGATTAGTTGTACTGTACTATTATTGTGAGGTGTCCTTGTTGCATTGTAGCCCTTAATGAACTAAGATCAGTGTCTATAAAGACTTCATTATGAAGTATATGTTCATGGCAAGGATCTGGCCTGAGAAATTGAGAGGCTTGGTTGTGGAGATACGATCTTGAGGTTATGGTGATGCATCCAGGCTGGGATAGTTGCCTGATATGACATCACTTGGAAAGAGAGCCTCAGATATGAAGCAATTATGGTATTGTGTTCTGGCAGTATAACATTGAGATGGAAAAGACCTGTACCGTTATAAATTGTCTGATCTTTATATAAGTTTTTGCAATTGATTATCTGTTAAAATTATTTTAGTTTTAGAAATCATTTGATAGATCACCTGATTATATTGGTTCAAATTAAACCATTCACTGGTTTAATTTCGTTGGCATCCACACATGCACTGGTTTGCAGCAGCCTGTGCTATTTGCAGTGATTGGTCCCATCAATGTGTGACTCTCCATGTTGCATAGTATGAACAAACTGGTAGGTCAAGGCTGTTACTGTATGTTACTGTAGACTGTGAGGCTGAACTGAGACAACCATTATCTGTAGGTCAGTTTTGAAGATCCTGGGTACCCTTGACAGAGATCCGTACCAAGCTTGCTGAGATCTAAGATTTTCCTTGCAATTCTGAACCACTGATAAGAAACAAAATAAGCTATTTAAGTAACGTCAGTTTCTCTCTTACAGGTTTTATCTTACGCGTAAACATAGCTTAGCTCTAGATTTGCCTTTTTATTGCATTCTTTTCCTGAAGTATTCGTTTCAACACTCTGACTATACTGCTCTTAAAAGTATTTTTTTAACCCAAATTTTAAAATATTAATTATGTAAGAAATTCCTGTTGTAATTACTGTTGATTTCCAGTGTTAATTTCTGTTAATTTTGACTTTATCTTAAAATGTCCCCTATCTATAACTTATTTATTACCAGCTCTGGCGGCATGCAGGTGATACAGGGTTTAGTACAACAACTTCTTCAAAACAAGAAAGGAGGCACCCTCAGCTCAAAATATTTACTTTTAAAATTCGTGCTGTTTTTAAGGTCTTGCAGAATTCGCCAGTCCCCTTCACATGCGGCTTCTGTATTTGTTTCCAGTGGCCCTGTGTTGTGTCTTTTGAAGTCATATTTAGGGACTGTTTTGCTGCTGTTATAGCAAGGACACTTAATACAACATCAGGAGTCTGAGGCGAATTAAGAAACTTACTGGAAGGCAAAGTCCCCTGTAAACACATGGGGTGTGTGTGTGTGTGTGTGTGTGTGTGTGTCTGTCTGTGTGTGTGCGCCTCCAGACCCTCCTTAAATGAACAGAATGTATTTTGGGGTTTAGACAATCAAGGGAAGTAATTCAACCTCGTCTTGCATGTCAAAAGCGATGCTTAGCACAGTAAACTTAATTTCTGGATGGAGAAAATCAATGCATGCCAGTTTGATACCCATAAAAGAACAAAAATATCAGTCTGATTTTGGGAATAGTCATACAGCTTGGAAACTTTCTAACAAGGTACCACAGCTTATCGGCATTATATGTGAACGCAGACCATTCTCTTATTCGGCCAGTGCATCATCTAACAATATAATGGCACTAAATATGCTAATTTTTATTTTTTTGTCTGACTGATGCATAGAAGTGATCAAAAATCTGGACTGTCCAGATCCTGGAGCCAAACTCAGTCTACACATGTGCAACGACACGAGGTAGCTAGTACAGAACGAAAAGCCGCGCATAAATAGGAATTTATAAGAGATTAATATTGAATAGCAACTTTGTGTTATTTGATTACATTTTTAGCCTATCACTATGAATTTGGGATGAGGAAAAATAATGTAATAGCGTATAAAAATAGGACTATGATCATTGCATTCATTTTTATTTTGAGAGGAAACACTTTCTGGGTCTTTGCCTCCACATTATTTTGTATGTGACTGTTTGTGTGACCAGTGAACTGCACAAGTTTGCCGTACACTCTATTTATACTCATTGAATATTGCCATTGGCCCTAACTCATTTAATACTTGGGCTTGAATTTGCATGTGGTTGCTTTAAGAAGGACCACACTTGGATGTAATTTAGGTCTTTCTGTCTGCTTTCAGCAGAGTCTGGCAGTACTTGGAGGTTTTGGCACGTTTTCAGTGTTTTCAGAAGCAGCCTTCGCTCGAGCCCGGCTACGGTAAATGTATTGGGCCCGAGAAATGCTCACTGTTAATAAAAGCAAATAGTGGCTTTGAGACTGCAGGATAACTAAAAACGATCAAATGGTCTCCAGCCTGCTAATGTTCTCCTTTGAACTCTGAAGACGTAGCTGGCTATTTTATGTCAATTGGCAGATATATTATATGTATAATTCAGTAACGTACAATCATCAGAACTGGTCTGTCTATGCTGATCTCAAGAGTGAGGTCCAGACAGACCTTGGATCTCTTTGTGAGAGCACTGGAGTGTCAAATAACCTCTCTGGAAATATTTAGGATTTCAGATTACCCACTTTTTACGCACAGCTTTGGAGATTAATCTCTGTGCACATGTGACAAAGCATGCGGCAGCAGTATTGATGCTTTTCTTTTTGGGTTAACTGAATGTTCATGCTTTTTTTATATGCAGGTGTGTTGATGTGACATGATGGAGGTAGTCTGGGTTATCTTATTCTCCTGAGGAGACAGCGATGTGCTGCAGTTAACACGAATGAAATGCGTCGATTAACTAGGTAGCCAAATTAAAGAATGTCTTCGAACGAAACAGCTGGGGTACATTTGTTTTATGTTGACTTTCAGCAGAATGGTAACGAGTGACAATGCTTGTGTTACATTCAAGACAAACTTGGTGCTTCATGGTGCATGACACTCTTTTATATTATTTATTACTGCATTTGTGACGTATTTTAAAACACAGGATATTTCCATGAGGAGTGATATTCTGTTGTCATACTGGCTTTTTAGATTGACTCCCTTTGGAAAAGAAAAGGTATATATTTTTGCAATTATTTCCATTAGAGCTTTTGTGAAGTCAGATCAAGATTTTTTTTTTTTTCCTTTTGGTCATAGTTGAATCATCACTATAATTGAATGTTTTGGCAGCTTTTCATTGGCTTCCACACATACGTTTATTACTTGTGGAAAAGTATTGAAGCCACTTGCGGCATGTTTGCCAATGGCTTTATCTCGCTTACCCGGCATTCTGGAAGCAGGAACTTGATCATCACCCACAGTGAATGGAGCAGAACTTTGTGATGTCATGGATGATTTTTCAAATTGAAACTATATGAAAAAGTAGCTTAATTTTAACCAGTTTTATTAAGTGTATTTCATACAATTCATTATGACAATTTGAAATTTTAAAACTACAGTTGCCCCACCCCCCACCTCATTTTTATACCCCCCAGAGCTCTGGCCAGGTTGCGCAGTTCTTGACCTTCCAGTAGCCCAGGTCAGTGTGATGTTTGGGATTATTCTCCACTTTGAGCAATTGGCTCTACTTGTTCCCCATATTTACGGAACTGCGCAAAACATTTCTGGTTGTAAGTTTGAAAAATAGTACCTGACTTAAAGATCCATGTAAGAGGTAAAACATGTCACTGGGGGGTCTCCATATAGAAGAACATTTTAAAAGGTCCAGTTCAATTTCAACACTGCATGTAACCAGGGAAATCGATGGCTAAAGTAATGTATAAACAAGGATGTTATCACTGGCCATTACTACCACATTACTGTTACTTTAAATGTTTTTGGCTTAATGTTCAGAGTCATTTTTCTGAGAATGCGCCTTACTGGTTTTCACTTTTATTACAGACCCAGGGAGTGGTAGAGTAAAAAGGACAAAATTAAGTTTTTTTAAGCTACCGGTGTCAAAACTGTGGATTGGCCTTGACCTGCATGCATTGTTACACACAGTGTTCTGCAGATCCATTCAAGAGAACAATATTGGAAGTCTATACTGTATTAATTTGTCAATCAATCATTCCATCCATCTTCCATGATTTGTTGCCCACACCTGATTATGAAGCCTGTACCCTGACCCAGGAAGTATAGGGAGACGGGAATGGGTCCCCTGCTTGGGCCGCCTCACAAACTTAGGTCAGTTTGGTGGCTATTGAGAGAACATGGGGAGAAACATCTAAAATCCAGAGAGATATATGGAGTTCTGGGTGGGATTCAAACCCATAACCCTGGAGGTGTGAGGCCGCAGTGTAAAACCACCCAGCCGGCCCCACTAACCAAAATAGGATAAAGTCATTAAAATTCTTCTTCGAAGTCTTAGCTGTAATTTAGAGTAACGAATCAGCTGCTGCCCACCGAGGTTCTGCGGCTTTATCGAAACTTATCATTAGCAAAGGTGACCCTGGACTGTCCATGAAAGGTCTGTGGTGAGCAGTAGTGCTTTTGGCTACTGGCCTGAACTGCAGCTAAATATTGCTATTAAATATTTGCCTTGTTTGGAAAAAAGTTCTGGTATATTGATACTGGAATAGTTTAAGACGCTATGGAAAAACCTGGCATTCAGCCAGTTCTTAGGATTCAAATTTTTTTCCTTTTTTTTTAAAATGCATATATTTCTTGTACCTAATACTCCAAATCCGGTGGTCTGATAAAAGGGTTGAGGGAAGGAGCCCCCGGGAACATATGAAGGTGCTGGCAGTTAGAAAATGTGCGAGTCACATCTTTATGGTTTCTGGCGAAATGAAATTAAATGAAATGCATGTCTTTTAAGTTTTAAAGAAATGGGTGATTGGGACATATCATTTAGGAATATTTTCTTTAATTCACCGTTTCTGTGAAAGTTGGAGTGTTGATCTTTACTCACTGGTTATTGTTGATTACTTTTTCACCGTTAATGCACGTGATGTTGCATGGTTCAGTTTTGGTGTCGCTTTTAATCTTCCCACCTTCCGTCCTACCTGCTTGTGTTTCTGCATACTTGCTGGTGGCATCTGTAGTTCACCAGGGTTTTTTTTTTATCGCATTTGTCACAGCTTTTGCATCAAAAAGCATGATGTGGCAGTTCCTATTGCACGTAGGGTTAATAGCATACAGTGACATCACTCTGCCAACCCTAGGATTTGAACCGGTGACCAACCAATCACAGGCACACCATCCCAACACATTGATCCACACACTGGTCCCAAGGTGCCTCGATCCGCTTGCTGGATTCTTACTTGCCGTGTGCCAGTGGACTTGATTTCAGCCCCTCTACACCATAAATTGCCGTTTCCCTTTAGCCATTCTTCATCATCTATATTAGTGCCTCCAGATCCTCTGTTGCCACCATCATCACTAATCTTCTCTAACATTAGTGTTTCCATATTCTTCAGGCTGCACTCAACAGCTGCGAAAGTCTACTTTGCTGTGCCTTTAACAATATTTCTTTCTTAATAGAAAACAGCTCATGATTTACTTTCATTTTTTTCCTTTTATAGCACCAATGATGATGAGGGCTTGGTATATTCTGGTGGGAAAATCATCTATCTTATCAAAACAAAAACCCTCAATTTTTATTTTGTCGTAAGGAAATCAAGATTCCTACTTTGCATACTGTTTTAGTTTCTAGTTTTTCCATCTATAAACAGAGCCTGTGTTTTTGTTTATGACCATGGATTCATAGAAAATACTGAGGATTCCTTATTTGTTTAGGGTGCATGTATTAAAATCTTTTTTGCGGCAGTAGATGGTGACGTGATGATTAGGGGAGGATAAATATTTCTGTTTTTTTAATATTATGACCTAGCTAATGGTTTGGGGGGGAAAAGTCTAATGACTGCTTAGCTGGTTTTGAACTTGGGTCAGATAATATAGAGGGCATCTCTCTCTGATGCATATTTGAGGTTTCTATTTTGGTCACTTTACTACACCAGGGTTTCTTTTAATTTAGAATTTAATCAGATTCTGCAGTTCTAATTTATTCATTTACAGAGTTCGAGCCATTGGACATTTGTTAACAGAAAACAGAAAAGTATTTATACCTAAAATAACAGTGGCAAAAAATGTTGCAATATGTATCCCAGTCGGTCCAAGGAATGCACTTAAGCTGGTTATTGTTTTTGGTGAAAGCTTCAGATATTTTAATTACACAGTTAGGCACAGTATTTTTCAG
The DNA here is from genome assembly GCA_026776725.1 of Gnathonemus echidnorhynchus. Taxonomy (NCBI): domain Eukaryota; kingdom Metazoa; phylum Chordata; class Actinopteri; order Osteoglossiformes; family Mormyridae; genus Gnathonemus; species Gnathonemus echidnorhynchus. Next base: position 19,375,659 of record JAODJU010000025.1, on the reverse strand, counting down.
GCCAGGAATCTTAATTAGATGGAAGATGGTGGCTTGTTTTCACAGTCCCCTGGAACCCAGTAGTCTTTTGGCCTTTCTTACAATTGAAATTGTCTCTAAGTTGGCCGATATATGCATTTTTGGTCTATACATTATAACTGTAACACCCATGAACTGCAGATGATTGGTTATATGACATAAAAATAAATTTACGCTGCACCTTTTTTTCCCCCCCGTGAATCAGAATAATATTCAGTGATATGTAGTTTTTAAATATATTCATTATTCATTGTTAACTGTTAATTATGTAGCCTGGACAGCTGACGAAATTGGTCCTTATGCTGAATACTGTTAAAAGATCCCACGGTTTTTTAATGAAATTAAATGAGTTTGGCTTCAGTTAATTGTGTTTAGTATAACCGTCACCATAACATGTTGTTTTTCGTGTCCAATAATAGATGTCAATATTGTTGAGTGCAGAGAAGGATGATTCCACTGACATTAAAAATTTTCTCTGTTTTTTTAAAGCAATCTTTGTTTTATACACAAATGTAGCCAAGAAATTCAGTCTTGTGTGAAAGAATATTGTTTAATACAGTAGTTATTGAAGGACCGGTAGTGTGCATGGCCATGGAAGTAAAGCAATTCCTGCTAAGCGTGCTCTTTCCATGATTCTTCTGAATCTTTCAGCAATCGCCTACATAATGCTGAAATTGACCTTGAGCGATCAGCTGAAATCTTTGTAGCTAGCTATCTTGAATCGTCCTACAAAAGCTTAGGCATTCTCCGTTTGCTTTCATAGGAGACAAATGATTTCATTATGCAAATATAAACAAGGACGGGCTTCCTTCCAGCAATCAAGTGCAGAATAAGCTCATTTATTGTAAAGGATTTCGCCTTTGTTCATCATCCCAGAACAGGGAATGGAAGCTGGAGGGAAAAAAAAACAGTTTTGGCTATTCAGTGTAAGATACTGCATTTTAGCGTGGAATTTTCTTGGTTTGGTTTTCTGAGAATATATGAAGAGTAAAATAGCTTGAATGGGCCTCTGATTGTTGTATTTTTGAATAATTAATGTACAGTAGAAATTCAACATGTGTTTGGGATTTTTGAAGAGAATTTTTTTGTTCCCTGCCTGGGATACACTGATGCGCTATCCAGGGTGTTCCCTGCCTGGGATACACTGATGCGCTATCCAGGGTCTTCCCTGCCTGGGATACACTGATGCGCTATCCAGGGTCTTCCCTG
>JAODJU010000025.1:19332231-19374332 GCA_026776725.1 Gnathonemus echidnorhynchus | reverse complement strand
GCCTGGGATACACTGATGCGCTATCCAGGGTCTTCCCTGCCTGGGATACACTGATGCGCTATCCAGGGTCTTCCCTGTCTTATGCTCTGTACGTTCCAAGATCTTAATCACCGCTGAGGGGGGTAGCTGAAAAATGAATATTGGAAATGAATGAAAAAAGGAAGGATTGGATGAATGAATGAGCAGATGTTCTTAAATACCTCTGTTGGCTGTTTCTTGGTGGTTCCATCTGGCCTCTTGGTATCACATGAGCATTAATGCATTCTAAGACTCCCTCATTTACATTGAATACTCTCATTTTGTCAGTACATTCTGGTCTTTCACATATTTTTGGCCGATCTGTGTGATTTGAGTATGAATATATGGTCAGTGGGAAGTTGCTTTTGAAGTTTTCCTAGTTTTGCTGGGAACCTACCCTCCAAACAGAATATTTCTTATGAAGTTTTACCTAAATGTTTGAGTAGACTCCTTGAAGTAATACATCAAGTATTACTCCTTGAAGTAATACTTCAAAATCTCTTGAAATGGAATGTGGATATAGAGATACAGCTAAATTTTATCATGGGGAACCCCCACTACCCGCTGGGCAAAATTTCTTGTTACGATTTAAAAATACTGGAATAGCGTTGCTTTTGAAAATACCATCAAAACACTGCACACTGCAGTGTAATGAAAAATTATGAAATATTAGATATTGCCGCAACCTGATTTTAATAACTTAATTAGACAACATGCACAGTGCCATTTTGGATATCACGAGAGTAATAAGCAGGATATAAAATGATGATCATGTCTTGGGTAGATGTGCTTACAGTTTTTCTAGCTGTTAAAAAAAACTATATATGCAGACAGAAAGCTAGTAATTTCTTTATAAACCAAGATGAATCAGTAGTAATTAATTTCCTTCAGGTGTAGTCAAACAAGTATTGTGCTTGTTTTCCTAGATCAGTAAAAAGTTTAATGATTTATTTTTCCCTTGATAGTTTCCCATGTTGCTCGGTTTAACTTTCACACCCCCACGTTTGTCTAGAATCAAGGAATCTGCGCACATCTGTTTCTCAAATAATGACGTATCACTCTAAACAGAAGGTGGGCTGCCTTGAATTTTTGCTGATGAAAAGGAGCAAAATAATAAAAACATCAGCCTTCTACTTAATTGGTAATCTTGGTAATGCACAGGAGTTCTTATTCTTGGGGAAAAGGAGCAAGTTTCTATATGGTCACTGTTATGGGTTTGTGGTTTTTAATCATTTTTCCTGCCATTTTCCTAAGCTGTCTAGTCCATTAAGCTTGATCCATTTGTGTTGTAACACCCTATCATATATGTCATTTTTTTCTATGGTGTCTGATGAACCGTTGATCTCTGGGGATCATCTCCATCCCTCCGTCTCCGTTGCGCTTCACATGCTCTGCACAGCTACTACACTTGTATTCCGACATTTCCGTGGCTGATTATTGTTCTCCAGAAGCCTGTTTTTCCCCTCATAAACAATTCCCACTCCTTGCATGTGTCACCCATTCCCCTGTTTGGTCCCATAAACACTTTTTTTTGTATTAGTATTTGCTTTAATATGACGAATTGTTCCAAATAAATACGTAACTCCTCTTTAATGGTAATTTCACATCTGCCTTTAGAACCGGCTGTTAACGTTTTTTTCCCCCTATTTTTGGCATTGTGATTACAGTAACTGCTGATATACGTAATTGTCCTTTTTTCTTGTTAAACACAATTTAAATGGATTTTAATTGGCCAGGACCAATTTAAAATGCAAAAATTGAATATATACTCAATAAACTAGTTAATCTTTTGTCTTAATTATGATTGTACCGCACTTTGCTGGCAATATGTCTTAAGCAAGATTGTGCAGTAGTGAGTCTTTTGTTGGCCATCTCCACCATTCACTGAAAGAATTAAAAATGCTTTTACAGTGGTGTTTCCCAATCAATTTCTCAGGGACCCACAGCCGGTCCCCATTTTTGCTCCCTCCGAGCTCCTTGCCAGACAGTTCACATTTTTGCTCCCGACAGGGACCTGGGAGGGAGCAAAAACGTGGACTGTCGGTGGGTCCCTGAGAACTGGATTGGGAAACACTGCTCTACAGCATTTCCTAGAGAAGCTTGTAATGTGAGGGCTGTTGGGACTTGAACCCCAGGTCTCTCACTTCTTCAATCAGACACAATTCATAATGTTCTGAAGCTCAATGAGGTAGCAAATTCGCCGCCAATTTCCATGTCCCTCATAAAATGCTGAAGTGTGCATTTGCTATTTAGATTTGCCATATTTGGAGTAGGTTTTACTATTTGTGGTTTCAGATCCAACCAAACATTGTTGCTATGGTCTAAGGAATAAATGTCAAACAGCTGTACTCTAGTATTTTTAGAGTTTTTTCTGCTTTATTTGAAAGAGTGTTGGTTTTGCCTACCCAAACTTCTCTATCTGGTCTTGAATTGCTCTCCATTAATGCATTTCTGGTCACACCAATAATAATTAGTATTAGTTTTATTGCTGTTGTAATTAGTATTGTTTATTGTTTTAGGCTTTAAGTGATTGATGCAATATCAAAACTGACATTGTGAATACACACACTTGTGATGTTAAAACTTCTAGGACTCTCACAATATTTAGGTGAGAGTGATTAAGGAAACATTGTTTTATGCATCTTTTTTGATGCCCTTTAAAAGTCTTTCAGCATATATGTGTGAAGTTTGCTCTCCATTTTAGCTATTGAATATATTTATTTAAATCTGAGGCCAGTTCAGTTTGCGATTTTGGCGTAAACCGCGAAGCAGCACTGTACTTTCAGAAGAAGGTTACAACCACCTGATGCCACTGATGCACTGGACCGTTCTGTAGCTTAGACTCACAGAGAAATGTGGCCGCTTGGTTTTAGTCACATCATTCCATAATAGGTTGGTTTCCACGTTGGCGAAGATGCTGGCCGCATGACAAGGAGGTCACCACGATGCTCTAGACGCATGGGCTGGTGCCCGCCCCGGATTTTACTGACTCACAGAAGCAAGTCAGTGTGGCCCCTGTGCATATGGAATCACTCTGGAGGACACAGGAACAGGGGGACGGTTTGGATACATTTATAAATGGGTGTTCTCTCAATACACATACTTTTGGTGCATGGAACAAACAAAAAAAGCACATTGTGGTCTCAGATGGTAGCAATCCCTTCTATGGAAAAAGCTGCTGATGATCAGTTAATCAAGTGCGTTTGATTAGCTAGACCTGGCTGCTACTTACCCTTTAAATTCCCATGGAAGCAGTAAGGGTGCACTTAATTTTTCACACACTGTTTCTCCATCTTGGCTTCGTTTTTGTTAAATAATGTCATGGTGTAAAATGTCATGTGTTGTTGTTCATCTGAGGCTGTGTTTACCTAATTTTAAGACCTGCTAAGGATCGGATGATTTTTTTGCGATGATGTCCTGATGTGTAAAACCTTAGAATTAACAATTGACTTTCTTTTTCGCATGAATGTTTATATATAGTGCAAGTAAGAAACTTTTTGATTGTAAGGATCATCTTGACATCTGCTGTATCACTTTCATTTGTTTGTTTGTTTTGTTTGTTTATTTATTTATTTGACTTTTCATGGTTGGGGACCCTCCTGCGTAGCTCCCTGCCAGACAGTCCACATTTTTGGCTCCTTGGGAGCTGGAAGGGGACAAAAACATGGACTGTCTTGGGGTCCCTTAGGACTGGGTTGAGAAACACTGCCTTAAATTTTCCAATACCATGCTGTCCTAGTACACTATATTATACTAAATACTTTATTACTTTGTATGCTATCCTGATCTCTGCTTCTGCCGACCAGATCGCAGTTAAAGCTTGGGTTTTCTTCATTTGTCCATGCATTCATTATTATTTATTTTTTAAATTATTATTATTATTATTATTATTATTATTTTATTACGTTGTTAACCATTGTTCTCTGAGTTCGCAACTGTTTTCAAGACGGCGGTTGTATTGCATTTCAGAGGCAAGTTATTTGCATAACCGATCGACAAAGAAAGCATTTCTAATCCCACCCCAAAGTACCAATAAAGTACCCCACTGGCACTTTTGGTACTGGAACTTTTGGTATATCTGTTTTGGTTACCCTAATTGAATGGCCTTTTGAATGTTTACTTTCTGTTGTCAGACATTTATATGCCGGTCCTGGTGTAATATACGTTTACATTTGAGGAAAAACAAATCGTTGCAGAGAATCGTGATCTCAATTCTAAGCAAAAAAAATCATGATTCACATCAGGTGAGGATCAGTCCAGTCTTTACAGACACATGTGACTGCTTAATCTGGAGTATAAAAAGTACAGGCAGAAAATGGTTTGGCTGTACTTAGTATGTATACAGAGGGATTGAGCTAAATAATTGTTTCTCACAGCATGTTCAGAAATTGGCGTGCACAGTGTTTTCTCCTATTGGATGCGGTCAGATCAAATAAGTCCATTGTCGGTGTGATGAGGCAGCAATATGTGCCATTTGTGGTCAGCCTTTGCAAATGTCATACGAGAACCTTTTGTCGTATGTTTTTGTTAGGTAAAGCGCTGTACTCAAATATAGAGGATGTATGGCTGGCATTAGCAAATTTTATTGCGAGTCTTTCATCCTGTTCGTGGTACCAGCCAGGTGCTGAGCCACCTGCGGCTTAGGATGTGGTTTTACTTGGGTCTAATTTTCCGACACTGGGGAAGCAGGCTGTCTCTGACTATGCAAAGAGAAGTGGGCGGGGTCTTGCTGTCGCCTTGTCAGAGTGCCCTGACCTTCCCCAATCTCTCCAAACTTCTCATCTTATGCTCTCAGCCGCCCACACCATGTCTTGAAGAATGACCGGCTTCTCTCACGTACCCGTCTTCTGCTGTCTGGCTAAGCACCCAGAGGTTCAGGATCCATCCAAGGAGCAGTGTGCCTCTGTGCTGGTGATCGGAAGGGCGCAAGTTCGAACTCCATCCTCGGCAGAATGGTTATACGTCCGTTGGGTCCTTGAGCAAGGCCCTTAATGAAATGCTACGGCCAGGTGCTGGATAAATGGCCTGAACATATGCTTGGATCTCCAAGCTTCTCTCTCAGCATGCTTGGATATGTGAGAAGTAGCATGGCAGTGTAGCTACCATACTTGTGCCAATGGCAAATTTGAAAAAAAAATCATCAGTCATCAGCCAGCCAATAGCCCAGCCAACTGCCTATACTGGTCCCTCAGTCTGCACTGTCACTACGCTGAGCAGCTTCAGACTGGTCCATGTGGCATCTGTGGTTCTGATGTGGCTGAGATGGAACCATGTCCGAGCAAGAGGTTTTCCTCACCGAAACACTCTTGCAGCACTGGGAAGCACATTGAGTATTTTCCTGACATAGCTGCTGTCAGATCAGAACTGCGAACTATATGACTGAGCATCACTACAGAAATATGTCAGCTTCCTGCTGCACCAATAAAGATGTCGGACAAAAAAAAGACTGTCACCATTTTGGTGACAGTGTGAGGGCAAACCCATAAGGTTTGGGTCAGGGATTGGGCATCCGGATCTGCGTACGAGAGAATTAGGGCCTTGTTCTTTATATGATTCATAATCAGTCAGGTGAATTGAATGAACGTGCAGTACTGCAGTATTTAGAAGAATTTTGGTTACTTTTTGCAGTTTTCATGCTGTGATTGTTTCCTGAGCACCCAATGGAAGATTGCACTCAATAAATCCCTTTAGAGGTGGGGAAATTTTACATATGTTAACTTAGTTGCAATTGCAGCACAAAAAAACATTATGGTCATACCCTACCCTTCAACCAGTACATAGAATGGTATTGATAAAATGTGGCAGACTCACATTCTACGTTATCCATGAACATAACCAAGGTTACTTGGTCTATCTTACTTATTTTAGATATTAGAATAGATTTTGATACTGTTGAATACAAGTAAATCCATCCCCTACACTTCTAGGTGTACTCCAAATCTTTTCTAATTTCTTTACAAAACTTGCTCCCAACTGAACCTAAATGTTTGCATACTTGACATTGTGTTGCTAAGGTAAGGGAAGGTTTCCAGAAGCAAGGGCTTAATTCTCTCCATTTTTAATTGCGTGCAGTCAATTAATTAAAACTAAGCACATTCCTTGGTTTACAAGGATCATTTTGGAAAACTGCCTTCATTATGGGGGGAAAATATGGTTAACGAACTTTAGAGCTAGTGGGACTGGCATGGGTGGGGTGGGGGTGGCGGCTCCTCTAAATGTTTCAGTAACAGAAGCTGTGGTCGATTTTAAAATGCTGTTTGTGCGTATTTTCAAAATTACGGACACCAACCATATCCTGTTATTGAAGGGATGCTATTTTTACAGCATTGTGACTAGGCCGAGGGCAGCTCTGCATGTCACCTTCCCAAGATCCCACTCGAAGGATGTGATTTAGCCGAATGTTTACTCATACGTCGGAGTGTTAGCGTTACCTTATTAGCGGCATTGCCTCTGTGGCACGAGCGGTTTCTGGGCGTGGCCTCCTAAGTGCACACTAATTTTGCCATTTACTGTGGTCTTGTGTTGGTGCAACACAGCCTTGATGTCGGTTTGGAGTTTGCTATGGTATTTTTAAACAGCCCAGTTCACTGTTGTGCTGGGATCCGTCTGTGGTCATATTTTGCACATTAATGTACATTATAATTGGGACAGTTGACCTCTGATGTTTCCCAAGTATTAGTAGGCCTAATTATCGCTGCGGGAAAAGTGACAAGTTGTGATCTCCCACATAAACCATTTTATATTTAGTGTGGTTGATTAGAATCAAATCATAATCATAATCCAAATATACAGATTAATGTGATCAAAACACACCTGAGTTTCTTAAAGATAATATTTTTGGTCTGTAGCATTTCTTTTCACTCAATTTTGCAAAATACCATCATTTTGTTTCTTTGTTCTGGACTGTCAACCAAAAGTAGGATGTTGATGTGTAAGATTAAGATTTTCTTTTAGGATTTTTGGCAGAATGCTTTTAATAGAACCCTTTTGATCATCCTTATGCAAATCACCTAGCTTGGTCAAAGTGTGCTTGAATGGTAGCGCGTGATTCTTGTTAACAGATGTTGTTCCAAAAATTCAGAGATTGATTTTCTCCCTAAGTTGGAGTGACGTGCAGTTTGTATGGAACATGAATAGGGAATAAATAAAGTCATATTTCTAAATTTCTGCTTCAGTGATTAAAGACTGTATAAATGATATTTCAGTAAAACGGACAATTATTAATTACATTTATTTATGCTACATTTATCCTCCTCATTAATTGCATAAATCTTGGAACCAAAATTATTTTTGCCTTTTAAGTTTACATATGGGGAAAAAAACCCTTTTTGACAGCACTCCATGTGTGTCATTAGGTCTGATCACTCGGGGATATAGTCCTCATTATTTTAATCCCAATCTTCCATAAAAAAAAAAAAATAATAGTCAAAACTCAGGTAAACTTGACTTGGCCCCTGATTTTTTTCAATAGCTAGAAACAGCCCTGCTACACTCCATTGATAGTTTTTTTTGATGTAAAAATGTTTTCATGTAGCGTATTTATTTTTACTTACTCAGCTTGTCATATATTTTTTTTATAGCAGTGCTATTAGTCATTTAAATATAGTTGTATTTGTTTTATCTGTTGGTTCCAGGTAGTGTTAAATGGTAAAAAGCTTAGATACATATGTGTGCTTTTTTATAGGATATAATTGCATGGTTTAAATGAAAGGTTTTAGCGTTAGAGAAGCCATGTAATGTCGTATTATTTAAAAAAAAAAAAAATCAAAATCAAAAGGTCTCAAAACATTTCCAATGTACTTGTCTCATGCTGCCTCTAGTTTGATTGCTGCTATGCCAGATTATGAAGCATATCATCTGAATGTTAAAAATAAAAGAAAAAGAAAAAAAACCAAACTATTGTTTGTTTTGGCTTTTGTTCCCCATACCCATGTTTGCTGTTAGCTTTTGCCACTTTTGATAGACTAATGAAGCAGACGATTCTGAATTAGACCATGTTCTGTTCAGCTCCACCCTGTTGATGCAACAGCACATTAGCCTGGAAACTGTAAACGCAGCTCATTTGGTGGCATACATTGCAGATACATTCTGGAATGGAAATATACTAGGCTAGGAGAGTAAAAATACATTTTCTGCTTAATTGGGGGCATCGTTAAGGAGAGTCACCTGAAATTTGCTGTTTACATGAACCATGCTGTATGATGATGGTTGCTAGAATAAAAAAAAAAATGATGCTGAACATACCATGTTTTTAAAAATATTTGTTTTGTATATATATTATATAAATTATACACACAGATGTGTATATCCGTATATGTATTGTAGTTTGGTTTATCGCAGTTTGTATGATACATTTATTTGTGCGCGTGTATATATTGTGTGCCTGAATATCCCATGAAAAGTTGTCGTACAAGTAAGGCGAGACCCATGGGTACTTGTGCAGGGTGCACCATATGTGCACAATTATATTCCTGTTTATTGCACTATGTATGTGATACATTTTATTGTTTCTTTCCATTCTTTCTAATTGCATTTATCAAAGACTTTGATGGGGCTCTGAAACAGAGTTTCCTTTAGCCCTATAAACTGAACTTTATTTTGAAGGCTTTGTTGAGACTACAGGAAAACCTTTTCCTTATTTTTCAGAGGGGGAAAAATGATTGATCATTGTCCAGTCAACTAGTTCTAGAAAGACTGTTGTCTCGATAGTTTCCTGGTCAGAACTGAAGTTCTTTGTGACTAAACAAATGGAACGACTTATGTAACTGGATTAAATTATAGATTTTCCTCTGGAAGTGATTTAGATCTGTTACATTGAAATCTATTTATGTGAAGAACAAAAACGAAACTGGGATGTAATAAAAGATAATTGACAGGATTATGGGGGTGATCTCTGTGTTCAGCTGTAAAGTGTATCTTTCATTTAGTTGTATTTTTCCAGTTAATATTATTTACAAGAATAGTTAGATTCTACTAGATGGTCACATCTGTGTTCACCCAGTCTACTGCTGAGAAAATGGTTGTAAAAAATATATATTTTATTATAAGGCATGTGTAATTATTAAATTAGATTGCTCAGTGGTGGGACTGTGAATTATAACAGAAGTACAAAAACATTTTGTTGGGCAATAAAAATAGTCACTAGGTCATTTTAGAGAAACGATAAATCGTAAACTGAGGCAAATAGGCACCAGCTTACCAGCCCATGTGCTTGACAGGTTTTCCCCATAGGATTAATCTCCCCCTGCATGCAAGACTTTGGTGGCTGCATTAAAAATGGATTAAGCTGGTCCTGTTTCCTTTGTTTAGTGCTACGAGTAGCTTTAAGGGCAGTGTTCAGCAGGAGCTTGTTGGGAAGTGATTCTGTCTCGTATGCGGTTCCTGAGTATTTGGGTCAGCTGGTGTTAAAAGACTCTAATAGATCCAGATGCATGCGATGGCTTTGTTTCATGTATAGAAAACGTCTGCTTGCTTGCTGAATTGTTTTAACTTTTTTTTTTTTTTTTATAAACATAATTCATATTTGAGTGCGAAACATTATTTATTATAGATAGACCATTTTCAGGATGGAAAATAAAATGGTTAAATATTAAAATGTTTTGTATTTCCCTTAATGCTGGTGTAGACTTATTTTTTTTTATTGGTATAGACGTAAGATTTGGAACCAAATTTTCATTTTATTTTAGAATTAATTTAAGGGACACATGATGAATTAATAACTACTCTTGGCATAATGCTCTGGGTCCGGGTTATTTAATGAGTATTTTATTTAAGTGTAAGCTTCAAGTATAACTGTTTAAATACCACATCCCACAAAGTAGCAAAATGAAAAACTGGTTTAATGTTTAAAAAAAAAAAAAAAACTGTAAAGCCTTTCAGGAGAATTACATTCAGGCTGTTTTCCCTGAAGTGCTTGTCTCGAGGAATGCCAGGAACTGTCAATGAACCGTCAAGTTGGTTTTCAGGCATTTTTTTTATTTTTAATTATTGATGTGTTCTGATACCCTCAGTGTCATCAATGTCAGAGGAAAGTGTCTGTGGCCTTGCTGTGGTTTTAGTTTCTATTGGATGCAACCACTGCACCCATAACTAAGTCCTCACACTGTGAGTAAGCTTGGCATGGTAAATGTGGGAAAAGTCATTTAAAAAAAAAAAAAAGCTGATTACAAAGAAGAAAAAGGGCAGCAGGTAGAAGAGACATTACAGATGTGGATTTGGGACTGTAGAGAGTCTTGTGGTTTGGGTTCTAGTAGAGGCCCCTGTGTACTATGTGAAGGATATGACTTTAAATGTAAGCAGGGATTTACAAAACTGGTGTGTAAGTACACATTCGCCATATAAAGAGAGGTAACTTCTTGTCGTAGCAGTGAAAATGCGTGATTATGCATTCGCACTGTTATGACAAGAAATCACAATGCATTTTAACTTTTATACAACAAATGAAGTGCACATTTCCCATCCATCCATCCATCCATCCATCCATTTTCCAAGCCGCTTATCCTACTGGGTCGCGGGGGACCGGAGCCTATCCCGGGAGCAACGGGCACGAGGCAGGGAACAACCCTGGACCGGGGGCCAGCTTATTGCAGGGCACCATCTGTTTTCTCAGGCTATGGGTGAGGGTGTCTGGGAGCCCACATGCAGTGTGCAGGTTACACACATGGGGAGCTGGGATTTGAACTCTGGTCCTTGGGCTGTGAGGCAGCAGTGCTAACCACTGTGCTATCCAGCCACCCCCTCACATTTCCCATATAGAGGTTAAAATGCACGGTAATTTATTGTGATTATAGCTGAAATGCACATACTATGAGTACGCATCTGCACCTCACATCACTTTATATGACTGGTGCATATTTGCGTACCAGTTATGTGCTAATCTAAAAATATATTGTGACTTGTCTTATCAAAGCCTAAGCCGAATGAGGAAAATTAGCAAAATTAATAAATTTAAAATCTGTGTGGGAAAAGTGGATGATGCTCACTCATTTATTTTTGAAATTATTACCCCCCAAAATAACGTTTCTCAGTAGTTTCAATGATGCGGTCAAAGTAAATCTCAGTTTTTAGAGATGAATCTCCTCTCATTTAAATTCTTCGATAAATTCTGTGTAAGAGAAAGGAATAAACACTGAAAATGGTTCCTTTGTGTATTCAGGTAGAAGCGGTTTTGGGTTTGTGCTCCACTTTACACATTCTTTAATTCCAGAACCAGAGCCTGTGTTTATAGTGCATGTTTAGATCAGATTTTGCCCATTGACCACTGTGTCTGTCTAAATTGGAATTGCTAGATTTTCATGTATCTTCCAGTTTTATCTAATATGAATCATATTGGCAATATTGATGATTTTGCCCTTTTTTGTGTGTTTTTCAGGTTTGCCTTGGGAGATGCCCGCAGACCCCTGCATGAAACTGCAGCTTTGGTGGAAGACATCGTACACACTCAGCTCGTCAATTTGGTAAGTAACGCAAATATACACTACAAACCCTGGCAATATTAACCTTAGTTTTTGTACATTTTTCTTGCTTGGCAATCGAATGCCCGTCGCCTTAATCCTGTAGGGTATGTCACAACATGGCTGCTGTGGTCAGAGAGAACGTACGCTGCTCACCGAGCTGGTGTCCAGTTCAGCTGTACGTGGTGACGTTAGAACTCTGTTGGGGACTGTTGTGTGTCCCTGCTCACAAAGCGGAACAGTCACGCAGATTGTCTAGGTCTCTTTAAATAACAGCACGCAACCGTATATGAAGCAAACCGCGTACAACAGTTAAGCCTGATAAATAATTCAGCATATCTCCATCTATCGGAAAACAATGAAGATTGAAACTGCATGGACTTGTTTACAAAGTGAATGTCTACATAGTTGTAATGCGAATAATAATAGCTTTATTTATGTAGCACTTCTTTTTACTTGTACAACATACAAATTGCTCAAATTACCAAAATTATCAAAAAGCAATTCGCTCATGTGTCAGATGAGTATAAATATATGCGTGTTCATGTGACGTAAAACTGAAAACATTTAACAGAAAACTCGTTTTTTCTCTACAATTGTTGCATTGGTTCGATTAACTTTATAAAACTATGGACTGAATTTGAATAATTCCCTGTTTCTGGCATGTGCATGGGGTTCTGTCCATTGCAAGAACAGTATCTCAAAAAGTCATTAAAATGTCATACCAATCTACGCTATAGGGCTGGTGGTAATGTCAGTTCCATGGGGCCACCCGACTCTTTCCTCATGTCAAGTACTTTCTAGCTACTTCAGGGAGAATTATCTGTCCGAGGTCAAGCAGCAAGCTCCGACACATGTAGCTTGTTTAACCTTTGACCCTAAAGCATATCATGTGCCCTTGCTTGAAGGAAATCATCTCTTTATCATTTTGACCTCTAACATGTGGGAAGGTGGACTTCTTTTCTGAGAGTGGAGACCTTGTGTGTTGCACAGGAGAGCAATAACGGTTTAACACTAATATAATATTTGTATTTCCTTCTCAAACTTTTTTCCCCTTTCACTCAGCATGATTCTTGATGTGAAACTTGTTTATGGTGTTTTTTCACCTTCATAAAAACATCTCTGTGGCTTTTACGTGATTGTATCTCAGGCAGACTTAAGCTCCACGGAAACGGGGGCTTCCATTGACCACAGCCCATGTGAAATGTTTTTCCTGCTCAGCCTGTGGCTGAATTGCATCATGAAACGAAAGTGCCTTGTGTAGTAGGCAAACCGCCCAGCCAAATGACACATGAACAGCTGAACACACACCTTCAGCTTTTCTCACTTCAGCTGAACTGGACACAAGGAAAGTCATAATCAAACATATTTATTGCTATTCCAGTGTCAGTATCAGTAGGCAGTATTTGCAAAACTTGTAAAGACTATTAAAGCGCTATTAATTATTGATACTAATTGTTGCCCTTAACTTACTCAGTATGCATAATTTTGTGTAGAACTTGAGACAATATCTATGCATTGTTAGCAAATATAACCTGCTTTTGGTCTATGCAGTGTTTTTTTTCTCCACTTATACTCCATTGCCATCTGTTTCCTGATATTAAAACATTTAACAGCTGCTTTTCTGGCTAAGAAAGAAGTCACCATCCGTATATCACATGCGGAAGTGGACTCTCTTGTCTTGTTCACTTAATGTATGAATGTTAACTGTCATCTGGCCACCCTATATATCCTGACAGTAGTGGCCAGCTCTAGACAGATTTATAGCAGTGTTATTTCCAGTCTGATGTCGAAAGGGGGGAGTACTTCTAAAAACCATTCTGGGCTCTACTTGCCAAACGCTGGAAAGCTGGAAAGGCTGAAATAATTTACGATCTGTTCCCCACCGATGAATAACTGTTGCACGTCGATACTGCGGTTATGCACGGTACACATTGACGTTTTATCGTAATGCTACATTTTGTAGTGTTTTTAATATGTTAATGTTTGATAGAGCAAGTTAGACCTCTGTGATGTATTATTAATAACAGTAATGCAGACTGCAAAAATGCATTTATCGACATTGAAATTTCTGTACACAGTGTATTTGAACTTTTACTTGAATAAAAATTTTAACTGTATCTCCAGTATGTGTAAAGCATCAGGTCAGGGATAGTGTATCAAAAGACAAATAAATATCCTTCAGCGCATATATATATATATATAGAAATGTCATCTACATTTTATATATTTAGTCTTAATCCTGTCGCATCATGGTCTAAACAAATAATTCTTGAACAAGTTTACAATAATTTGTTGAAATAATGTTTGTCATTGATGATATTTATTTTTCGTTCGATCCATTCCTGAAAGGTATTTATTTATACGCAAATGTAAGTGCATGGCATTTTGGACCGGTAAGTATTAAACAGAGCATGATGGTGATAACCTTAAATTAATTCCTTGTTTCCTCTCCCTGAGTTTATTATTCTTAGCTTAGGCCAGGTGTAGTCGTGCCGAGTCGACTATAATTGTGTGCATGCTACTTAGACGAAGACCGCAGTGGTAATAAACCGAATTACACAATAAATTCTTCCCAGATGGCCTGCAAACGTATCTCCCTGTCCTGTCGGCTTGTGTTCAAAGTGTGTCCCGGTTTGCTTAGGTCCACACACACACACACACACACACGGTCACATAGCGCATGGCGATTTTGAATGTTTGGGTTAGCCAAAAGATTGTTTCCATCTTGCAGTCCGCCAGATTTTAGACCATTCCTTTACTTCCTCTGCCAGCACAGTTATGGACTGTGTTGCTTAGCTGTGTTTTGATAACCCCTTAATTGATGTACAGTTCAGGAAGCTGTTGAGGAGTGACTGTGGATGACAACTGTGGCCATTGCTTACTTCATTTTGTATTTGCATAGATATTCTAGTAAATGCAAGTACTAAATTATCAAACTTCCTTTAATATTTACATGATGGTGTAAGCCTGTAAGGTAACCGGGGTCTACATTAAAGTGCCAAATTGAACCTCCATTTTATCTCTGCTGATATGTGTAAACTCTCCTTAAAAGTAGCTGCCCCTGAGGGTGCTTCATCAAACAGACGATGAAGAAATCAATCAAAAACCACAGCGATGGCAGAGAAATGGAGAACTGAACCCCGTCCCGATCTCCGAAGCATTCATTTTCATTTAAGTAAAATATGAGAATGGCAGTGGGGATTAATGGTTTGTTGCAGCGGAGGTTTTGGGTTTCTGCAGGTCAACTCCACGCTAAGCCTTCAGTTCATGCTAATCTTGCAGAACATTGGCTATGAAAATGTCTTCGTCCAGGTTCTTGTTGGAACCCCAGCCCTACCGCTCAGTGCAGAGAAGCCCTACGCCATGGGCCTCGTTTATGGGCTTGTTTAAACAGTCACTGTTTTGCTTCTCCGCAGTTCTCTCACAGATTTCCACACACCGTGCCGACAGGGTGCTATTCGGGGAGGGAGACGGAGTTAATCCGCAGTAGTCGGTGAGCGTGCCACACAAAGGCTTCTTGGGAACACCTTCACCAGGAGGGATCACCACACACTCCAGGGTCATCACATCTAAGGGAGCGAGTTGGAGCACACACACACACTCACACACACACACCCAAGCCTGTGTGGCAGTGTGCAAAACCACAAAGCGACGCGTGATCCTCATATTGGAACCAGCTGCCTTGAAAACCCCTGGCTCAAGGTTTACGATGTGCCCGGTTCACCAATTCACGCTTGGAAAACACAGAGTAATTATAGTAATAAACGTCTTAGCCGTGTGAATAGATTCGAAGGATTATCATCCATCTTCTGACAATTCATCTAGGACAGGGTTGGGTGTTTGAACGGATTACCCTCATGATTAAATGCATGGCTGAAGTTTGTTTAGTTACTTGTTCACTTATCTGTCTTCGGTATTAGCCTTACATTTGTGTGGTATGTCATGAGCAGATGCTGAAATTGGGTTTTGAAACACTTCTAGGTAGAGGAAAGGGAGGAGGGCTCCACCTCTACAGCGTGCCGTGGCGTGGTCCTGATCTCAGTTTGACAAAGCACCATCCTCTGGTTAGCCATGATTCATATCGGCGTACACGCCCTTACATCTTATTCTTCCAACAAAGGCAGCACACCTAATTGTTAGACTAATCCTGGTGTTGTGAAATTCCTCTGGTGCCTCACAGCAACAGGTACCTCCTCGAGTGTTTTGCGTTTCTGAACATGACAACATTAATAATGCATTGTGCATGTGTGTAAGCCCAGTGTGTGTTCCATAACCTGCCATATACCACCGTCAGGGCAATTATTTTTGAAAAGAATAGTCGTGATGGAAAATTTATTTATCAAGAAATCAGGAAAATATATTTTATTGACTCCCGGTACATGATTTATGCCACATGAATCTCAGATGGGTCCGAATATTTTTTATACCTAGATAATATGATGCAACAGCCTTATAGATGCTCCTGTGTAAGGGCATGTTAAGTTCAGGAGTAAGTTACTTGTAGCTAACAGTACATTTTGTTTTCGTTGTACATTTCGTTGTCCCTCTGTTTTTTCTTACTCATAACACTTGTTTCTGATCTCCAAACAAAGGGCGAAACCCGAGACACGGTTTCATCGAAAAACAGTAATTTCCCGTATCACCCATGTAGCAAAGTAACAAGTGAATTCAAATCTAATAACGGGTTAAAGGAAAGCAGATCCGCCCCAAGCTTGACTGCTGCCAGCCCTGTTGATTCTACCCATGTCTTAGATAGAACCATTCCAGCAATGGATGGAGCTGGATACGGGGTCACAAGAAGCGGCAGCAGACCAGGCCTCGGTCAAAAGAACTTACTGAAGACCTGAGAACGAAAGTCATTGAAATATATCAGTCAGGAAAAGGGTACAAAGCATTCTCTAAAACGTTTGGACTCCAGCAGACCACTGTGAGAGCCATCATCTCCAAATGGCAAAAACTTGGAACAGCAGCAAATCTGCCCAGGAACGTCAGCTTGGTGGGGGGGACAGTTACTTTGTCACACAGGTGATGCGGCTTGGGTGAATTATTTTCCTTCAATAAACCAAAAATTTAGTTTTGCATTTACTCAGGTTGTCCTTTGTATTATACTAAACTTGTTTGTTGATTGGACACGATTACGTGTTATGGATAAGCGGAAAAGAGAGAATTAGCGCTTTGTCACGGCACTGTGTATCTTGACCGGAGGTACAGCACCTTCCACCCAGGCTTGTATTTTCTAATCACAGATCCATGTTCTTCACTCTCTAGATGCATTGCTTTTGTAAGTGTGACAGGTAGCTGGATCACCATAGACTGGTGTTGAGAGAATTGGGAAGTGTTCAGTATAACCAGGACTACCGTCACATAAGCTGATGCCAGCAGTATGCAGTGTGCAGACTGCAATAGTCTGTTCTTGTCCTAACAAAGACAATAAAAGCTTTATATATTCTCTCTCCTTGAAGACAAGCCAGTTTTATTTATTACTAAGTCTTTGAAATGTATTATTTCCACACTTTGTCGATTACATAATTTGAAAGTGTACTTCACTCTATTGTCTGACTCCCTAAGTCAGCCGTGTTTATCAGTTGATAGAGCCCTTTGAGACACCTCTGCAAAAAAAAAAAAAAAAGATGATTCTCTAGGTAGCTTGTGGGTTGGAAGAAATGAGTAACTTTCATGAGATCATTACACTGACACCTAGTGTTCATTCTTGTCGTTACTTCAGTGGCATCACTCGTTAATTCTAGTGTTGTATTATAGGTAGATTATGATATTAGGGTCTTCCCACTGGATTCTTCAGCTTGTAGAGGTTAAGAGGCACAGATGTGGCGTAAGTTTTTCCTATGTGAGATTCTGAAGATAGAAATTAATACAATTAATTTTAGCAATTATCAGTGCATAATAGTTCTGTATTGCGTTTTCTCTGTTTTCTGAGCTGCCTCCATCTCACATACTTATTTTTGGTTGGTCTGCGCTCTTTTAATTCTTTGGAGGGTTAATTGATATCTCAAAGTGCCAGCTAAAGATTTATCAAATGTTTAGGGAAGCGCACTTGAAATTGAAAGATTGCAGGTTTGAATCCCTGACCAGCAAGGCACCACTGAGGTACCCAGAGTAAGGTACCACCCCCAAGCACTGCTCCCCGGGCGCTGAATTAGCTGCTCCCCGCTGTGTCACATATGGGTTAAATGCAGAGGACACATTTCATTGTTGCGCACTGTGTGCTGTGGTGTGTCAACAATGACAATTAATCATTAAATTAAATTAAGTTAATTGTTGCAGTAATCTTAAACAAAATGTAATCATGAATGTTTATAACATCAATGTAAATTAGTGTTAATAGTTTTAGTGACTTCAATATTAATATCAAATATTCAATGTCAAGTCAATAGTTTACTGATAGATTTGAATTATTGCTGTTTCCGGTCAGCAAATAAAATTTAAAAATCTGCAGCATGGTCAGTTTCTTGATTTGAATATCACACATTCTGGAATTTGAAGCACAATCTTCTGGCCAGAATTTTATTCTTTTAACCATTTCATTGAATATAGCTACCTATTTGTCACCAAAAATTCTTCTGTTTTCCTTTATTTTTGCTCTTTGGATTGATGAACTTAACTAACTAAGCCTGAGTCATATTTGTGTTCGACTGCTCTGCGGCTATAGAGGATTGGTGCTGCCTGGGTGAAACTGACACGCTCTGTATAGTTGGTCCATTCTCGGTCGACTGCCCATGTGCAGGCCACATGAGCGTGAAACCCACTGCAAAAAGGCATCATTGTGCTGCGTTCTGTCAGTGCATTATTACACGTAATTGTTCTCAACGTTAATCGGCCCTATTCTGAGCAAGTTGTATATTCTCAGGTATCAACGCTGCTGGTTCCCTTTTCACTGAGTAAAACAACACTGGCCTGTTAGCCTTAAGCTGACATTTAATGCTTCATTGCTCTGGAACGGTCGCCAGAATTAGAGTTCGAATACTGTTTAGACCACAGCGAATGATTGAGTTTATCACTGTTTATTAATAAAACGACATGTTATGCATCAGGTGCTGGTTGTATCTGGACATTGGCTGGCCCTGAATGCTTTTGATTTCAGTGCAGTTCTATAGCGCAGGCTTCAGTTTGATTGACTGCTTACATGGCCTTGTGTAAGACTGAAACCCAAACATCGCACAAAGGGGAAAGAAAGCATTTTCATGACAAGCTACCATTGAATGACTTTGCTGGACTTGCCTTCTTTTCTGAGAATGCCAGGTGCAGAAATTGGCTTGTTTAATTTACCAAGTCTACTTTGTTTGGTTCATAGCTACTATTTATGCATGGCCACACATGGTTCGCTGAATGTAACACTATAGTATAAACTCAATATTTGTTTGTTTTTTGGTTTTTTTTTAAATAAAAAAGGTTAAAATGCTTTTATTGTTATTTCAATTCCTACTCAAAAATTGCCTTTTATGTTTTGCTATTTTTGGGGGGTTCTGTGACATAACGCTTGTCAAAAAATGACGTTTTCTCTGTTGTCTAACTGTTCAGACTTGAGCAATGTATCATAACCCAAAATCGAATCAGGAAGATCCTTGTCTGATGGACGTAAAGATGCTTTGTAATATCCCCAATAGAACAGCTTCCTAGGAGGTCAGGTCAGGACACTGAGGAGGGTATGGTCACCTTGTCTCCTTCCTGTTTCTCTTTTAGCATCATGATACACAGATGGAGGTGTTTTAGACAAGAAGCCCTTTATTTTACAGCTGATTTTGCAGCTGATTTTATTATTACTAAAATTTTACTCCTTTTCCTTCATTTCCTGTATAATCTGATTTATCTGGTGACTGTCTTTAATGTGCTAATTCTGCGATGCTCTTCTTCCAATAAGTTTAATTATCTTTCTCATTCGTATATTTTCCGGAACTGCTTATTGCATGCAGGTTCACGGTGGTCCTGCAGCCTGTCTGAGGAAACACAGGGCACAAAGCAGGGGATGGCCTGGATTTAAAGGCTGCATCGGATACAGAATCACATACTATGGGGAACTGAGGGACGCCAGTTCACTTAGCCGCGTGCCATTGGACCGTCAGAAGTACCTGCAACACCTGGCAGAAACATCCAAATGCAAGGAGAACATACCAACAAAACACGCAATTTGGCTTGTAGTCAAGCCCATGTCACCGGTGGGTGTGAAGCTACAGTATCGCACTCTGAGCTTCCACTCCAAGTTTAATTAAAACTGATCCCTTTTCCATTTCCTAATTAGTATAATTACTAGTCCAGTAAGAATGGATTCATTTAGTACGTCCCTGGTTACGTCAGCCTGACTCGAGTGTTCAAGAGCCAAGACTAATGGTGATTCGATCAGACTGATCTTTTAGAAAACACCATTCAGATAATTAATTCATCTAGGCTGAGTGTAATGGCTCAAAATATAAGCCTGTCTAAGGAAAAATACATATATATATAATTTATCTTGGCCCAGTCTTTATATTCTGGTAAGAAATGTATGAAACATGTGAAACCCCGAGTTTGGTGGCTCTTATGTTTAACTCTGAGATTGACAAAAGCAGATCTGCAGTACAGGGTCATGTTCCCATTTCGGAGGTAACAGCTTTCATTTCACCTGATCGTTAAGGCTGCCACTTTTAGAAATGCCAGTAACTTTAGACTGGCAGGCGCAGCTCTGTCTAGGTGTCCTGGTGCACATCTCTGCGTAAGGCTCTCATTTCCCCGTTGTTGTACTGATGCCGCATCTGACGGGAAGCTCATTGTTTGGTTCCTCCCCTGTACAGCTATCAGGGACTTTGTGTTTCGGAAAACAGTGATAACAGCCCTCGACAAACTGCATCATTAAAGCCTCAAACACGGGGAAAATATTTTGTCTCTGCATGTGGTTTCACATTCCAGATTATTGTGGCAATGATACTGTTTTGTTTTTATTTTTTGATTATAAAATGCAAACCTTTTTTTTTTTTTTTCTTTTTTTTTTCTTTCTTGATACCTGGCATTTTGGCTTTCCTCCAGCTTGTCTCAGCATGCGTCCAGAGCTTTTCTGATTCAGACAGACTTTTTCATACCATGAAATCTTTACTTTCACCATGGTATAACTTCTTGATTATGGGCAGCATGGTGGCACAGTGATTGGAGATACCAGATTGCCCGTAGGTGTGCCTGTGTCGGTGAATGGTGTGTGAGTGGGCCGTGCGATGAGTTGACGCCCCATCCTGGGTCGTTCCTTGCCTTTCGCCTATAGCCTCCAGGGTAAGTTCTGGACCCCCGTGACTTTGAATATGATAAGCGGTTATAGAAAATGGATGGGTGGATGGAAAGGTGGAACATCTTGATCATTGAAACTGATTGCCTGCCATGCAGACGAGCATGCACACCTCTTAAAACAGTTATTAGCCTTCGGTAAACTTTAAAAAAAACTTTATACACTTATGTTTTGTGTTCCCGTTATTAGTAATTTATTATTTGTTTTTGGCAGTTTTCAGAAGGCTGAAAATTAATGGAGCGTCAAGTGTTTTTGGCTCAAGTTCTTTGAAATGAAAGTGACCAAATTCATTTAATTGCTTTTTTAAAAAATGGAAGAAATATAGGTTTCCCAAAAGTTAAAGCCGATGTTGTTTCTGCCCTTCTAGGAAATACCCTCAGTGATGTTCGACAAAGTCTGTGAGCCACATTTCCCTCAGCGTGTGGTGCACAGTTTACTGAGATGATTTTAGGCCTTATGTGCTCTCTAGAATGGGCCCAAATATATATATATAAAATTCAGTAATTTAGGAATATACAGACGCTCCCCGGGTTACGGTGAGGTTAGGTTCTGATAACCTTCTTAAAATATCTTAAAATCTTAAAAATATCGTAAGGCGAAAATGCATTTTGATACGGTACACCTAACCTAACAATCATCATAGCTGAGCCTAGCCTAGCCTACCTTAAATATGCTTAGAACACTTACAGTAGCCTACAATTGGGCAAAATCACAAAGCCAATTTTATAATGTGTGAAAATCTCATGTAATTTATTGAATAATGTACCGAAAGTGAAAAACAGAATGGAACTGGAATACCCATCGTAAAGTGGAAACATAGTAACACGGACCATCGAAACCCAGGGAGCATCTGTAATTCAATTAATGTCACTTTATATTAGATGCTTCACAATTGCCTGGAAGAATGAACTTTGCATGCTGGGCAGTTTTTATCTTGCTTTTTCTTTTTAATCGTGGAATAGCCATGTCTCCCCTCATTTAAACAGAATCAGCGTAATCGATCTGCACATGAAGATTGTGGAAATACCCTTTACCTTCTCCTTCGCTTTCTTCAGCATAATTAAATAATGGATTTCATTTCAAAACTTAGCAGTAGCCGCGAAGGAGAAATTGCATTCAGATGACCTGTTTGTTTTTCTTCGCTGCCCTGCTCAAGCTTGAAAGTCATTTTTATTTTCTTTACCCCCCCCCCCTCCACTAACATGACAAGAACCAGCACATTGAAACCACTGTCCCTTGGAAGTGTGTCATACTGTGGAGGAAAAATGCTTTCGGTTAGTGTCACAGAGCGGAGAAATTCCCTCAGCACTAAACACCTGCTATTTCACTCAGTTGTCGGACTCATTTCTGTATCACTTCAGTCGTTTCCCAAAAGCAAAATACAAAAAAATCTGCTTTTGACTTTGTGAATAAAATGTTATAGGAAAAACAAAAGTATTCATGTTTACAGTGATTCGAATGACTGCAATTAATTTAGATTTTAGATTTTATTTTTTGAGAAGCACGGTTATCTGGGAAAATGTTTTAACTTTTCAAATACGAGTTTAATAATGTAGCTAGACTGTTAGATTAGGTAATCGTGTTGTGTAACAATCCTCCACCCTTAAAACTTTGTCCATATAATAAATTACCATATGTATAATGTTCTTTAGTTAATGTGAATTTAGTTAGAATTGGGAATACAAATTGGAATTTCTGGAAGTGAGATGAGGAGCAGAGAACCGGGACACTTGTGAATCTGCAGCATCTTCCCAGTGTCTGCACTCATTATCACTATGTGTTTGTGGTCACGGAAACCATCAACTGCAAAATAAAAAGGGAAAAACACAACCCCGGATTTCTTAGAATTATTCAACGGGTTTGATAGCTCAAGCATTCCAGAAATGGTAAAACAGTCCTTCGTCCGGAGGCAAACAGTGGGACTGCTCAGAATAGCCTGCAGTGATAGCTGTATATCCCATTTGCTAAAGCCACGCTCTGTAAACAAGCTGTCGTCCTTATATTTTTACTCAAGTTGAATACTCTGTTCAAAGTAATCTGAAAATTAGAACTTTGTGCAGCAGCATGTAGTGCTTCCAGAGCTGAGTATTAGTAATCACATTACTTTACATTACTGTAATTTATTTCACCCAATCACAAGCCATCTGCCCTCACCTGTAAAGAGCTGCCTCTTCTCAGTTGTACAGACCTGACTGTCAGGAGGCTGAATTACATTTTTTTTGGCAAAATACATGCAGGCTAACTAGCTCTCTATGAGATGGAGTGCAGGCAGAGTAGTATGGATGTGGTGAGAAGACTGCATGGCTGGACTAAGATACCTAAAAGCTGGGAAGCCTGTCTCACTCTGACAAGCTAACTAGCTAGCTGTGAGAACCAACAGAAGGGTTACTCTGGTACAAATGGTGGATAATTTTGAAGATAATGAGAGTAATGTGTCACGACACACAGGGCATGGAGTACTGTGGTGTATGGGGCTTTGTAGTCAGTCGCTGGCCAGTCAGACTGCCCACGCCGACCCCTGTCTACTACCTAAAGCACCTACGATGTGCATGCGGGTGTCATAACTGGACCTTGGAGCAATGGGAAAAGGTTGCCAGGTCCAACGAATCCTGTATTCTGTTGCATCATTTCAGTAGTCAGGTACGTGTCAAGCTTCTGTGGGATGCGTGGAAACGACAAGTCCAATCTGCGACTGCATAAACCCATATGAGCAGGGCTTCGTGCATTGTGTCGTGCCACATTACGCCTGTGATCATCATCAAAATGATCAGTCATTTCTGCCATTGCAGCCCTTTTTAATGTGTTGTGTTACTGTATATGTTTGCTGTATGATGTCATTGTTATACCAGAAAAATAACAAAATCACCTGTTACTTGGACTGTTACTTTTGTTTTTTTACATTGCCGTGACTTGACCATGGCTAACCATTTTCCCTCAATATTGCTCATCAAGCCATTTATTTATTTGTGTCCCTGCCCCCGCCCCCCTCCATAAGGCCTTGTACCACCCTCTGCAGATGGTGTTTTGAACCAGCAGTTCCATTTTTGTAATGTTTGTTTTAAACTATTTAGTGTGATAAAATTGCCGGATTTGTTTGGACTTGCTTAACTTCCCCATGCCTCCCCCCCCATCTCAGTTTTTTTTCCTCTGCATTTATTTCTGTTCTACATAAAAACAGGCCTTCCACAGCTCTCCCTCTTGCTATTTTAAATTACCTGCACCTAAACGCACACGATTGTGTGACATCGTGGTCAGCCTAGCCGCGTTTAGGCCCAGTCGACTCCTTGATAGTTGTACGCTTGTATTCTGCTATTTGCCTCACTTTCACATAGCTTTGGATGAAGGTATCTGCTCAACAAAGGAAATGCAAATGCCTCGTGATGACTTAAAAAGGCCCTGAAAAGTTAGCCTGCTCTATATCGTTAACCCTGTCAAGTTCTAGTTAACCTAACCTGGGGTTTGTGTAGAACAAGCAGGGTTAAGCATCCAGTGAAAAGCTTGCAGAAGGTTAGCACTGTGATCTTTCTGTAGGAAAGAAGTTGCTGAATTTTTAGGCATCCACTGCATTCAGATTTTCAGGAGGACAGGTATCATTTTGCAAGGAAGGTGACAGTGATAAATGAGGTGCGTCAACTCTTGTGAAATAAAATAATTGCAGCGCTCAGTTGAGAAGACATTTGTTTTTTCTTCTGTCCTAACTGCAGGTTAGGAGCGTTGTTTCCAGACGATCGCAACATCATTATTGGGACAGCTTAATTCTGGGGGGAAAAAGGAAAAAATACGAATACTTTTTAAAATAATGCAGGTTCTAGCTTCAGAGACTGTGAACCGGCAGGAATCCATAATGAGTGTGGAACCTGGAAGATGGATAAGGACACCTAAGAACAGAGAAGCTAGCTGTTCCTGAGTGCGCCTTTCACGGCAGGAGTCTGGTGATTGTAGCAACTGACATCTGGATTTTTTATTTTTTTAGCACCATTATCTCGAACCTTGGACGCGGATAGCGGCGGCTCGGCCTGCCTGTTAGCCGGGTTCCACTGCCACTCTTGATTATCAGAGACGCGTAATGGTTTTGTAACCGTTAGTCCATTGCAGAGGAAGCATGTCTCCGGCTTCGCATAATGATTTATGGGCCACATCTCATGCCAAGTAAACAGTAGCCAAGATGAAAAGGAATGCAACTTTTTTGACCCCACCAACCACCTCTTAAAGAATATTAATAACAACCATTGTTGTTTTAGCAAATGTATCCAGGACACACTGTACCGACACGAGAGTTGAGACGAGTGTCAAACACGCATAAGTGATTTGGAAGCCAAGACAGGAGCAAGACGAGTAATTATATTTGATCAATATTTTCTTACTTCAAAAAACACGTTATAAAGAAAAATACATAAGTCCATTTTGCCCATATCCGTCAAAAGCAGTTGCCATTGAAAAATTATCGAAAATAAACATCACTAAACAAAATAGTTATTTGTTAGTTTTCTGAACAAATGATCCTTCTGGATTATATGTATTTTCTCTGTTTGCTTGTATTCTAGCTCCAGCAAGCAGCAGAGGTGTCACTCGTGAGAGGAGCGAGGGTCATCTCTGCTGAGGATATTCTGTTTCTGATGCGCAAAGACAAGGTGAGCACAGCTTCACACACGTTACACACCTAGCGCCATTCATGCGTATACGTGCATTGTTTGAGTGATGCGGATATGTGTGGCATCCTGTTATGTGTGACCGGAAGCACCCCACCCAGTGCATTAATTTGAAGTGTGTTACAAACTGTAAGCTGACATGTAACATGCACGGTCTTCGTTTTTTTTTTTCCTTTATTCTTAGGTAGATGTGGACATAAAACAACCATGCATTTGAATGTCCAAAAATTAAATCCTTGTTGTTTGGTGTTGTTTTTAATCTGGAGCCTGTGTTTAATTGTATTCCCTCTTTTATGTTTTATAATATGTATTTAGAATTTAATTGTTAATACTGCCCTGAATTTTGTAGTAGTCGCTAGTAAGTAGTTTGGATGGTTTATTGGGTATGATTTATCCGTGTATATTGTTACAACTCTTTTCTTTATGCTAGAAAAAAGTGCGACGTCTGCTGAAGTACATGCAGTTCAGAGACTATAAGTCGAAAATACTCAAGACCATCGACGACGACGATCTGCTTGATACCGGTGTGTGTTTCAAGTATGTTTAATTGAAATGGGCTTGAACGATTGTCTTATGGATTTTTTGCCCCCACACACCAGAGCATCAGTATTTTTTTCTGATCCTCAAAGATGCGTGTTTCAAATCTGCATTCAGCATACTGAAAGTAGAGCACTGTGCCATATTTTTCTATATAAATCGCATGCTAAGGTTGGAAAATGTGTGTTTTAATGTTCTGCCAATACATTAATACTTAAACACTGCAATCATTTGAAGATCGTTGCGATCTTTGAATCCCAAATTTTCTGCCATTGTATCCATGTACCAGTGCAGTCATTTTTTCCAGTCTGTCTATCAGGCCTCCTTGCAATCATCTTCTGAAGAACTTTATGTAAAAAAAAAAAAGCCCTCATGAATAGTTTTTCACCATGTCTCTTTCGAACGATGATACATAATGACCTGTGATGCAGCTGAGGTAATTTCACGTGCCGCGCTGCTTCTGTAACGCAGACGGAAGCTTTAAAGAGACTTTCCAGTTTTCGTATAATGATCCACCGCAATAAATTGTTGATCGCACAGAAATTAAGACAGGGTTGAAAAAAAAAACTTCAAAAATTAGTTATGATGAATCTCTGGGATATTTGCCTCTTGTTCCAGTGAAACCTAAGCTTTGGAATAATGTTAAATGCAGTGTTTAAAAGGAGCAGTCTGGACGTCTGTTGCAACGGAGACTGTATGTCTGTGCATAATTTAGTCTTTTTTTTTTTCTTTTTCAGAAGAGATCGTACACAGGCAGGCTGGGAAAAAATTGATGCATTGCCTAAATTTGCTTTAGTATCAGACACTCAACAGAATAAATGTACGTTGATTAGCATGACTGCTTACATTAAGAAAAAAGCACTGGAGAGAGTTTAGAAGTTGACCATTTTGTAACTTTTATGTTTTTATAGTGGTCTTGCTTATAAGATGATATGATATCCATAGAAGAAATGTATTAATATTCTTTGCTTTAACATTACCCGCGTAATTATATTTACTGTTGCTTACTACTGCTTATTGCTTACTACCAAAGATGAGGAAATGAATTTAAAAAGCTTCCCTTTGATTTTAATGCTGGTAGAATTGCAATAATTTCTGCGGTGGGTAGTGTGCAGAGTGGAGTGATTGTTCAATCCCTTATTAGGGTTTTGCGGATACAGACGAAGTGTGATTTTAAGTGTGATTCAGCCATGCGACTGCACTGGGAGGATTTCACCTGTCGCTTCTTCTGTCATGGGCTGCAGCCATGCGACTGCACTGGGAGGGTTTCACCAGTGGTTTCGTGTAGAAAAACCCTCTTTGAAAACCATAGTATTCTGCTTCCATACATTTCTATGCCAAATAAAATTAATTGCTTTCAAAATTGGCACTTTCACTGCCGGTAGTCATAAGTTCAGTGATTTATTGATTACACCACAATGTAAATTTTGATGTGTGCAATATATAGGTTGTAGGACTTGTATACTTAGGTGCTAGCCAAACTTCACACTGGATGTCTGTTGTTTAATTATCACAATGTTTTTCAATATCAATACAGTCCTGCAACATGATATTAATAAGGCTTAATTATATAAAATATATGAATGCCCATGACCCAGACCAGGACAAATGGTTGGACGATGGATGGATAGATGAGTGGATTATGGAATAGAATGGATACTCGTTTGCAATATTATTTGCAAATTTTTCTATTGATGTTTTAGAAAGATGTCAAGTTGCATTGGACTTGGATAGCTACCATCAATCTGCAGTGGGATCTGGGTCTGCTTGGCATACATATCTCCTTTTTGTAGTATAAAGGTAAAGCATTTTTTAAGAACTTTGGTCTAATGCCCGAGATGACCAAGTTCCTCCACCCATCCGAGAAACAAAGTCCTTGTGTTTCTGTACACATTGAAAGTAGAGAGACTTCATTTCCATGGAATGTGGTGTTGATAATGTGCATCTTGCTTCGTCTGTTTATACGATCGAATTAAAACGAAGTTCTTCTCTACTGCAGATTAGCGTTGTTTATTATTTAAGCTAACCAAAATTTTCGGAGCTCTCTTATCCATGTAAACACCCCACTGCATTCAATGTCAAGTTTAGGATGCGCTAAAAACAAAAGCAAAGGACTAATTATGTATAACAAAATATTTGTGTAATTTTGAAAGGTTCCGTTTGTACTGACTGGCATTTTGTACCATTTTGATTTAATTGCCCTGTTTACACACAGAATCCGTAATTACGGTCCTTGTCAAGGTTGTGTCATCTGACATCAACCAGATTTGAAAGCTACAGAAGTAGTTATTAAGGTGCCATAAATTCTCTGCCTGATGATTTTATTCTTGAGGAATTGCTGCAGCACGCATGTAATTTGCTGCCAGAAACCACTTTCTTCTTAGTCTTCTAAGACTTTTTTCAATACGTTCTCTAGGTAAATAAAACGACCTTGAGAAATGGTTCTTTGTACAGTAATAAGTCAAACAGTGCGTCACTAACATATAGAGAAACATTTTGAGGGATTTTGGTTTAAGGCAGGAGATGCTTTTTTTGTGGGATTAGGAGTGAGACAGTATGGAGAATCGCTTTTCATGCTCGTGCTGTGAAGTTCCGTGGCTTGATTGCTATCATATACAATAAAATCTAAAGCAATGAATAATACATGAATCTTTTCTCTCATTCATGCAAACGCATTTTAATGCAGTTATTTTTGAGCAATAAACTTAAGCCTTGCAACAAAATATGGATCACAAAAAAAACAATTAGTTGTGTCTTGACCTTTGGCCTTCAAATCAGCAAGTTCTAATCTCCAGTTCAAGGAAGTTTGTCACATTTTACCCTGATAAGTCCAGTAGTGACTCTGTACTCATCTAAACTAAGCCCAGCTGTACTGATGCTCAAAGTTTTAGATGTGACATCCCATTTTCAGTCTGAAGCTGTAACTACTGGTTACAATGTTTGTGTACAGAAAACCAAGTTATCTGTCTAGTTTTGCCACACAATGATTGAATGACGGCTTGAACTGTGTTTGACCTGCATAGTTTTAAAGATTGTCTTATGTGGTGTTACAACAATACATAATTTAATCCCCACATAGAGAAAGATACTCTGAGAATAGTCATTTCTAGTTAACTGGAAACCTGCCGTTTGTAAATTGGAAGGAGCCAGTTGAATTTCTTGTTGATTATTTTCTTGTCTAAGCAAAACCTATATTAATATATTAATTCATCAGCTGGTTAATTAAACTTTGAATTTCTCTGAAAAATGACATGGGTTGACAACAGAGAAGTGGGTTAACCCTTAAATATGTTTGCATAACGTGGGTGTATGTGGGGGGTCTCCGCAAGCTGGGGGTAGGTGTAAACACTCACAGCTGCCTTACAGATGTGTGCAGACTAAAATCAGCTTTCTTTTTTGTTCCCCCTCTTCCTGTCTGCACCCACATATAGACAAATTCAGCAGCAGCAATAACAAAAGACAGAAGCTCGTCCAGGATTTCCTGAGCTCCATCGACCAGACAGGGGAGTTCTTATCCCTGATGGACGAGGATGATCTGGATGATGTGAAACAGGAACGGCTTGAGGTGGGTGCAAGGCCTGTGACTGGACGCAGCATTTAAAAGATTTATACGAACAAAGGCTTAATTTTGTGGTTTTGTGGCTTTGTGATTCATAATGTCCCCTTCCGACTTATTTAATTTGTATCTAAGACCCTGTTAAATCAGGTGTTGAAATTGTTTTATTGACCACAGATCTACCTCATGCAACTGTCAGGGTAGCTTAAAGCAATATAATTATTTTAATTGCATCACTGTGACCCTAAGCCTCCCTTAGGGGGGCGCTGTGTGGCTCAGCAGGCTAAGCCTCTGGGCCTATGAACAGAAGGTCACCGGTTCTGCCTCTGCAGTCATGTGTGTGGCCCTTTAAGCAAGGCCTTGGTGCTGCAAGGTGGCCCTATGCTGTGACCCCCAAGCTTACATTCACCTGCATGGAGAGCAAGATGGGGCAAAGTAAAAATAACATACTAAAGTCCCACACCCCCAAAAAAAATCACACTGCTATATGTCTACTCTGAGCTAAAGGCTTTTCAGTACACTGTCATCCCCACACGTATGTAGTTTAATCTTCCATTAAACCGTTCTGATTTGTCTTCCGTTCAGCACAGAATCTGCTTCTGTGCTGAATTGCCGCTGCCTGTTCTGCCCTGTCCTCACACACTTAAGACCAGTGGCAGATCCTGACAAGGACAAGGTGGGCAGATGCCCAGAGTGCTGTTTTCTGAGGGGACACTCCTTGGACAACTGTTATCGTCGACAACATTTGCCTGGGGGGGGGGGGGGGGTGGGGTTCACTATTAGTAAGTATTGCCTAGAGTACCACATAGGCCTCAGCTACCACTGCTTAAGAGTGGAACCTATTCCATGAATCAGGGGCAACAGCCTAGCCCTCCAAAATAAACTGCTGACATACAGGCGCATAACAGACTTCATGCCGTATTTATTTCAACAGTCACTACTGGCAAATCAGCCAGTGCAGATCTGAACCGTGACCTAGGCTGCAGTCTCTGCCTGGCATTCAGCTTCAACGGGCTCAGTCACCCAGGAACCACAGCACCACCTATCTACATGAATCTTTCTCTGTTACGACTATATAACAAACAAAGGTCCCGGTAATGAAATATGTAGGCTGCTAACTTTTATTCAGCCTGCCGTAGTCGTGTGGAATCAATGGTAGCAGTATGCAAAGCTCGTGGCGCAGAGCATTACAACCAGAAATTACAACCAAATCCTCAATAGCCTGTATCAGTAACCACAGAACATCTGAATCAGAGTGGAAATGTTCTCAGCATATTTACTTGTAAAACAAAAACATTTTTTGTTTTAATAAAATCCTGATCGGAATGAATATAAAAAGTTCAGCAGAATCCTTTTTGTCCCAAAAAAACCGCTTTTAAATTTCCAGTCAGAAGATGTACTGTAATTACTGTTTTTGTTCAGAATCTTGGAAGGGTCCAAAAAAGTGAAAATAATTTTACATATTGCCATGAGACATCATACGTCCGATTTCTATTAAAACAAAGTCTCATACATTCTGGATGTAGCCCAGAAATGCTTGGCTTTTCCCCAGATTTGTTCTTTATTTTAATGGGTATGTTTTAGCTATCAGTGGAATCTTCAGGGGTAAAGCCCGTCATCCTTCTTGGCCTCCCGGTTTGTCTTTGCTAACACTGCCGATTGGTCAAATGTTTGCTTACACACCCAAATTCCCCTAAATTCTCTCTCTCTCTCTCGCTATATATATATATATATATATATATCCTCTCTCTCTCTATCTCTCTCTCCCCTCTCTCCCTATCTCTCTCTCTCCTCTCCTCTCTCTCCCTATCTCTCTATCTCCTCTCTCCCTATCTCTCTCACTCCCCTCTCTCTCCCTATCTCTCACTCCCCTCTCTCCCTATCTCTCTCACTCCTCTCCTCTCCTCTCTCCCTATCTCTCTATCTCCTCTCTCTCTCTCTGTTAGCCGTAATACCACCTTCTTCTTTGATATTACTGCTAGGCTTTAAAGTCCATAGTAGTTTCCCTCCCTATAGTCAGAACATAAATTAGATTATTGAATTAAACTTCAAATGTACTTTTATGTGTGTTGTTATTTTTATTCCACTTTTAATTACCTAATTCTTCTTAATGTCATTAATGGTAATTGGTTGATGAAGTAAGCAGATTTTTAGTTTTTCCTTTTATAAAGAATTATGAATGAGTCGTTGTTTTATAACGGTCATTATTATAGCTGGGACACGATTTGATCAGATTTTGATTCTCAAGGGCCCAACTTGCTTCAATTTCGATTTGATTCAATTTACCTTTAAAACACATTTACTTATGTGCGATCAAACCAGATTTGTTGTAATAACAGTAACACTAGGCACAATGCTGTAGCTTTAACATTGCAGCACAGAGCAATGTAATCGCTTGTGACCATTACATGGTAACAATAAGATAAAGACAATCATTATATAATAAATAAATAATATGCGTGAAATGTATACTTGTACTAACCCGTTAATACACAGAAATATTTCATCCACACCTTTTTCCTCTGCAGTTGTACCCAGCCTGAAATAAAGCAGTTCAACTTCCAGACTTAGTTGCTTTGCTTCAGTGTTACCTACAACTTTTGAAAAATCACATTAGCAATATCCTCATAATGGACAGTGTTTCTCTATATACCATCTGCTTTTATTTAGTTTTTATTTATTTTGTATTTATATAATTTTATATAACGTCATTTCACATTACTGTATACAATGTACTGAATACCAGACCTGTCCTGACCTGACTTGTCTTGCATTGCATTCACATGCTTGGAGTGCTCCGTTACTGTGACTGACAATGCACCAAGATGGCAGTGTAAAGCGATTGCACGATAGCATTGCAACCCTGCCATAGGTGAGAGAGAAAATAGCGCCACCTATATGATAAGAGGACTGATACGAGTAAAATTCAGCAAAAATATTTTCAGTTGCGGGGAAAACGCCTGAATTAATAAGATCAGTCTTGGGATTTTGTGAATCGATAGTAAATCATCAAAACCAGTAACCTGATTAATCATAAAATCAATATTTTTTCCTCATCCCTGGTCATTGTGAACCTTATTTAAATTATTTGATTATTCATGTGAAATGCATGGTGAATTCACCTCAACCATGTGATTCATGCTGTTTTTCCTGAATCTCAGAACATACCTTTTCCTGTTCCTGAAATACATGTAGTTGATGTCTCACTGCTTCAACAGACGTTCTTAATTATCTTTATCCATTTAATTTATTAAGAATAATATTAATAATTGGAAAAATAGACGTTTACCAGAAGAACTTGCATGTCTTGGTGGAAACTGTCCTCTTGGGAGTAATCACTGTAGCACTGGCTACTTGTTATATTGTTGTTATATTTTTAGGCATGTAATACAGTAATGAATTGTAGTGACAGCGACAGCAAAGTAATTAGATTCCCATCTTCTGTTTACAATATCGGATGAATGGGAATTGTTTTCCAGCTTATGGCGGCCTTACATTTCGGGCCTGAAGAATCATTTTTATTGCTGCGGATTAGACAAGGATGGGTTTTTGTCAGCAGTTTGGACTCTGTTTCCTCAGGCAAACCATCAATCTTTTCTTGGACGCAGTAAGATCTCAGACAGTCTGTTATTTTCTGCGACTTTCTCCGCCGTGTTCAGATGGAAATGTTTAGAAGGCTCTCTGTCATCCTGTGTGGGATCTGCATTGTGTTTGCTGTAACGCCATGTTGACAGCGAGTCTTGAATGGATGCTATTCTGGGACTCTGGGGGATATATATTTTGCAGACACACGCAAAACGGCACACGGCTCCAGCCCAATGGGTTTCCCCCCCCCCCCCCCCCCCTTATTTTTGGCATTAATCGCAGGCGAGAATTGTAGGGCACATCCCAGGCTGAATGCTGATGAGGGTAAGGAACCTGCATCCAGAAGGGGAGCAGACCACCACTGCCATCGTCATGCCGTGTAAATGAGCGAGAGAGAACGAGGCACCCTTAACACTAGCCACGACGCCGATTAAATGCAAATAAAGAAAATGTCGTGGGACGAGCCAGTTTGTAGCTTTTCTGTTTTGCCTTAGTTTTGTATTCTCCCGAGAGCCAAAAGTTCCTCAATTGCATTTCAGTGCTTAAAAGATTTATTTGATCCTAGAATGAGGAGGAAAAAATCTCACAGGCTTCCTTTCTTGGTCATGAAGAACTTTAAAATGGGACATTCTTTGCTGAGGTATTTAATCGTTGGGAAGAGTTCTTAGTTTGAATCTCTGCAATGCACAGTCTAGGCACCCATCAAATTATAGATTTTATTTTATTGTTTGCTCGGTTTTTGGGCAGACTTTGTATAAAAGTTCAATGGCAAAAGACTACTACTTCATTGGAGTAAAGGACATGAAATATCCCAGATTTATAGCTATCCTGAATTTAAATATTATCACTATGCTATACGTGCATTGAGAAGAAACCAGCTGCAAGAAGGTAACAGGATCACCATCAGTGGTAGTCTGCTCAGCTATTTTCCCAGTATCGGTCCTGTTCAATTTCTGCAGTAATATAATCCTGGTCTTTGGAAAAGTAATATTTTAAAACACTCTATCATATTTAGATCAGTTTAACCTATAAATTATTTAAGTACTTTTTAAAGGGTTTAAGGTCACATTCTTCTGTATTGTTGCACTACTTAATAATAATAATAATAACAATAAATTAGTAGTTGATCTTGCCCAGATGGTGACCAATAAACAGAAATACAAATAAAACACTAACATCTATCCATTCATACTGCTTATCTAGTGCAAAATTGTGGTGCGAAACACTAAGAAAAATACGTAAAAGTGACAGTGATGGTTTGAATTACTATGCTGTAGGTGGTGATTTTGCTGTTGCAGCGAAGCTTGTGTTTCTCAGAAGAATTTAAAAATAAAACTCCATGACTGTGAGTTTTGGAATAGGACAGTAGCAGGTCATGCTTCCTAAGGAAATTATTCGTAAATCTTAATGCTTTATTTTTTGTGGCTACCAGTAAGATATTCCTTAAGTTACAGAGTTACAAAGGGAGAAATGAAAACCTCTCAGAAAAACCCTGTATGGACCGCAACACGAGTCTTCGGTATAATCTTTTGTTTTGTTAACATCATAACCCAAAATCTCGCATTTATCATCAGAATTGCTCAAGAGAAAATGTTACGGCTGGAATTCATTTCTTTTTATTATTATTTTTTGAAAAGGAGTTATCCGGTAGACGATTTTTGACGTCATTCTTCTATCACCCAGATCGCGGATGAAAGTTCCATCGATAGCTTCTCTCTACCGTGGGTGTTGCCCCTGTTGTTCACTCTGTTTAACTGAAACTCATCTTCTGCTCAGCACTGGTTAAATTGCCGGACTTCAGTATCGTCTTGATGTTTTTATAGGAGTAAAAGATTTAGGTATTAAGCTATCCAATGCTTACATGTAAAAAAGTGATTAGTGCTGTTGACATGGCACCTGACCTCTTACCCCTCAATCACCTATCTGTAATTCCAGTGCACGTCAGCAGTCAGGCTGAGATGATTCTTGTGTTGCTTCTTGTTTAAAACCTGTTGCTGCATCCTCGCCTAGCTAGAGGTCTGGACCCTGGCAAAGTGCTAATACTACTCTAAATATTACGCTCTTCACAAACAAGTAGGTGTGAGAAGTGGGCACTATTGTTCAACTTGCATCAAAATTGGCAGTGTATATTAAGCTTTTTAAATTCAGTAGTTTATTTTTACATGACTAAGATGGATGTTGCCGTAATAAGTTTAAAGGTGTTTGCGTAATTTATTTTTTATTGTCTTGTAGTCGGACTGAGATCTAGTGGCGTAAAATAAGGGCCAGTGCTTTTCCGTATCTGCCTGTTGGTTCCTCCCGTGCCACACTTGTCATAGCTGGAATCCTGGGGACTTGAGTGTGACTTGAGTGGTCCTGTTTGTCATCCGGGGGAGGGGGGGCACTGATAAAATTGATGTGCCCTGGGGTGTTTCCAGTGCAAATGCGAATTAGCTAAGTGATAAATTTGGCAGCATATGCCCCAGAGGGGACTAAAGGCCAGGAGCGATGCTGGTGCCCCCAGGGGTGCTGTGACATTGATAGCCCAGATCCCACAGCCTTCTTATCTTAAAATAAGACCTGCTTAGCTTCGAGGTGTCGCTGCCGCTCTTGCTGGCAAAGGGGTGCGTTTCGACAGGCCTGGCGCAGACACCAGCAGACGCTTCCGCTGGACTCATTCCGTTTAGCTGCATCAGGCAGCAAATGTTAGGTTTCAAGTTCCCTGGTCGCCTCGTCGTTAACGCTGTTTCTTACGGTTATATTCAGATTTTAGTGGAATTTCCGTAAAATTTCCTCTTTCATTTGCTACTCTGTAAATTGTAAAGTGTGCAGTTATTCCAATTTTTTTTAAACGTGTTTTCATTTGGAACTGTTTTGATGTTGATTTGTATTTTGCCAATGTGTCCATCCATTGTGACATAAGGTGTCAGTTTGTTGTAACATAGCCCAGTACATCCCAGTAATCGTCACACATCTGTGCAGTTATAAAGTATATCTTTATGGATAAATTCTTACATTGTAATTGTATTGAGTGTCATACATTATTAATTGGTAGATGACTAAATTATTGCATTCCCGACAAATGCTTATTACATGCGTGTATTGAGTAATATCCTTTTATTAAATAACAATCATGCACGCTTAGATGTGTTTTACATTTTCAAAGACCTGTTTTAATATAATGACACTTTCTTCTTGTAAGTATCCCAAAACACTACCTGTCTCTTGAGGTTTTCAATGTGATTATGATCATGTAATTTTGGTTGCCCCCCCCCCAACATGCAGAGAATTGAAAGGCAGACCAGGATGATGGACCCCGCTCAGTATAGCGAATTCTGCGAAAGTCGGCAGCTCAGCTTCTGTAAGTATTCTGCCAGACAGGAAAAGTTTGCATCAAATTACACTTTGCGTCAAATTACTTTTATAGTTTTTGCAATTATATGTAGACTTTAATTTATTAAAATATATAAAGTGTATAGCTGTCAGTTTAAACAGGATTCCAGTGCTGTATAGAATGAGGACCCTGGAGACGAAAGTATGGTAACATCTGGGCTGTTGGATGGATTATCATGCATCAGCACAAAGGCCAGCGTGAATATCTCTGCTGAGCTATAGCGCTGGACGCGCTGCTCAGAGGGCCTCGTCTGGGGCCTGGCCAGGGCACCGTAGCATCGCCGCGCCACGCCACGCCACATAGCCGCATTCCTGCCGCGGTGATGCGCTGACGAACCTCGTGCCTCGCCAGCCCGTCCGCGGGAGGTGCCGACCCGGTGATGGGATGTAAATTTACGAGTCTGATCACGCGGCCCCCTGCTCTCCTCCGGTGGGAGGCTGAACACACGGCATCCGTGCCGAAGGTCAGAGATTAAAAACACAGTTAAAAGGAAGCGCAAGTACTTAAAAAAATCACATTGTCTGCTCTGATCCACCAACGGAAATTGGAATTACAGTTTCAGTCGTTTCCCTCAGCTAGAGGGGAAAGGTCATGTCAGCATATAATATGCTAATACTTTTGAATTATGTGTCATGTGTGATGAACCTTTAGAGATAAGGAAGTTTTATGGCTTTTTTAAAGTTTTGCATTGGATACCATTCACAAGTAGCTGCCTGCGCTTATTTTCTCGTGGTTTGGTTGGTGTTTTAACGTTGGCTTTCGATAAGCGTTATCCGTTGAATTGTTTTTTGAAAGGTAGTGCTTGTTTTAAGTACAGTTTGATATTATTGCATGTGGCTGTAAAACCATCTTATAAATCCCAGGTCTGCTTTTGGTCATTCTGAAATTTGACTATACCCTGTAGCAACCATACAGAGTAATTCTACACAATAACATTGTAGAGAGTAACATTGTACACAATGCTGATAGTTCTGTTTTCTGGCCATTTCTCATGAAGAATTCTACTTTGTGGGTTTTCAGCCAAAAAAGCTTCCAAATTCCGTGAATGGCTGGACTGCAGTAGCATGGAGGTGAAGCCCAACGTGATTTCCATGGAAATCCTGTCATATTTGGCATACGAGACTGTGGCTCAGGTAAAACCACATTATGGCTACCCCTGCTGAACCCTGAAGGGGACCCCATACAGTCACGGTCCTTTAATTTCCTCTGTGAACTTAAAAGGTTAATTTGAGGTTAGTTGTGCTTACCAGTGATTCCTAATGACATGGAAAAGAAGTTACGAAAATCTGAAGGATTGGGGAGAGGCTAATTTGATAATATTTTGATATTAAAGGATAATATTTTGACAGGGAAAGCATAAAAGCATCTTGGTAATCTAATTTTTGTTAGAAAAGTAAACCATGAAATAAAATCACAATATTGTGGAAGGAATTACTGATATACAGTATATTTTTGAGGAACTGATCATGATACTTCACAAATATACCTTTTATTTTTTTTCTCTTGGCAAGCATACTTTGTGTTACTGAATCAGTTTGTTATATTTTGAGAATTTTGAATTTCCCAGAAGTCTGTTGCCCACTCAAAATCGCTATTATGTCAAAAGCATTACTGGGATAAACACTGGGAGCATGTATAATGAATTTACACGTTTTGTCCTCCTGTTTCTCATCTCCTGTTTCAGTTGGTAGACCTGGCATTGCTGGTTAAACAAGACATGACCCCTAAAACCGGAGACCCCTTCAGTCACGCCATTTCGGCCACCTTCATCCAGTACCACAATCCCACAGCCGAGGTATTGCCACCCTCTCACCGGTCTTCTGAGTCGCTTGTCTGGATGGCATCATGCATTATTCAACATGCACGTCCCCTGGAAAATATTAAATCCCCACTGTTTACTTCCCAGCCAAGTTTGCGGTAGGTGGTGGTGTGTTGCGGGAACTCTTCTTTCAGGGTTCTTCACTGTCACTGAAACCGTAAAACCGCTTCTTTCTTCCCTGGGTCAAATCGAGTCAAGGCCGCTGTGGGTTGAGGTCCTTGCGAGTTCTGTGGCCAGAACTCCAAGGCTGTTTCTCATCCAGACTGTGTAGGATTGGTCTTAGTGTCCCCAAGACGAGTACGATCTGTAGGTTGCCGTGGCCGATTGACCCTGCGGGTTCTAGAACAGTTGGAGATTGTGTCCTGGTGGTTTGTACTAAAGGCAGTTTCTCTGAGGTTTAAAATTTCTTTTTATTATTATGACCAAGCCCATTGTTTTGTAAACCGGATAATTGAGAGCTGCCTCTCTTTTTTGTGAATCTGCTCCCAGACCTTGTCTGGTTTTTCGTCAATGTGGTCCATGAGGTTATAAAGATGGGGGAAAGAAATCAAAAATCATTGGAGTGATCGATTGACTGATTGTGGAGTGTCTTCACCAGGGGCAGTCTGTCACTGTGAAGAGCAACCCAGATTCCCCAGAAAATACCCCCCCATCCACCCCCAACGCGCCGCTCACTGGTGGCCACCAGGGAAAACTCTACTCCATGGCCCAAGGCAATGGGGGACTGGTCCCAGATGGGAGCAGCAAAGTCAAGCAAAGGAAACGTAAAAAGGTTCAGAATCCATTAATACAATCTCGTCCTTCAATATGAACTTCTCATTTGTTTGATCACCTACAGTATGTGTGGTCGTTTTAGAACTATGATGTTGCTTTTTGAGGACCACATGTTATTTTTAACTTTTTCAGCTGTTTTTATTTTAATGTCTTACCTAAAATCGCTGACTTGCATACTGATGCTTATTTATCGTTAAATAAGGTACAATATCAGTTTGCGTTTTCTCGTTCTGTTAGGTAACGAAAGCGCTTCCACAGTTTAGAAACTTCACACAGTCGGTTTCATTTATTAATTGATTAGAGTCTTCGATGTATGATAGTAATGTAATAAACTAACAGAGAATTAACTTTTCTGTTTAAATTATCAAAGTGGAATAGCTTAATCGAATTACGTCGCCGTAGACGTCATCTTGACTGCTCTCAGAGGAGGCGACTGCTCTAGTTGCCCAGATGTTTATCTGCGTTGACCCGATTCTGACAGGGCTAACTTGTGCAGTCACATATGGGTTAGATACTTTGGTTCCACTTCCTTGTGATACCCTATATGTAAGCAGTGCCCAGGCTTCATAATTATTACTTTCTTTATCAGAAGAGTTTTTTTTTCCCCTGCAGTATGTTTAGAAAGATATTATTATCTGAACATTACCCGATGTTTTCCGGATGTGAGTTGGCTAATAATTAGGAAATAACGGCAATGCTTAATATCACAGGAATTTTGCATATTGTGCTTCTTTCTTCTCCCTTCAATATATGCAAATTTAAACTCATGCATAATTCTGTGCGGACAGCACACTTGATCCTTTTTTCATCATCGCAGACTCTTTTTTTTTTTTGCACATTTAGCCCGCCTGCTAACATGTGCATGCTCACGGTCCAGTTGCCGTTTCTTGCACACGCTCCCGTGCATGAGTCTGGCTGTGTGCATGTGTGTGTGTGTGTGTGTGTGTGTGCGCGCGTGACTGAGGGACCCCCTCGCGCAGAGCAGAGGGCTGTGTTTTTGATTTAGCAACCATCTCTGGTGTTTGTCTGTTGCAGAGCGCGGCAGCCTGTGGTATGGAGGCTCAAAGTGGTGCCATCCAGCCTGCCCACATCAGAGAAGCTATCCGGCGCTACAGCCATAAGATTGGCCCACTCTCCCCCTTCTCAGTACGTAATAACAGAGCTGTAAAAAAAAAAAAAAAAAAAAAAAGGTTATATTTATAATCTTACTGAACCCCATTTTAAAGTGGTCGAACTCTAACATATTTGAATTGTTGAGAGCAATTTGTGGTTAGTGTAATTTTCTGCATAAAACTGGCATAATGCTATTAGACGGTCTTTTCTGTTTGTCTTGGAAAAGCACAAGATTTATTTATATATTAACTTTTTTTCTTTTAATATTCACAATTACAAATTGCATTTAAGTTTAATTTGATTAGCACAATGTGTAATTTTTATGAAACATATTTGATTGATCGT
Organism: Gnathonemus echidnorhynchus; assembly: GCA_026776725.1. NCBI lineage: Eukaryota > Metazoa > Chordata > Actinopteri > Osteoglossiformes > Mormyridae > Gnathonemus > Gnathonemus echidnorhynchus. Next base: position 19,333,842 of record JAODJU010000025.1, on the reverse strand, counting down.
CGAGCCAGTTACCTTTGGGGCATTCCTCACCTCACCTGTTTAAAACGATTTACCAAATTGTCCTAGAGTAATCCTCCATATGACAGGGGAAATAATCTGTTATTCTGCATTGTCATATTAGTTATATCTGATGCTGCGACGGTTTAGTTAATCTTAAACAAATTCTGCCCGCCTTATTTGATTTTCCCAGAAGCATTAAAGGCGATTTGCAGATTATGCGGAATAGGTACGACATTCATCAGTGGCGTGGATAGGTGAATGTCTATAACAGTCTAGAATAAGATCTTATTTGTTCAGGTGAGATGGCTAACTGAAGCGTGTCACACAGGATTGGGATAAAGGGAAGCAGACTTTCTTTGGGGATATCGCTAACAAAACTGGGAGGAACACTATGAAAACAGTCATGTTGGCCTCAACACAAAGGGAATACAAGAAAGTAAAGGGGATTTCTGGTTGTGGAAAAGACTATACTGGAGTAAACTTGTGTTTGGGCTTAGCAATTCAGCACAGGCTGGATAACTAGAAAGCTGGTTAATTAGCTCATCAGACTGTTGTCCTTAATGAGTAGTTTACAGAAGTACACTAAATAAAATTATCCAGGTGATAAGTAATTATGGAATTCCACTGCTTGAGACCTGGAGCAAAGAAGTGGAACTACTGTTGAATTGTTTTTTTTTTATTATTATTATTATTGATGGTAGGAAGGAAGTAGTGACAAAAATGTGGGTATTGGTTAGACGCAGGATCGAAGAGCAGAGCTGGATGGGTATAGTAACACTAATGAGATGGAACTGTCAGAGGTCTTAGGGAATGAGTTGTAGGAAAAACAGAAGTGCCAAAAATCTTGTAGCTGAGCTATCATGTGAATAAGTAATTTGCAGATAGGATGTACAAAAAAAAAAAAACTACGACACGCAGTTAACGGCATTTCTTAAGGCGCAAAGGTTGATATAGTTTTAAATGAGTTTTAAAGCATAACAGTTTATCAGCGGAGAAGACAAAGAGGCAGCACTGGGCAGCTGCAGCACTGAAGGGTGGAGAAAGTTGGGAAATCGGTGGATGATAGCAGGAGGTCTGCGGTGGGGAGCTGGCAGCTGCCGGTGCTTTGGGTGCTGGGCAGGAAACGAGCTGGGAAACCTGGGCAGCAGCTGATACATCCAGTGCCTCATGAAGTGTGTGTGTGTTTTTTATCTGGTGTAATTGATTTGTAAGGAGAGTTATGTGCTGGCTAATTTAAGCGTAGATATTTTTGTAGCAGGGTGGCACACTGGCACAGAGTTGGAGGTCCGCGTCTTACCTGTACTCTATTTGAGAGGCATCTTCTCTCTGTGTTGGGTCCTCTGATTTCTCCTGCAGTCCAAAGACTAATCCGAGGACTGCAAGGTTAAGTGGCCCTGAGTTGCCCATGGCATGTGAATTTGTGTGAGTGTTTGTTTGTATCCTGTGAAGGACTGGCATCCCGTCCAGGGTGTACCCCAGCCTTGTGCCCTGTGAAGGACTGGCATCCCGTCCAGGGTGTACCCCAGCCTTGTGCCCTGTGAAGGACTGGCATCCCGTCCAGGGTGTACCCCAGCCTTGTGCCCTGTGAAGGACTGGCATCCCGTCCAGGGT
>JAODJU010000025.1:19301737-19319135 GCA_026776725.1 Gnathonemus echidnorhynchus | reverse complement strand
CCGCCCCCCCTCAACATTTTAGTATGATTGGTAAGGAAGGATCCTCCAAACTATTTCGAGTTGCCTTAATTATAGAAAAATAATTCATATGCCAAATTAGACTGCTGCTTCTCTGTTATATATAAGCTGCAGTATCTGCTACACATACTGCTTTATACATAAACAGTTTCACTATTTCTGTCACTCAGATAGTGAGACTGAATGGGGAGCTTTGCACAAGGAGATTTCTTTCTGTCTGGAAGGACGGCAATTAAAATATAGACAGTGCGGGCAATAAAAGTGGAGACAGATGCTGTCTTCTTACGACGAGAGCATGGCGCGGAGTGATGGAGTACGCCCCCAGAGTGCGTCGCAGACGGCGTTCCCTTTGAGGAAGGATCTTTGGCAGAGACGGGGATGCGTGATTTATGGGACCTTGAGCGCAGTCAAGAATGTTCTCGACGTCCTGCCGCTATAGTACGACACGCATGCAAACATCGAATATTTCATTCGCGTAACGTCCACATATGAAACGGCTTAGCCACTAGTCACCGTGCAGGGATGTAGGCAACTCATCATATCACTGTGCCGAATGTATATATAAAATCCTACGGCACTGGCAGGTCTGTATGCGAAAGCTATTCTTTATGCAGAGTCTTTCATAAATTCCAAATGACCAAATTCACCATATATTTATTGCAGATCTTATTCTGGAATTTCTGTGATAAATGTTGCATTTGACAAATGCCGTTATTCAAAGGCCGTAATTGCTATTGGAGAAAGCTGGGCAAAAAGTGAATGTTAGTAGGATTTCTGTTAAAAATATGGGGGGGGGGGGGGGGGGAAGCAACACCGCCTGTGTAATCAGTGCTCTTAGTCTTACTGATTTCTTTTGATTAGTCCTTTTTGTGAGGTTCTGCTTTAGTTTTTACTCCATATGAAAGTGCAGGAAGATGAAAATCAGAATTAGTTCATACATTTTTTTATCAAAACACTGATTTGTGATTGAGTAGATACAATAAAATAAGGCTGGAGAGACTTATGAATGGATTGGTTGACAGTAAATGTGGAGGATTCTACACTAACAGTGCTATGCTCTGCAGATGTTCCAGTCCAGTTAATTTACCCGACGTGGGCACAATTTCCCATAACTTCACCCTAGAAAGGAACATAGCAACATGAATCCTGGAAATAACTTTTCACACCACAGTGACAAAGTCAACCTCTGTCTGCAACTCCAGGAAGTGTAGCAGAGCATAGTTTGAAAGACTGTACAAAAAAACAGTCAGGACCAGACAGAATGGACAAACCGTACTCCCAGTAAATAGACTAAAGTCGTTAAAAGAAAAAAAAAAAAAGATTTCTTACAGTACTGTGCAAATGTCTTAGGCCGAAACTGATATTTAAATGATGACATTATGTCTGTCAGAGTGTGTCAGCTTAGCCATTTCAAAACATACTAAAATCACCACAGTATTTGCAGCCACTGTCCAATAAACCCAAATATTTTTTGACTCAAACTCTACCTCACCTTGTTTGGCTAATCAATACACAACTGAGTTATTTAACAGATCGAGTTAATGAATTAATAGGGCTGATGGGGAAATTTACCAAATATTTGGAATGGCTGAGGTGCCCTTAAGGAGAGGTTTCGGAACCAAAGCATAGTTTGTCTACACATGCAACAAGATATCAGTAACTTTTTGGAGAACAGACAAAATTCTTGTTTATTTTTTATTATGTCAGTTAATTTGCATATGTTATCATGTGAAATTATTGCATTTTATACAGTTACTACCAAGATAAGTAGCCGTAAATATTGTCCTCGATTCCCTATAACTTTTACACAGTGCTGTATATGTGGTTTGAGCCAAGAACCCAGCTGTCATGAATGTGTTATTTCTGCACATATATAATAAGTCAATATAAATTTTGTAACGCCTATGTCTAAAAAATCCAGAACTAAGTTTATAGAAGTAAGCATTAAGACTAAAATTATTTGAGAAATCATATTGCATTTGCTACTATAAATTATTCAACAGTTGTGGCGTAAACAAGGCTGCAATAAACTGAAGGCATAGACTCGTTGCATTGACTTTCATTTTTTCTCATTGGCATGGAAACATGCAGGCTTGCAGTATTAAACACAGTTATGGTTTATGTTATAATATGGCAGCATAGAGCTGCTCTGGTCAACAGAGTCCATGGAAGTAAGGAAGTAAGGTTTGCACACCTCTGGTCACAAGATGTTGCCGTAAAGGGCTTTCTGTAGGTAATCTGACACACCTCTGAGGGTCCTAATGTCAAATTCTATGATAGATCATATCTGAAGTGAGGTGCTTTTTTAAATGGTAAATTGTATATATTCGCCCAAATTACCGAATAATTAAGGCTTACAGAAAGATTGATACTTCTTATATTCTTGTATCCATTATTACATCTGTGCAAATGTTTATACAACATACTTCAACTTACGTGTGCATTGACCTGTGCATATGTTTATACAAAGTTTATACTTTAATTTAGCCTGTAAATGCTAAAACACATCCACTCTGCCAGAAGTCAAGGGGATTTCTACTGATAGGGAATTATGGAATTTTAAGTATGATTCTCCACATGTGTTGGAGGATTTTACAGTCATGACTCAAGATGGTTAAGGCTCATTAATCATACTAGCATTTTATTTTTGTTCTGCATTTTTCATTGTATTTACTTTCAGTTGTTGCGTCAAGTTGTGACTGCTGCGTTTCATTATCTGTGATACCTGACAACTATGATCTGTGGCGTGTCCATTCAGGTGCTTGCTGCTTCTGGTGGCAGATATCCAGTTTGTAAGTAATGCTGCGAGTTCTCTACAGTGTTATTTGTAAGTAATGCTGCGAATACTGTACAGTGTTATTTGTAAGTAATGCTGTGAATACTGTACAGTATTTCTAGGTAATGTTGCAAATACTGTACAGTATTTGTAAGTAATGCTGCAAATATTGTACAGTATTATTTATAAGTAATGCTGCAAATACTGTACAGTATTTGTTCTTTATTATATTCTTTTCCTTGCCAAATGAGCTTAGCAGTTGAGATTATGGGTAAAGAAGTGTGACATTATGAATGTCCAGAGCTGGAAATATACAGGGTAGATATGAGTTCATATGGGTTCACATTATTTGAAAATTAATATTAAAGTGAGGATGGTTGGTATTGTTTTTTTTTGTTTGTTTTTGTTTTTTTTTTTGCTGCTGTTAGGCGGTTTAATTCTCTTTTGTGCTTGGCTTGGCATTTAAAATGGCACTTCAATATATGACACCTCCTGGAAGTGTAGTTTGGCTAACAGAAGTTAGCCAAAGAGTCGCGTCGCGTAGCATGTAACACCCACAGCTGTCATTGCACCTGGGTGACTTGCCGTTGACAAGAAACAGATGGCGTACGTGGGAAGGGGGAAAAATATGGCATCGCTCTTGCTTCAAACAGGTGATCCTTGAAGGAAGCGTATTTATCTTTGTTGGAGAAACTTCACAAGGTGGGTTTTCTGACAGATTCTAGAATGCAGGTTTTGTCTCGACGTAGGATGGGATAGGGGACGAGGCTCACGCCGCTATCCTGTTCCGCCGTCGTCTGCTGATTTAAATGAACCAACTAGTAAATAAGAAAATGACCTAAAAGGGCAGAGCAGTCGGGCTAACTCACTCCATTCATTTTTGGACTGTTTCAGTTGTCCTTAAATCCTTCATATGAGAGTAACTACTTGTTTTTGATTGATCTGAAATGCATCATGTAGTCTGTTCCTGTACTTGTTTCATAACCGTTCCAGGCCTTTCGCCTGGAAGTTTTGCTCGAGACGAATAAAGGAGAATAAATCCCAGAGTGTTTTCAGTTTACTGCGATAAGGATGTTGCCTTAGATATACCAAAACTTCTGTGTGTGTTTATTTTTAGCCTCATTGTTTGGATTCCATTTTAAATTCAAGGCTTTTAGCTTTGCATACTGAACATTCGATCATAGCCTCACTGGTGTGCTAATTAAAGGGCCGTACACCCTGATCAGAAGAAACCTTTTTTATGCATGTAGCTGAAGCTAAAATTAAAAACGATATGATAACCATAAGGAAATGGACACAACGGTTTGATCCTCAACCCAGTTTTTTGAACATCCGAAAATAAAAAAGAGCAAATTTCTCTAGTTGGTAAAGTTACCATGTAACACAATAAAGCTTATCTGACTGTTATACTGACAGCATAATATCACTTGCTGATTGGCCAACACCCAGACCAGAGAACGGTGTTCCTCATAATGAAGTAAATGCTCACCTGCCCCAACCAATAGGACGACGCTGCAACCGGCAAAGTGTTCTGGCATGATAATGCCTCAGAAGGCCAACTGTAAGATAATGGTGTCCAACTTCTGGGCCGTGTGCTTCCAAACTGCTTCATGCAGACTGTGTCGGGGAGGAGAGAGGGGCAAGTGGGCAATTTGAGCCTTGACCACGAGATTGTGTACCCTGCCTCAGCCGCTTTGATGGCCCGGCGGTGTGGTGGACGCATGTTGCCCGTCGAGGAACCCTATACCTCCGCATGGAAACCAATTGCAGTATAAACGCTAAGTGTGTCTCCCTTGCCAAACACAATTTAGCTGTGTTTATGGCTGACAGAGGGGTGGAAACTGCTTTAATCTGTTTCCAATATGTGCCATAATTAATGTGATCAGACGCGTTTTATGTCTTCTCATAGAAATATTATCTCTAAATGATGTAGCAGAAGGTGAACTCAACAAAGATTGTAGTATTCTGTATAATTTATGTGAATGAACTGCAGTTAAGTATACTGTAGATGGGAATTTATTAATTGTAGCTTCCAGTCTCTACCCGCCAGGATAGGAGTAAGGGTCTGATCACCTTTTCTTGGTCTGAAGGACCACTGGTATAAATACCACCTCTATGCTATACCTAATTGGTATTGCAAGAGCTACAATGATGATACAAGGCAATTTCACCAAATGCTTTTAAAGTTAAGTAAATAGCGATGGCATATTGAATTGTATTCTGAAAGTGCTTCTTTACCATAAATCTTCATTATGACTTATTATAATAGCTACGTGGATGTTTAGACCTTTATTTTTTTAACAGTTGACCTGAGAAAAGTGCAGTTGTTGAAGGGGACGGGTAATTTGACAATGACACAAGATATATGAGACTTAAAATATTGCCATTTGAAATATAAATGTAGGTTATCCTTCACTGAGTGGAAAGGAATTCTGCAGTAAATCTCACCACAGTGCATTGTGGGGTCCTATCCAACCTCAGTCTGAATTCCGATTTTTGTGTGTACTTCCTTATGTTTGCCATAAATAAGCTTTCCTAAAATGCCACTCATTCAACAACATCTGATAGTTTGTCTGATAGCTTATCTACCTGTTAGTTTGAGATCTGTGGTCAGAAATTGTAAATCACTTGTAAAATAAACCTAAATTGATTGTTATAGCTCTGGCCCCAGAGAAGGTGAAACAACATCCCCATCTTCTGGAGGGAGGTTGTAATCTAGGACTTAGTTAGTTAATTAGTGGAATACTTGCTTCAGTTTGCGTAGCCTGCAGAAAAGGGTTTAAACAGGTAGTTTATGCATAAAATTTCAAACTTATGTGCATAGGTCCTGTGTACCTTACAAGACATGTTTAATTCCAGAACATAAAATTTCATAATCAGTTCATAATCATGGTATTTTTAATAATAGCAATAGATACTTTATTGTCCTTGTGGGTAAAACTGTTTTCACACCTCCCTCAGCTTGCTCTTTGTAGAGTAAGCTGTCCACACAGGGCAGCCACCTGGAGTAGCACCCAGGGAGCTGGGGGTTAAGGACCTTGCTCAAGGACCCAGAGACGTGCTGAGGCTGGGTTTGAATCAGTGACCTTCTGATCATAGACACACAGGCTTAGCCCACTGAGCCACACACTGCCTCCAATCCCCCTTGAAGAGGGAATAGTTCTTAATTTTTTATTTTAAGAATAATCTGATTACTTATAACTGACATTTGGCACAAGTACATTTTTCATAACCGCTGACTGATTGATTGATTTAATAACGTCTCAAAGTTGGTCCAGGCTATAGCGGCTTTTAATTTGGATCCCCTGTATTGATTGTGAGCCTGACACTAATAAGTTGACAGCAGTCCTTGCGGCAGTATATGATTTTTTTAAAGGCTGGTCAGGCAGATGTTGTGAGTGACTTTGCGCGGCTGGATGGTGAAAAGTGAGACCGGGTGCAGCCCTCGTGCCAGGATGCCCTCCTCCTGACCCTGGAAAAGGCACAGGGAGCGAAAGGGAAATCTGTCAAAGGGCCGCTTTACCTGTGCGGCTGAACAGCAAATGAATCCAGTGTACCACAGACGGGGGGGGTCGTCTCCCAGCGGGAACATCTACAGCCAAGACTGAAGCCGTTCAGAATGGTTTTTGGAAAATCACCAAGGTCTTTCTTGTTTATTTATTTATTTATCTTGCGTTTTAACCTCTCGGGGCGCTCTGTGAATGGAAAAAGGGGGAATTTCGAATTTTAGCTCACCTTTTGAACCCACTGAAGCGTAATTGCCGACATAAGTTAGCCGCAGTGGCGTTGCACGGCAAAGATCTAATTATAGACCCCCAGTCACACACATGTTTATGTATAACCATAAATCCATATGGCCGAATTGTAAATCAAGTTCAGACAGGACCCAACACAAAGTGTTGTTAGTCGGTAGTGGTCTCTGCTGGTAGCTGGTGGGCTTGCTTTGTGCTTCTTTAGGAGTCCAACTGTAACCAAGGCAACTATGTAATCATTTCTTATGGAAAGTTGAACAAAACCTTAAGGCATGGACGAGGGTTGCAGTATGGTCTATATCTGTTTTAAAGGTTTAAGAGTTCTCTGCGGGAAATTGGCAGCATAATGAAATACCGAAAAAAGGATGATTTATAGCTTTTTATATTTTATCAGCTATCCAGCCCTAGTATACTCACATGGATGTGTGCTTCCATCACAAGCTGTATGGTTGAATCAAGAAAATAATTTATCAGGTTACTTTCTTGTGCCCAAGCATTTATTAAAATGGCTGCTTACTCCAGTGTTTTACATTTATTTTGTAAATGATATTCTGGGTGTATACCTTTTTGTTCACAGCTGTATTTTACATCTTCCTCACCATTAGATGTGCTGTGTGGCTGGTTAGAGTCAATATCTTATATATTAGGATGAGGAGAATCTTATAAGTGATCCGGGCAACAATGTTAAAGTTTGCTGGCTCCATTTAAGGCAGCCCTCTCTGCATTTCTCATCAGCGTTTACTGGTTAACCTTCAGATTGTTTCATTTAAACGCTGTCGCCAACAATACAGGTGAATCGTCTGATGTGCAGAATTAAAACGATGTCAAAGAAACATTTATCAACTTCCTTTCTGGCTCAGACCTGTGTGCAAATTTTGCACCAGTTCACGTCGGTCACTGTCTGGTGGTTTCACGCATATGCTGACTGGCGTTATTGTTTGCGATTTTGGCTGACAGTGTGGTACACGGAACTGTTAGATTCTCCCATCCAGTCTAGGTCTAACTGGTTAAGAAATGTATATATCTGTAAGTGAATTGGTAGCTACTCTTAGAATATATGACCTCGGTTGTGAAACTTCTGTGTCTGTAGGCGAGTCAGTAGCTACTCTTAGAATATATGGCCTAGTTGGTTGTGAAACGTCTAGGTCTGTAGCTGAGCCGGTAGCTACTTTTAGAATATAGCCTATCCTGTAATTACCATCTGCGAGTTTCAATGGCACCGTTACAGAGACCTGATTTCCTCCGTTTAGCTTTGTTTGTTGCTCATCTATCCAAAACCGAGCAAGCGTGAGGTTGCCATGATGGCTGAAACACGGACGGCTGGCATTTTCCCTGACACCTCCCAGTGAACCCGAATATCAGAAACCACAACCCCTGCGTCTGCGGAACCGTCAAAAGAGCCCCGAGAAACGGGGAACCAAGAGCCAGCCTCTGTCATCATTCCCAGGCTGATTGTATTGTTTAAAAACACAGTTGGGACTGCGAGCGGCTTTAAAACTTTTTTTTTTCTTTATAATAACTTATAAAGAATAATATGAAAGTCAGACAGAGACTGAAAATGCGGATCCTGGTTTTATAGCATGAAACATTTACTTTTACCGACAAAAAAATAACGTAGTAGTTAAACCCCCATGATCTGCACATATTGTATATTCTTATATTCATTTTAAATTAAACACAGAAAATTGTTTCGGAGCAGAAATGAAATGTTTAGCATGTAGCATTTGGATTCGATAAACCTCATGTTCCCTTGGCTGCTGCTGTCTGGCGGCTAAAACCGGGGCAGCATTTGCCCCCTTGTTATGGCTAACCCAGAAAAAAAAGGGAAGGCGAATCATTCTCATTCAGCTGTGGCATATTTGGACGCTTGGAAGCAAAGCAGAGAACAGACATTTAAATCTGTTCTGCTCTTCTGTAAATTACAGGCCTGCATTTTTAATTTCCTCTCCACATAATATGTTATTCATTGGTATCCAAACTAAACTTTGGCCCTTTGGCTTGAAAAACAAGCTCCCCTCTTTTCACAGTTTTTTTCCCTTTCTTTTTAAAAACCTGTCAGAAATATAATGAAACGTATATATTAATCCATTTTTTAATATAAATATTCATCCATTTTTATATATGTATAATTTGATGTCTGGAAAACTGTCTGCCGTTTGATTGATGATGGTGTTTTTCGTTTGGAGTCTTTTTGTGGCGTGTTAAATGTCATACCATAAACAAGTACCTATTACATATTCATGAATAATCATTTGCTTAGAGAATTAATAAACCATTTGTAAGAAGCATAAATTCAATGTAGCGATTGTAGAAACTAATAGTTAAATCTTTTAAATAGATTTATTTCTAAATATAGCTGCTGATGATGATAATATGATTTTAATATTTATTTTATTATGATGAACTATTATTATCATTTTTAATAAATATCAATTCCCTTTTATCAATCTAGTTTATACTTACAAAATGATTTACGTAGTGTATGATTAGCAAAAACCATTACTAATTTATCTGGGTAATGAACTAACAATGGACTTTCAGTGTAATCAAGCCATGCCAGAGTTTTGAGGAATTACTCATCTGTCTGACTGCATGTTGCTCATGATGCGAGTAAATATTATTGTATATATGTTTAATGAACATGCATAAAGTGTTATAGGGCAGTTCAGATGTATATAGGAGTATAAACCTGGTCCAAAGGCACAATTCAGGAGTGGGGAAATCCCAGGATTTCAGGGCTGGAGTCTGTGTTAGTTTTACATCTCACAACCTCAAGGGTGGAACTATCCAGCAACAGCCTCTGTTGTCTTTGGACCAAATCATTATTATAATAATCTGTTTAGCTAATGACTTTGTCAAAAGCAGCTTTACAGTGGCAGGATATTTGATCGGTAGCTCAGCCGCTCTTATGTGCCACGCTACCTTCAGCACTGTATTATTAGCCCAGTGCGGTGCAGTGCGGTGCAGTGACTCCCTCCGTGGCCATAGTAACTTGGCTGGTCATTCACAGCACCTTCTAAGGATGTGACTGGTACCCAGGGGAGGGATCCAGGTTTCCAGGTTTTTTTTTTTTTTGTAGCAGGGGAGGTGATGTGATCCCAACTATCCTTGTATGGTAATGTCATGGGGTGGATTAACTTCCCTAGCGCCCCCCCCCTCTCCCCATGCACGCCACCAGTAGATTGATCAACAACTGAACTCCTCCATTTTTCTCAAAGAACGTCTGGGCCCCCCGATTTTACTGGGGCCCTAAGCTGTAACCTACAGTAGCCTCTCCATTAATCTGCCCCCAGTACTGTCTGGGTGGTGGTGAAAAATAGGAAATAAACCAATCTGTCCTGAATCTTCCTAGTTATATTGTGAGGTGTCACCTAGGAGAATACAATCTACAGTATATAAATAGCCACTCTTATATCGATCAGCTTTTTATTACTAGACACGGTTAAAAATGGCAATAGATCTTTACCAGCTGTTTAATCTGTGACAGATCTGTGATTGAATGAATAAAAAAAATAAATGAAGCTAATGTTTACATAGTAATCGCTACTGCAATATCGTTTTATAAAGGACTTTATTTTGCTCGTTAAAGAGGGATTTGCGCTGTGAAGATTAAATCACAGAAGGGGAAAGTTATTTGTTCTTTGTCAGCATTCCGTTGGAACAAGCACAAAAGCACATTTCTCTAGCGGAATTTATTCGCCTGAAATGAATGTATATTGTTACATTTTCTGCATAGCAAAGAATCTTTTTTTCTGTTTCATATTCTGTCCCCAGAGAATATGGAACCACACCAGTGATCAGTCACAGAGAGGTTGTGTGGGGTGAAAAAAACATAAGAATCGTTAAAAGCATTTCACATAAATCCCAGCGACTCCACTTGCAATTACAGGCACTCAAATTCAATTCCAGAAACAGTTTGAATTATTCTATTTGACAAAAGATTTCCATCCAGAGTTATTTAGCTGCATATGGAATGAGGCAAATGCAGTACATTTGATTTGTAACAAGATACTTTCTCCCTTGAGGGTATTGTAATAATACATCAGCTAACAGTCGAGACTTCATTGTGCACTTTTTTGTTTTGTTTTTTTTAAAAAAACCTCCACTGAAGAATTTACAATGGGATAAACAGATCACTGGCAGACTTGAACTGTAAAAAGCACAAAGTCTGAGGAAAAAGAACAGTTAGTGGAAAAAAATCCCTTTGATTTTAAAGGTCAAACCCTGGGATGCCGGCAAGAGATATTCTGCGACAGCACATTAACACTGCAAGTGTTCAGTTTAGTCTCACTGAGAGAACAGTTCACAGACATACTTCTCCCACACAACATACTGCTGTATTCTTATAATATACCAGCATGTTTTGGATTTGACGCAAGGCCCTGTAACCTTACACTGACTTTGGCTTTGGAGAATATTGGTCACCCATGATACCAAATTACGGTTTTTCTCCTGCCCTGATTTTTTTTTCCGCTGGCATGGTAAATATGTTATTTCAACCTTCTGAAACGCCAGTGTCATTTATTTATTTATTTATTTATTTGAACTCTGCACATATTATCCTGTTTCTGTCAGTGTTCTGCAGTATGTTCTACAAAAAATGTCTCACAGCACTCTGCCCCAAACCACCCTGGTTCCTTCTCATCATTTGCCAGCCTTTCTGAGGATCGAGTTTTCAGTGAAAATATTATCCTCTGGTCCTCGTGCTGTTAATATGAATGAGAAACTTTCACTCATATCTGTATCACGAGTCCCTTGTAATATGGAAGTAGATTTCTCATGTTCTGTAACACTGCAAGCCAGATGAAGGTCCCACCTTCTAATGTTTTGAATAGTGAAATGTAACAGTAATGCTGTGGTTTCCATTATATATGTAGAAACTAGAATAAATAAAGTACATTATATATATATATATATATATATGTATGTATATAAGTGTGTGTGTGTGTATACATTGATTGATATACACACGCATACATACATATATGCATACATACATACAAACATACATGCACACAATCTCACACCACTAAATTCTACATTTTGCTATAGTGGAGTGCAGGACCAGTGCTAAAATCGTAAGACATCTGGGGCTCACCCCCAATTCTCAAAATGAGAGTATGGTTCTTAAAACATCTGAGTCAAACAAATCATTTGGGGCTCGTTCAGATTCATTCGGGGCTTCAGCCATGACGGTCCCAGCCTTGTGACGCCTATGCTGGAGTGATTTAGACAGGGGTCCCTTAGAAACCAGTAATTAGTCCCCGTCGATACGCTCTGAAGTGCTCATATCCTGTTGTGACTTCCTGTTTACACTGTTTATTCATGCTAGTGTGGGTCTGATGGATAAAGGAAGCGGAGGATAGATCCGTCCTATCGATTAAGGCTTTCATTTCCTGCCGGCAAATGTACAATTTCCTTTCTGTACAGCCTAATGATGGATGATGTCACTCAAATGAACTCAGGATTATATTTTGTTTCCAGGCCAGTAAGTCGTTACGTCCTTCAGCAAAAAAAAAAAAAATGAAAAAGGAATGGAGAATGTACCTCTTTCAGAGCAATATGTTTAAACACATGACTCAGAGGGTAATTGCTGAGAGCAGCAAACAGAGCCAGAAAAGTATAATGGTGAAACTTTGAAGTTGCAGACATTTACTGGGCATTTGCGGACATTTCCCCTCCCCTTACATGGATATGATCTCTCGATTTCCGTCACCTTTAGATAATGTTTGACCTTTGTACTTATCTTCTTCATGACCATAAAGTATTTTTACTTGCATATATTATTATTATTATTATTTTATTTGCTTATTTACACCAGCGTAATACCAAGATCTGCGATATTTGCAGTTCACTGAAGCCGTGTTGAAAGCCATTGACTGTAAAGTAATGTTCAGCTGGTATTTTTTTTCATATTCATTGAGCACCTTATATCATATTCTTTTCAGTAATTGCATCACAGTAATTTTAATTTTAATTTTTAATTAAATTTAATGATTTCCACTATTTACATATGTCACTAATCTCCATCATTGCAATTCATATTTCCTATGGTTTAATGAAGGCTTTGCATTCTGCTGTCATGGATACACTCTGAGGTGTTTTTTTTTTTTTTTAATTTCATTTGCCATTTGTTATTACTTGAGTACTTAAAGTTGTGTGTTTCTCCAGCTATGTTCATTCCTAGTGTGCCTTTGCTAAAAACCCGACCCTACAATGGCATGATTGACGTTATCTTCCGCCCCACCGCGTCCTTGAATGCACTTTAAAACCCACATTTTGGATCACAAATTCTTCTGTTCCTTATGAAAAAAAAAATGTTAATGGCCGTCCCTATACAAAAATCACATTGAGAAGTGACTGGCCAATTTAGGAGGAGGTGGGTGGGCCACTTTCATATCTCACACGCAGTTTTTAAGACCAGTAATATCAAATAGCTAAATCGCACTTAGAGGTTACGACAACATCAGGTAAACAAAGTATGGCGGTTGTGCTGCGATCTGAGAGCTTAGTGATTTCCAGGCCGCGTTAAACCATGTTCTTTCATCTCTGACATCCTGGCTTCACAACTACTGAAAAATTTATTATTCTGTACTGCTGTTTATGGTGATTTAAATTACACTGCCAAAGCGGGAAGCTAGCTGAAGCGGGGAAGGTAGTAGCTAAAAATATTTAGCTGGTTGACATCCAACGTTCCTATTAACCGGAATGTGTTAGCAGAAATAAAATTAGCGTGGTATCTAAACACTGAAATGTACCGTTCCACTGTATGTGATCCAGTGTCAAGCCAACCTCAAGCCTTCGTTTCCGTTTCACCTGCTGCTTGCCTGGCACCGCCTGTAAATCATCGTGTGTTAAAACAGCGACAAAACAAATGCATGTCTGTGGAAGGCATTTATATGGTGTTTAATAGAACTTTTTTGGAGGGCTATATTGCGTTTGAGAATGACGTACGTATGTCTTACAATACATTATCTCCTGTTATTGCTGTTGTATTTTTCTTTATTATTATTATTATTATTATTATTATTAATAATAATAATAATAATAATAAATGTGTTTTTAAAACTAAACTTGAGGGTGAAGAAAATAAAAATAAAGCAGGAGATGGGGAAAAAAAAGCAAGACCTGCAATCTGCCACCTTTGTCTTTCCTCCTGACATTTAGCTAGACATGGGCAATGGGTAGAAGAATGGAGAGGAAGGCAGCCATCTAATGATGCGTCTGTAGCCACTGGTCACATGACCCAGAACCTTGTGACCCAGCCAGCAGCCTATAGACTCTCTTTTGCAGCTACCGGGAATGCTTTGTTAACCCAGTTACTAGACACGAAGGGCGCTTATAAATAACATAAAAGTGACACTGGTTTATATTTAGTGGCAAATGCTGAGCAGTTTGATTTAATATTCCGCTGAGATGCGTTCAGTGATTCGGTTAGGGTGATTGGTACTTTGTCATCAGTTGTGGTAAATGAAATCCTCTTTGCTGACCTGCATTTCTATTTGTGAGCAGGTATAATATGACCCACTAAACATAGTCCTTTTGGAGCAGCCAGGAGTTTTATTTATAATATGCAAAATGTTTTTTTTTTCTCCCTTCTCCCTCAGTGACTTAAAAATATTTACAAGTGTGCTGTAGATAAGAAATTTTCTAGATAAATTGCAGATTATTGGAGTATAGGAGCAAATTTATCAGTCTTTCTCCGTCGTTTCACTTTTCATCACATGATCCTTTCTCCACGATGCATCAGGAACTTTTACACATAAAACAACAAGGACTGCTTGGTATCATCATGTTTTGGATTTAATATAAAAACATGCAACTTTTGTTTAGTTAATTTGGACAATATTGGCTTCCTGAGTTACTAAATCAATCTTCTTGTAATAGTGCTAAACTGAATGATTTATCTTTTTAGATAGTCATTTTTTTTCTTTTTACACAATACTTGCCATTTTTGTTCTTTCTTAAAGTGTTCGATATATGTGCTGCCTTTGCCTTGTCTTTTTTGCAAACTTGTGGACAGTATCTATATCGCTGGATGCATTGATTTCACATGTATAGTAATGCCCTCTTGTGAAAGTTGGAAAATGTCTTTTTTTTTTTGCTTATTCAAGGATTTGGGGGCTTAAACTCGCACTTCCAGTTTGGCCGGATTGTTGGATTACGGTCTAATGACATCTAGGTTTTATGGGCTATGGCATGAACCAGGCCAAAAGTTACATGTCATTAAGACAAAACGGAGCAAGGCAAAGGGAACCGGCAGGAGCCGCTCGTAATATTTAACGCTTGCAGGAAATGGTTCACAGAAGGAAGAGTGTTTTGGCCCCAACAGAAACTATCACGGTTTAATCAGCCGATGCACAAACCCATAGCCCATAAATAATCCCCCCCTCTCTGTGGTGGACAGACGAGCGACGCCGCACTGCTACATTCGCCTCTCCCATCGAGAAAAATAAACCCTCAGAAGATCTAGTGCCAAGTGTGTAAAAGGCGCTTTTAATGGCTCCGACAGCTAGAGGATAGCAAACCCCTTGATCGCTGCCATTTCCCCCTTCAAGACCTCGAAAAACCTCAGGGGTTCACCAGTGCGGAACCCGTGTATCCTGACTGCCATTTGAATGAATGTCATCATAGTTTTTTTTTTCTTCTTAATGCTATTTCAAACTGTCATTTTACTTTTTTTTGGGGGGGGGGGTGGTTCCCTCCTCTGCCAAATCCCTGATAATGGTGCTTCCTCTCTCATTCTCCTTTACTGCGGATGATTTTTTGCTGAATCGCTGATAAATTAATCACATGCTGTGACTAATGACTTTGCTTTTTTTTCTTTCCACTTTAACCCTCAGTAGATAAAAGAACGCAGTTTATATGAGCAGAGATCGCCATCTCGCAGCACGTCTGACTAGCCCGTTCCCAATAGGAGAGCTTTGTGTGGACGTAGGACGCCAATCAATCCGCCAGATGCTAACGTGCTAGTGATTCACCGCCGTCGCCCCGAACGAGCGACTGGAGCGATGCCACCTTCTTTCGGCTCAGAGGGGGGCTCTGTCTGTTGCTCAGCGGCTTGACGCTCAGGTCCCCTATTGCTCATTATCTCACAAAGCATCCTCTGTGCTTCTTAAGTATGCCAGCTGTGGGGGGGTGGGGGCCGCTACAGCCTGATCCCACCATGAGCGCTCTCTCCTTTGCCGGAGAGGGGACAGGGTGGAGGGTGACGATGCCCAGTGGCCTGAACCCCCCCCCCCCGTGGTGTCACCAGAGCGGGTGCTGAAGTGCCGATCAAGATGACCCTCCAATGCAATGACCTTCACAGCCATCACAAATGCATTAGCGGGTCTTTTGCCAATAGCAGCAACGAAGCCGAACAGAGCAAACATGATCCCTAAATTCATTTGTGTGCATTTCCTTGTATGCAAGCATCCTCCCTCTGTAACTGCTTGTCATATTCAGGATTGGGTCTCTCTGGACTATGGCTACAAGGCAGGGAATAACCCAGGATGGGGTGCCAGCCTATTGCAGGGCACACAGACTGTTCATCCGCTTTCTGTAACTGCTTTTGTCTTATTCATGGTCACAGGGGGTCCAGAGCCCACAAATGTAAGGCAAGGAACCACCATGTATGGGGCAATAGCCCATCACAGGACACTCTCACACACCATTCACACCTACAGCTAATTTAGCAACTCCAATTAGTTTCATACTCAGCATACTTTTGGACTGTGGGGGGAGCATGCAAACTTCACACACAGGGAACCATGCAGAGACTCGAACCCTAGTCCCAGAGGTATGAGGGGGGCCTGTTAACCACTGTGCCATCTAACCTTTTTTATTTTTTAAATCTAATTATAATATGTTGTGATGCTACAGTGCTTTATGTGAAATTGTACATGTGCGAGATTAAAACATGACAGTTTAAATGTATAAAAAACTGAGTGCTCGTAACTGCAAGCATTCCCTGCTACCTACCTGAGAGGCGAAGGTGAGGTGACACCAGTGTCATTGACATGAGGTAACTATTCCTAGGGGTCCTGACCCCAAAACCAGTTGACGGCACTGTGTGGGTTCAGTTGGTCTTCTCCTGGAGTGAGAATCGCTGACGTTATAAATCCCACAGGTATTCAGCCCATAAGCTGGGGCACTGGGAGGGTGGTGCAGTGGTTAGCACTGTTGTCTCACACACCTGAGACCTTGGTTCAAATCCCCACCAGGGATCTGTGTTTAGATCTTGCAATTTCCTTCATGTTTTCTCCAGGTACTGCAGCACTTCAGTGTCATCCAACCCACCCACAGGCAATCTGGTGATGCCAATTCATCTCCGCATGTTTTTGGCTGGGCAGCTGGAGTGCTGCAGTACCTGGAGGAAACAACAGGTAAGGAAAATGCAAGCACCACCCACAGAACCCTGCTGGAGATTTGAACCCAGGTCCTACGGGTGAGACCACAGTGCTAACCATTGTACCACCACACCACCGAGTGCCAAATCTTATGCCGAGATTAAATGTCCATAGGTGGGTAGCATGAGACTGAAGTGCTGCAGTACTTGGAGGAAACACAATTGATAAATGCGAGCTCCACACCACGAACCCTGGTGGAGATCTGAAAGTCCCAGAGACAACAGTGCTAACCATTATACACCATGCCACCTCCCTTCAATTGTCCTTATATATCTTATAGGCTAAATACATGCAGAGATTAATTAGCATTACCAAATTGTCCACTGTGTGTGTGCTGTGCAGTGGATTGGACTCAGACTTTTAAGCCCAGTTTCTGCCCTTACTTCATGGCCATAAGTGGAAATTAGCGGGAGAACATTTTAAAACAAATTTGAGGAAGCACTTCTTTACACAGCATGTAG
>JAODJU010000025.1:19288143-19298713 GCA_026776725.1 Gnathonemus echidnorhynchus | reverse complement strand
GAGGGGGGGGGGGGGGGGGGGGGGGGGCGACTGCGTAAATACAGTCCTGAGGCCTTCCGGCATCTCCAGCCGAGGAACGTCACACAAATGCATCCTTTGTGACTCATCCCCTCGATTAACTGAAGGTTCTAGATCCCCCGGAACGAAACGATACAGCAGCACTTTCAGGTTTCGCGTTTTACACCATGTACAACCACATAAGCCGCAGAGAATAAGTATTACAAAACTACATTGTTTATAGTTAACATTTTCATCTGGTAATCCAAACATCTCACCAACACCCGGTACCGAATATTATCATCCATATTCCATGAGTACTTGAGTATAAAAACTTGGATATGATTAACAATGGTTGTATTACAGCACTATGTAAATTTCATTACATAAAGGATACTGTACTGTTGTACTACTGTAATCAATAACCCACATCAAAAAGATAGCAGGAATTTTATATTTGTATTAATACTGATGCATCTTCAACTAGCCTTTGCTCAACAATTTTAAGATGTTCTGCATCTTACTGAAAATAAGTATCCTAATAATCACAAATTAATCAATGCTACCCCCTACAGGACAAACTTAGAATGACAACCAGCATTTAAAAATGCAGAGTCCCTTTCCGTTTATTCCATTCCATCTCTTACCTCCAGCTTCTTCTCCAGAGACTCGATCCTATCCTTCTTGCTGGCCAGGTTGGCTCTCGTGTAGCGGCCCTGCCCGGCTAGGTAGAGGACCTGGCTGTAGCACTCCTCCCACACCTGGTTGTAGGCCTCGATGGACAGGTCACCGTGGCCCATACCATGCTTGACGACCTCCATCTCCTGAGCCAGAAGCTCCACCGCCTGGCAGGCAAAGATAGCAGGCCAGGTTGTCAATCAATCAGCTTGTCACTCAGTTGACATATAAGCAATACCTGATGCTCGGGGAGGGGGAGACATAATATTTGGCTATAAATTAGTGACAGTGCCATTGGCATCCAGAAAGGTAAGCATCGTCTTGGTATTTGATGAATAAAGTTAAAATAACTTGATTACTAACTAATTTAATTACTAGCTACTCGTAACATAATTTATTAAAGGTGCTTATGTCCTTTTGCAAAATATCTTTACTAGGCATGAATGGGGTAATTCTAAAACTGTTTGAAAGCATCCTTTCATAAGCTGAAGGTCACGTCGCGTAACATTCGCCTCACGTCGGGCTGACCTTTCGGAGGTCCTCCTCAGAGACCTTCTCGTAAGCATATTTCTCCAGGTACGCCATGTGCTCGGCGTTGCCGGAGCCCGAGCCGGCAGCCTTGCCCTTCTTGAGCAGGGCGTCTGCGTAGGGGTGATGCAGGCTGTCGTAGTGGAGCATGGTGATCATCTCGCGTTTGATGAGCTCCTCGGCCTGCTGAAGTTCTGTCAGTGGAGGCTCGATGTTCAGAGGCCTCAGAATCGTCTCGTTGACCTTGTTTTCGTACGAGTATGCGAGAATTAGGTACAATCAGAGGCACCATAAAACAGAAGACCCAGACGGCATGTGTACGCAGTATAATTAACGTCAATTAACGAAATAGCCAAACTCACGTCGGAAGGCCTTGGTAAATCCCTCTGTACCGCGATGTGTCTCTGTTTCAGCTCCTTCTCACGCTCAGCGTCTCTCACAGCCTATTAAAGCAGTGAACACTGTAAGCTCCTCGCTCATTAGGATTCATTCAGGGAAACACGGTACGCAAAGATATTTAACACAGAAATAGCATCTCAAGGAAGCTACTTAATAAAACCCTAATCGCATGCATCAGCAAAGAGCTAGAGAAGAAAAATTAAGTTTAATAGTTAAAAGAACACAAAAACTCACAATGAAGAAAAAAAAAATCCCTGTAACGAAGAAAAGATAATTGCATTTTGGAGTTTGCACGTTAATAAGTTATAGCAATTAATTAAACCCCCCCCCAATGAAACTCCACTATACTCATACGGCAGGTTACACTTAAAAACCCAACGAACAAAGCCCTGACCTGTTTGCGGAGCTCAATTTCGGAGGCGTCCTCCACAAAGCTCTCATCCACGTCCTGCTCTTCCAACTCCTTCTCTGCGTTCTCCGGCAGCACGATCTCAAAGTCATTCTTGGGCAGGGGTAGCGCCATCAGGCCCAGCTTCAGCTGTTCCCGGGACTCTTTTTGCTGTGGGACATTTTAGTACGACTAACATTTACCAAGGACTTTCAAGCCGAGCGAATAGAGTTTGACCTCAAGACTCTTGGAGTCAACAACCTCAATCTCAGTAGGTTGATACTAGGCACTGGCTCACACTCACCAGATGTTTGGAGTACGCTGGATCAGAGTAGTCTATCGTCCCATCCTCTGCATTGATATTCAGTTTGTCTCGTAAGGGAGTCCTCAGGGGAGTAACTCCTATGGTAGATTTGGGCGTGAGCCCCCCCTGTGGGGTCATGCCTTCGGATGGATGACTTGGGGTTCTTTTTCAAAACACAACAAAACAAATGAATTTACTCAGACAATGCAATAATGACATCTATTATAAGCAACCCCGTTTAGTGATTACTTCGGTCGGGGACCATTCGAAAATGCAACATTAATTAAACAAAATAAATTATTTTCCAACCAACACGTGCATTTTGACCAAATTTCATACATCTGAGAATGTACCCCGGAGCGAGAGATATTTTTAAGTAGAACGTACAAAATGCTGGTAAAAATATCCACTTCATGAAGGATAAAATAAATTAAGTACAGACAGCTGCAGTAAAGTTAGAAGCAGTCAGCCTGGGCTACCGTGATTTTCACTTAGCGACCGTTTTACTTGATGACCTGGCAACTGCAATGGAAATCAGTTGCTAAACGAGGATTAGCTGTGCTCGAGTACTAGATAAAGCCCAGAAATATATTCTGCTCTATGAAGGCAAAACACAGTAACTATGCTGACAGAGGGAAAAAAAGATGCTTTGCCTTGGTCTTAGTGTGGATTTCACAGTAACTGATTTTCCAACCGTTTTCTTCAAAACCAGGCATTGTTGAATTAAGACTGCGTTTCGAGAACAGAACCTAAGAGACCCGAATTCAGTCATAACTGATTTTGATGAAACATGCAGTTACTATGTTTTGCCTTCGCGGGGCAGTATTTCACACGCTGTTAACACGCTCGCGCTATATTCATAGCAAACACGTACCGGAAAGGCGTGGCGAGGACAGTGTTTGGCGTCTGTACCACCTGTCTCTGGGGGGTGACCCCAGAGAAGTCGCTCTCATGGAGGGGGGTGTTTAAGCCACCTTTGAGGGGCGTGTCCACGTTTGTTAGGGCCATCAGATTCTGGGCTTCCTGTTGGAAATGTCACATTGCGGTATTTATGTACAGCCCTATAGGAAACCGCCATGTTTGAAGTCATCGTTGCATAGCAAGATTATACTTCATATTATCGCTAATTGTGGAAAAGGAATGTCTGAGCAGGGAAGGAGGCTGAACTGACTTGGAGAATCTTGTCCTGTGCTGCCGGGGTCTTGGGTGTGCGAAGGGCCATGGTGTTATTGGTGACATTGTACTCTGACAGCAGTGCACTGGATGCGGAGTTGGTGATTCCAGACTCTTCCGCAGTCTGTCGCGCGACCTCGCTGGCCTGGCCCAGCTTCACCACCTCCTCCAGCTCCGAGTCGGAGATCTGAGTTCAAGCACACGCCCGTACGGAATACAGTCAGCCAACTTTTCACCAACACACCTACACCAGCTGTCCCCAACGTGTAATAAAAGATCTTCAAACTCAAGGTCTACCAAGGCATAGAGGCATGGTTAATAGGATGCCCAGTACTTAACCTGAAGGTTTAAGATTCAAACCTAGAACAAAAATTCACACAAGTTTAGGTCGGTGAGTTTCACCCTTTGGGTTAGGACTCTGTGGCCTTGAACAGAAGGTTGCCAGTTTAAATCCCACAGCTGGCAGAGTGATTTCACCATTTGGCCCTTGAGCAAGGCCCTTAACCCTAATTTCTCTGGGGAAATTCTCTGACCCTGCTCTCTGATCCTCACTTGTATGCCGTGCTGGACAAAAGCCTCTGCTAAATAAATGTAATGTAAAGAGAGTAAGCAATGTCACACTGCATTTTTCACAGGTAGCACTCAGGATTACACACAGAAAGAGCTAGGTAGGGTAGATATAAAATGTTTGTAGTTGCTTATCTTACACATATGCATGAGTAAATGTATATAATGGATTTAATGTATATAATGGATGCATTAAAAAATACCCGCACAGAGACCTCTTGCATATTCAGCTTACCTGTGGAGCGGGAAGGACCAGCTTGCTCCTCTTCTTTGTGAACTCCGACACCCCGCTAGTCTGCAGGATGGCTGACGGGAGGTCGGACTCCTTCTTTTTCTTCATCTTCTGCTTGTCCTTTTTACGGTCCCTCTCTTCCCTCTCACTAGGGCGGGGAAGTGAGGATGACATCATCAAGGGCCAAGGTCACCGCGTGATGTTTACATATCAGCTTTGTCTTGGTAACATTCATCTCGGTGATCACGACGTACTTGCCGCACACGAAATCCTTCTCAGAACTGAAATATTCCGTAATATTCCATTAGTTATCTTCCACATGCAAATCTCCTGCCAGTCTCATAACTGACACTGTTTATAAATAACATTAGGTACCCTCCGCTACATTTACTTAGCAAACACTTTTATCCAAAACAATTAACATTTTCAGAAATCATGGTCAGTCAGTGACTCTAGACAAACTGGGACTAAGGATCTTGGTCAAGGACCTAAAAATAACATAATTCTCCTGACTATGGGATTTGAACCAGCGACCTGCCGCTCACAGTCACACATGCCCACACTGCACTCCGTTCTTGATTCTCGGATGTCTAGTTTCCCCATCGCGCGCTCACTCACCTCCTGAGCTCCCCGTCCAAGTGCTGCTGTCGGAGCCTCTTGAAGTTGGGCTCCAGAGCGTCGTAATTTTCCATGGAGGTGTCGTAAAAGCCGAGTGCTGGCTTCTTCTCGAAGGGGATCTCCGCGTTGTAGTCCACGCCCCTCTTCTTCTTCCTCTTCTTCTGGATGTCGATCCCGGCGGCCCGCAGCTCACGCCGCTTCTGGAGGGCAGCCAGGCGCCTGTGGAGGAGAACGCGGCAGATACCTCGAGATCCTTCCAGAAAGCTAACCGTGCGCAGACCTGAATGATCATCAGCGATGGTCCCCGAACGGCTCACAAACGACGAACTTAATAGTTATTGAGCAGGTCGGCCGGGAACGGTATAAAACGAAGTAAAGACATTAATCATCCAGAACACGTTGACTGGCCCTGAGCTGTGACCCTCAAGCTATGGAGAGCAAGATGGGGTCGGGCAAAGAGAAGAATTCCGACATACCAGTACTTGTGCAAATATAGGATTTATGGTATGAGGGGTTGTGCCGACTTAAGAAGTCAATTTCACTTTCTCGGATTTGGGGGGGGGGGGGGGGGGGGGGGAGGGGCAGTGAAGCTTGTCTATGTTACCACATGGGTTTTAACTGGTATTGAATATAAGCAACTGGTTATGAAAATAACGTCCAATATTTTATTATGCAAAATGCTTCCCCAGTACTAACACAAACATCACATATTAATATCTCTGTGGTACACGTCTTTGAATTTTCATTACAATTCTCCCTCATTAACACCCACAGACAGACCTGGCCTCTTCCAGCTGCTTCTCTCTGGCTTTCCGCTTGGCCTTTTTGCCCTGGGTGTTGGCCAAGCGAGCTCTGGCCTCTGACAGCATCTCCAGCTCATCTGAACAGCCAAAACAGATTGATTCAGACAGAGGACGGGTACTCAAGATAGCACGGGCGAGCGACGCAATCTGTACCATTCAAGCATAACAGACCATCCCGCGCATCACATTCAAGGCTAACAAAAGGAGAACACGCGGGAACATTCAATAAAGTGTTTTGGCCATATATCTAAGGAAAAAGAAAATGGACTATTAAATCAACCGCAAGAATCAGTACAAGTACAAACATGTCAATATGTCTGTTTAAAACTATTAATAATCAACTGGTTTAAAAAGAATCTGAGGTGGAAGCTTCAGGTCCAGAAGGTACAAATACAAAACAAGGTTTTGTTTCAACCAAACAGCTGTGCATAAAGTGTCATAGCTACAGGCTACTCAACTGCTTGGTTGTAACAAAACCTTGGTCTGGATTTGTACTTTCTAGACCTGAACTTTCCACCTCTTTAATAGTACATTAATCATATGTGAATGTCCAGATTCAAGTCAGTGTAACACTGCAGCGGATTTGCCTTCATCCATATCCACAGGATCGGGCCTGGCCGGCTTGGTCTCTGGATTGGGATCGATCTCGCCGGGTTTGAGCTTGCGAGGGTCATCTGCTCCGTCTTCCTCATTGTCCCTCTGGGCGGCTTTGTCTCTGAAACAGACCACGAATCTCATCGGCACACGTCGAAATAACCACTTAACCTCCTCAATATATCCATTAATCATCCAAAAGGAGATAAATGTTTTGAGAGCCTGCAGACCGAAAAGAAACCAGGGCTGGATTGTGCTTCAAGTAGAATCTCGGACACTAAACTACACCTTATGAAAAGATCAGAAGGGTAAAGAACTTACAATTCTTAAAAGAACTTTTAAAACCATTTCAAGATGATGCGTTCCCTTCATCTAGCCTTGACTAGAAAATTCAACAATCTTAAAAGGGCCCAGGACTGTAAAATCCTGCAGTTCTTAAACATCAAGAAGGATGCCTGATGAGCAATGGGTGGGAATATGACATTCGGCACGAGCACCTACTGTGTCTTTAAGTAGCAAATTAAGCTACACTCACAAAAGAAACTCATAGTGCTCCAAGCACTGGGCAGCAGTCCTCCCAATTATAGGGGCAATGGTCCTCCACTGTGTGGGCATCAGCTTCGCCAAGTGAAGCAGCTTCTCCTCTTCCTCGCGGGACCATTCTGTCTTCTTGATGCTGGGGTCGAGCCACTCGTACCTGGAACACATCAACAACAATTTAACATCACGGTCAACCCTTACAACTCAAACAACAGATAATATTAGTATATAGATTAGTATATGCACATGCATTACATCGATTACACAAACAGGCACTTTATTCAGATATACAAAAGATTGGAACTGCAATTTTATCCTGAATTAGATCTAGAATAAAAATGCTATTTGACTTTATTTACATACTAAACACTTGAGATACAAAGTAGCTGAGATACTGGGGGCCACAGGAAATAAAGACTAATAAAACAATTAAATTGCTAGTTTCAGCTACTGAATGACTATTTTGGAAATCACATTTTTATGGCCTAGTGTGTGAGGAAGACTTTGCAAGCTAATGAACCTCTGTTGTGGTCTCATCAGCCACTAAGCGCTGGCAAAATAAGTTTTTTCTTGATTTTTTTTTTTTTTCTACTTTTATTCTATAATGGTTTCACTTTCCCCAAGAGACTACTCAGCCAGTATTAGACAGATACACTCTTTATTAGATACAGTAAAATGGCTGATAACAGGTATGGTCCAAGAAATATTTCATGCATTTAAGTACGATTATTTAAGTGGGTAATATTTGGATTTTATTTAAAACAAACAGCAGATACCCTCTTCCCTTCCCTGGAACTCAACCTGACAGACAGCCCTTGATAATTTCCTTCACCAACACGCTAACTGTATACCCAGATATGTGCAATCACTGATTGATACAAAACCTCATGTGAATTACATCTGCAGGACACACTCCAAAACCACACTTACCATCTGGCTTTACACTGTTTGGCTGACTTTCTGTGCAGAAGCGACGCAATTCGCGACCACTGGTTTTTGCCATATTTCATAACAGCCGCCTTAAGGATTTCATCCTAGAAAACATTTGTGCATGGAGATAAATAATGATGAAACGTAATATGTTTAATAGCATAAACAATATACCATAGCAGAGCCTGAGAAACAACAGTGTCATGACCATTCTGAAGAATCGCGTCTACGGCACGACGTCAAATTAATGAAGTGCGGGGACGAGTAATAACTGTTAAGGTAATGAGCATATTAATCATAACTAGAAAAATTATACGATTATCAGGTTTCCAACTGAGAACCCAAATGAATCACGCTTCAACTGAAGTAATTAACAGCTTGCTGAAAAGCAAAAGAATGGATGAGTGATAATGCAGCTAAAGGAAAACGTCACTGTTGTGAGATTGGCAGATAGCTAATGGATGCAACTTAGCAAACGGCACATTAAATAAAGTAACTGAACACATTAAACGCAGCAATCAGTTGTTTTTAAAGACACGATAAGATACACAAGCAACAGAGTGGCAATAGCTTCCCATCGTTTAGCTAGCTAGCTAGCTAGCTAGCCAGTTAGCAAACTCGGCCAATGTGATTAAAGCAGGTGTAGTACAAAAGCGATCGAAAGGATGCACATACCTCGGTGTTCCTCCAGACACCCCCCTTGATCATAATCCGCGGCATTTTGAAAGGGTTATTTCACACTTCACAATGCTATAGCAAAAAGATAAACTGCATTAGCATAAGAAAAATGAACAGTCCGACGCTTCAGCACAACGTTGCCGGGCGGATTTTGGGCCTACATGTGAACCGGAAGAACAACAGCTGAAACGGAACTTAAACCTGCCTTCCTCCATAGCTGTAGTCTATTTACTGCTTCCTGTAGTTTATGGATCAAATTCACTGAACTTAATAGTCCATGCAGGAATGAAAACAATCAAAGGCTACCCCTGAGAAGAGGACACCTTTTTCAAATTCGTAAGTTTAGAAATGAGCACGATGTTGTAACTAAATTAAGCACAGCGAGTTAATTTACTTATTTGAAAATAAAGACAGTGCTTAACTATTCTGCTCATTGAATACTTTGTGTATTTTATGGAAATTGTTTTCATTTATCAGAAAACACACATGCGTCTAATTTTATGTAAATAACTGGTTAATGTTCAAATTCCTTAACAATTATTAAAAGTCACCAAAATAATTTATAGGCATTGCTACCATTTACCATGACCTTATATAAAGTTTTCAAAAATCATTAGTGTACTACAAAATATGCCACTAGATGGTGATAAAACAATCCAGTGCGGTCCATTCTACTTCGTTAAATGATTTACCCACTAGATTATGCTGTGACTCATCAATCGACTGTTTTAGACACAGTTGGTCATTCATACTTTTTTATTGATTTATTCAGTTGAGGTGCGAAAGTCCTGCATGGACTATTTATAACTCGCGGCAGAAAACTGATCGGAGAAAGTTAAATACAGCAGGACAGCCCCGTCTATGGGAGATTTCACGTAAACTGTAAAGAAAGCTCTTAAGTGGGAGGTATTTCTGAGATTAAGTGCAATGGAATATTTCTAATTTAGGATCTTAATTCTCTTTCTTCTCCAGAATCAGCATCATTCTTTTGATAAGCAGGATCATTGAAATACACGGCCGGGTCGTTGAACAGCATGTGTTGAAGGCATGTGTATATCTCCCCTCAGTAATTATGTAATACGGTTTAACCTGCTTTTATTTTATTAACAAAGCCGGTTCTGTGTATAGCCATAGGATGTTCTTCAACTGGCGTTCCGTGCATCTGCTACAGCGATCGCTGCCAAATATATGACACTGAGTCAGGACTGTACGTTCCGTTTCTGGAAGCTCGTACAGAAAATAAGAGTGCGGGTCTCATATGTCCTGGTTTCAAAGCAGATACAGAAACAGAATATGTATTCTAAAAAGAAAAGAAAAGAGGGGTAATAGTTAAGGTATTCTTTTCCCCTTCTTTTAGCCCATGTCTGATCCCGGGAGGACCGCCAGCATCAGACAGAGCGTACATCTGGCCGCAGCTGCCCACCCGCATGTTAGTCCGTCCCAGCCAAAAAACACCTAAGGACTCCGGAGGTAAACTAGAACCAACAAAACCTCACACTTAACAAACCCCCGGCGCTCACAGCACCCGTTCTGTCAATGACAAGCGATGGCACGCAGCCACATGTGCACACGCTTGAACAGGCATGACGCACAAATGCAGTGAAACTGCACTGACACTGCGCTAGAGAGGCGTGCTGATAGCATATTTATATGCATGGCGCTGAGTCGCATATCGAAACGTGCATTCAGATTTATGCATGCAGTTCAGCTTCAGCAATGGAAGATATGCTCATTAACAATGTTCATGTTGATATCCACCTGGCTCCTCGTGCGCTGTGGCCTATATTGGCCGTTAATGAACAAGTTATAGAGTGGAAATTAAGCATGAAGTGAAAGGCCGTTTGTTCTCAGTGTAGGGGAGACCGGGGACAATTGTTGATTTTTTTTTTTTGTCATTGTTATAAAAATGACACAACGCCAAAGAACTTGAGAAAATAGCGCCTTTGGGCTTTAAATGTGACAGGGAGTTATTGCGCATTATCGAGAAATTCACATCTGTCATCTGACATTTTTAAAAATGTGTTATAACTCCTGTCTGCATCTAACCCGTTCAACAATTGTTGCCGGTGTTCTGTCGAGTTGAACTGCTTTGTCGAGGTAGGCTACCGTAGTGCTAATCGATAGCCCTAAACCCCCCCCCC
>JAODJU010000025.1:19267213-19288043 GCA_026776725.1 Gnathonemus echidnorhynchus | reverse complement strand
CCGGGGTTCTGTCGAGTTGAACTGCTTTGTCGGGGTAGGCTACCGTAGTGCTAATCGATAGCCCTAAACCCCCCCCCCCCCCCCCAAAACCCTTACCCTAACCCCCAAACAGTGGAACTGCACATGCGCAAAAGGCTCGATAGTACGTCTCGATATAGGTAGTTCAACTCGTCAGAACACTTGGCCTGCCGTAGTTGTACATACTCAACCACATTAACAGTAACGTTCAGCTAACGTAGACCGGATTAGAGTACTAGTTACAATATAAAATCAAGCAAAAATATGGTAATGAGCCCAGAAAATTTTGCAGGCTGACATTTTTATGTTAACAATTTAAGGAATATTAAATGTAATCTTTTTTTATTATTTTATTTTTTTTTAGCATTTTTTGTACAAAGGAATAAAATTACATTTCTTATTATTGTTATACAGTATAACACAGAAATTTCATATTACTTTCAACACTTTCTGTGTTATAAATCATTGTTCAGCTGTACCTTGTACTTCATATTTTAACTAATTTTGGAAGTTCTTGGACAATACACTGCCATTGACTATAAAATTCAGTGTTATTCACCATTATCCAGTACTGGTCGCAGGCAGAATAAAAATGGATATGCAAAACATTCTTCTGGCTTTGCTATAATTCTGATTCTTTTAGCTCAAGCAGCTAGTTCAGAAAACAAAGTGGAAGAAATTGCCCAGACAAATGTATATTAATAAGCTTGACCTTGGAAGTCCTTTAAAACCCTCTTAGTTCTGAATGTATGTATGTAGTGGATCTTTTGCTGCTGCAGACCAGCTGGTGAGGAATTTGAAAAATTCACATTTAAGAGCTTAATCCTTTTCTCATAATTGAAAGCGGTAAGAAAACATGAGTGAAACATGGTGTTGTCAAAGTTCAAATACAGCATTTTTGTTAAAAGCCTTAAAGATTAATAACCGCTA
The DNA here is from genome assembly GCA_026776725.1 of Gnathonemus echidnorhynchus. Lineage (NCBI taxonomy): Eukaryota > Metazoa > Chordata > Actinopteri > Osteoglossiformes > Mormyridae > Gnathonemus > Gnathonemus echidnorhynchus. The sequence goes on along the minus strand of JAODJU010000025.1, from coordinate 19,287,095 downwards.
TTGTTTCCTATTTTGCCACATCCCACGACAAATACTATAATGCAGCCTAATTCTTACCCAAGAAATATTGTTGAAGTATTATTTGTAAATAAGTGCATCTTAATCTCAGCTGATGTGTACTTTCTAATTGTTATCTGTGTGAAACATTTTATTTTATTATAGCAAGTTAATTATTCCAGATTATAAATATTGCTGTATAGTCATATTATGCAAGTACATTATTGAAGATTAGTTTGCATATCTTATAATTTTATGCATTTATATATGTATTTATCTGCAGTAGCAGGTAACTCAGTGAAACAGCATTTCCCCTCAGGGATATATTTTCTTTCTTTGTTACCAGTCCAACCCTTAAGCAGTACACCGCGGGTGCCTTAGGGTGTGTCAGCACTTAATATTTTAAACACCAGGCCTGATGAAGTAAAGATCACGACGCCCCTTGCTTTCCCTTACTGTCAATGCCTTTATATTGTTTGATCAGTAGCGCTCGTCGCGTAATTACATCAGAGATGCCACATGAGAAGACAAGGCCTTTCGCGAGTTCTGACAGTCTCGTCTCCCAGGCAGCTAAGCTTGGCGGGGACTTCATTCCGCTTAATAAAGATGTGCTGTGCCTCACGGATTGCTGACAGATCCTACGCAGGCCGCAGCTGCACAAGACCAATTTATTATTTATTTACTCTCCGGCGTCTTCCAATCTGGGGCTTAATAAAGAACGAAATTGGGGGGCGGTGGGGGGGGGGAACAAAACACAAATGGCCCAAATGAGGTCGCTGCCAGATATCTGTTTGGTCTTTTAGCAGAAAGTGGAACAAAATTCATTAGGTCTAAGAAAGAACTTTATAACTACGTCCCTGTTGAGGCTACATTTGTTTGTCTTCCTGTTTATGGACGAGGTTATTTGTCTTTGGCGCAGAGGTTTAAACTCTGTGAGATATGGATGTGGAACCAATAATCTGGTTTACATTCTGGTGCCTTGATCAGGTTTAAGCAGGATAATTTCTCGGGAAAACGTAAGTACTCTGGACAGAATAGGCTATTTCTTCGGCGAATGTATATACAGATAAAGTATCTTCTGGGCTAATTTTAGCTGGCATCTAAAAAAGGACTTTTCAGCATCTCGTGTCAGATATTTAAATGTATCTATTATAATTGTCATGCCCTCTGCAGTGCCTTGGAAAAAAATTGCACTTGGTAATAAAATTTTGTTATAATATACTTTTCCACATCATATTTGCATTCAAAATACCAAAACGCAAAATGAAACATCTAAAGTTACCAAAACAACACTGTTTTGCTAACTTTAGAAAATGTAATAAAATGTTCTATTAAACTTGCCTGTTGGCCTAATATTAGTCTATTTTTATAATTCTTACTTTGAAACACGTTTGTGAGTTTGACACTGAATAAGTGCGCTGAATAATCACAGGCTGGGGTTCACTTCACTCAGGTGACAATTTTCTATTTATTCCGTTGCATAAATAGGTACAACAGGACACAAGCAATGCATTACTCTGAGTTTTTAGCTCTTTGGCAGGATATTATTTTTCTTCTGGAATTCCAAAACCCAAACTACATTGTTTCCCATTGTATGAAACTTGTGCTCAAGCTAAAATGGCTTGTGTTCTTTTTGTTTTGGTTCTTTACATTATTTGTTAGCCCAAAGGAAGTCACCATTCTGTCCATGCTTTACCATGTCCTTGGTTACCATGGTTCTGTTTGCTATCTCATATAGATCCAGTCTTGAACATAGACTACTGCAGGGCTATTCAACTCTGGATCTCCGTTCCAAATCCAGGCCTTGTTTTCAGTTCTCCCAGGTAGTTAGTTTAATAATTACTGATTCTGATTGGCCAGAGGCTTCACATCTGGCTCTCAGGTGAAGGAATGCTGGGAAATCAGCAGTGCTCAGACCTTGAGGACCAAGAGCTGCACAGCCCTGGCTTACAGTCTTGCTGTTTTACCATTATGATGCAGTCTGTCTAGCATATGCAGGGTCTTGGCCAGGACCTCTCTCTTGCTGTACTGTTGATGTTTCTCCAGAAGCAAAGCTCGGAGCAGCCATTAAAAGAACTAAAACAATTTCAGTATCCTATCTTACTATTTTTCAGTTAATTTAGATATTGGGGTTAATATGAATCAAGACTTGCATTTTCCTGTGCCTGTCAATAATTAATTAATAATTCCTATGCCATCTCTGCATTCTTAAAGTAAAGGGTCATCCATTTTGTGTAGCTACCTATTGAATTCAGGCTCATAGTAAGGCAATAGCCATCCAGGATGTGCTGTCAGGACACCCAGTAACTATGAGCAATTTAGGGTGACTAATTCGACTATTGATAAGGCAGGAAGAAGCCAGAGCACTTGGAGTAAACGCACATAAAGACAGGCAGAACATACTGTACATACGCTACACACGGAGCCAGAGTACTCTGCATCCCAACCCTGATGCTGTGCAGATACAGTCAAGCGTAGTTTAATGATGGGATCTGTTCTGAGAAATGCATGGTTAGGCGATTTTGTCGTGTGTGGACATCACAAAGTGAGCATACTTACACAAACCTAGATGATAAAGCCTACACACCTAGGCTACAGTAAACTTTTTTTTACAAGTAGAAAGAGTACACTCTCAAATAACAGTATGGTGAGTACGTAAGCAGTAACGTAGTTCTTTATTATTATCATCAGCTATTATGCACTGTACATAATCGCATGTGCTATAGTTTTATATGACACAGTAGGTTTTTTTACATCAGCATCATCACAAACACGTGAATAAAGCATTACGCTATGACGTTACGTCAGGTATGCCCTCCCTAGGCAACAGGAATTTTTCACTTCTGTTATAATCTTGCAGGACCACCATTGTATATTCCCTCCATTGTTGACCGAAACATCGTTACGTGGTGCATGATTGTACAATGTTATCAACCAAGCCGTAAGATTCTTTCATAAAAACTTGAATTAAATTGCATGTAATACCCAAGTTGTTAGATACCGTGTCTGTATTTTCACTTAATTCTTAAAACGTTCAACTCATTTGACTACATGAGCTCGCCAAATAAAGCTAATATGATTCATACAAGAGATGCAAATATTTCCTGCCCTCAACCCTCCAGTGTGCCCTTGACTTTATCACCTGGAACAATGCACACAGGTTGGCCACTTGTCTGAGCACACAAATCATTATTTATTGTGACTATAGTCTCTTGTTTTTTTCGGTTTTTATAGAACAATTTGACTCAAATTGCATGACATTTTATACTCTAGGTGTTTGCCATTTATATAGATGAAAGGCTGCTGTTTATTAGTGTTTGATATAGTAAAGGCAACACACTCAAATGTCATTTGACTGTCAAATCAAGCATCCTTATTCCTCAGGTTCAGATTCAGACACTGGATAGATAAATATGTCATTTTGTCTGTGATCTATAAAAAAAAAACTCAGTAATAAAGCTTGTGTGGTATAGATGATATGTACTTGCTGTTATTCGGGAAATCGAAAAATATGATATTAGCATCAATAAATATTATATGTTATAATACTTACACTGTGCCCTACAATAGACTGTTTTGTGCCTATTGCATCCTGGGATAGATTTGACGTTCACTGCAACCCTGTACTGGATAAGACTGATAGAAGGACCTTATAATATTTGTTGCTTCTTTTTCATAGCTGTCCTCAAGATGAACTTAGCTTAGTCATCGCAGTAGGTGTTGCCTGCCTGCTGCGTGTCTGACTGCCTCTCTTGGCAAGTAGCCACTACGGTTTTATTCTATACCGTGCATTGAGATATCTTTTCCCAGAACTTTTCCCTCAACTCCTTGCCAAAGTGCTTTTTAATCGCACTTCATGCAGAACCTTGCAAATCAGGAGCTCACTGGTCCCATGAGCGTCCAAGCTTCCCTTAAGCTACAGTAATGAAGGTGTTGTCTTGCCGGCGGGCAGCAAGACGGGCCTGTGCCTTTGGTCACAAATCTCACTCCCAGATTGTCTACACTGCCCTTTATTCTCTGGACGCCAAAGTACACGTTCTTTGGGGCAAAAGAAGCACTTTTATGTGCTGAAGATACTTGTTTGTCTTTTGTTTATTCCATAGCTTGCTTGGAGTTTCTCCAGCACTAGGCACGCATGGCTGGTTTTGCATTTCATAGAGCCATATCTGGGCAATAGACGCATCTGTCAGCAAGCCCGCAAGCATTTCCTCTCCCTGACAGAGTTTATTCTTTAAACCTCCATCTCCTCAACTGAAAAGCGCCATTAAGCATGTAATGCATAAACAGTAATTGTTGCCAAGCTAGTTTTAATTAAGCGCATTATTAACGTCTGAAGAAAAATTGGATGGGCTATATTATAAGGATGTCTATTATCAGTCGTGATTATCGGTTTTTGGAGCAAAGGTTAAATATGCACTTAGGTAGGGGTTGTAAATTTGAGTCGTCTTGAAGTACAGGGAATGTTGTTTTACAGTCTTCCTTTGCTCTTAATTTCTTTATTATTATTAGAGTAATTAATTTGGTAGTAAGTCATCGCACCCTGGTGTATCAAATGTAAATGACATGTTAATTCAGAAGATAGCCATAAAGTTGTCATACTGTGGCTCTCAAGGACTGGAGTTTCTAAGACCAGGCACTGAGGGGATCTGCTTCAGTGGGTAGCATGTTCTGCAAGGAAATAGGCTTCTGATGAAAAGGTTCAAATCCCATGAAATGGCCTTTTGGTGTTTCCTTAAGCAATGTACTTAACCTCTGCATTCAATTTACATAATGTTTCCATATATTATGCAAATGTTGGAAATATGAAATCTTGTAGAAAGTAAACACATCACAGTGTCTGATTATTTGTGTTTGTTTCTAAGCAGGAATACGCACATATAAAGTTATACTGTTCTAAAAATTATTTAAAAGAAGCACACAAAATAAAGTAATTAGGTAATGAAACTATTTTTCCAAATAAGTCAAACTAATACTGTACATATTAAATGCTGAAAAGTCTCACGTCAACTACATTTGCAGACCAGTTTCTGACTGGTTAGCATACATGTATGTAACTTAAAAGTGACAAATGAATTTCTGTTTCACAGTTGGCTCTGCTCCTGATAAACTTTCCAAACTTTGCAGTGAGAGTAAGTTTAATGGGCTTCCCATAAGGGGGTTGGTCGTTAGCAAGAGAGGGAATTTAAAGACGACAGGCGGCTAAACCTTGCTTAGTGCTTGGATTAGCTCTGAAGCCTTGCATATTCATTTAGTACACTCTCTAATCAAGAAGCAAAACATCATAAATGAGACTGAGAGCCAAGCACAACCATTATCAATGATAATGAGGGTCCTTTCTCTTGGCAATTCCTTTACTGTTATTTTTTCCAGATAAAATACCAGGATCTTCTGACAATTCCTTTAAAGAAACTAGGATTTCCATTAGTTGGGTGAATTACTCAATTACCGCCAGAGGCAAGACTTTTTCCCTTTCTTCCCCAAGCTGAAGATGTATTTTTTATTTATTTATTTATTTATTTTTTTACAAAGCTAGAAGTGGACAACCAGATGTATTCTTCTGTAGTCCTGGCAACAAGGAGCATTGAATCATTTAGTAAATTAGCCCATATGCTAAATATAGCTTTATACACACACATGCATACACATATATGTCTATACATAGAACTATACAGCTGGTTAGTTCTTATGTGTAAGATTAAAAGCCTTAAATTCTCCATACTGCAACTCTCCTGAGGTCAAATTCTTCGAACAGCAATAAAGCAAGAATTAAATAGAGAGAAACTACATCCCTGTGATGTCAGTATGTTCAGCTGAATCGCTTACATCAATACCGCCCTATCAAAAACTGTCTGCACCCACTGAAAAAGGCCACGCTATTGGGTGTTTGCTGGACAGTAACCCAGACATGAATACCTATTTTTCAACAACATAATTTAGAGTTGCTTACTTTTCCTCTTCCGTTTTTTTGGAGAAAGAGATGCACATGTTCGATGCATCGTCTCGTTCTTCCCCTCCTCCCCAGAGTCCCGTGCCACATATCCTTTGTCCTGATTTCACACACCTGATCGCCAAGAATGACTCATCTGTGGCTTCATTTGTAAAAGTTACACGTCTAATTTTTGTGCGTGGCTTAGTGGTATAGCACACCATACCTGAGATCGGAAGGTCACCAGCTCAAACCCCTGGGTCAGCGGCGCGACCCCACCATCGGGCCCCTAAGCGAGGCCCTTAACCCCAGTCGCTCCAGGGGCCGGCTGACCCTGCTATCTCAATAAAAATCGTTTAGATAAAACTGCCTGCCAAAAAAATGAAATGGAAATACATATCATGTCAACACTTCAGCAACACATGAGCAAAAATTATACTGTGTGGACTGTTTATTATCTATATATAGGATCTCGGAACAGGGTGTGTCGTATCTTCTTACAGCTCTTTGTGGTTTTCTTGGACTCTTTATTCTAAGTAGATCCCTGACAAAAGAATGTCCTCTAGCGCTCAGGGGGATTTCGGTCTCTAGCACTGCAATGTTTCCCAGTGCAGTCATCCATCACCAAACAATAATAAAGACCTAATTTTAAGTAAAACCATGGTTTTTGTCTTGTGTTTTTTTTTCTGCTTGTGTGGTTCCTGAGGTGTCAGAGAACATCATTTGAGATCTTTCTTGGCTATTTTGCCTCAGTTTCATCTAATCGATTTCAAGTTGTAGATTCCTGTATGAATATCGTATGATGAAATTTGGCTTCTCGACACTGGGATTCTCTATTAATACATAGCTCTATGAATTTTTCATGAATGTCAAAAACGTGTAGCATTGCCATGTAAACATACTGTGAAATACATCGCATTTCTTGCCTTTCTTTTTGGTAAATACAAACAAGGTTAGTTTCATTGCCGTTATTATTTTGTTGTTTTATGGAGAATTTCTGTAAAAAATGCAAAAGAGGTTTCCTTTATTGAAAATTACCCCTTTCACTTCAACCATAGCCAATTTGTGCTGATTCTGCCATTAATCCTCTCTCATTGGTGCATCAGCATTTTCCAGTAATGGCCAATTACCCGATGTGTTGAGTCGCACTGACTTTGCCGTGCAGATCTGGAAGCCTACCCCAACCAGCTGCTTGAGAGGCAGCCTTAACACACACGCCTGAGCACACGTGCGGATTCTCATGCCTCGGCACAAATGGGGCTTCTTATCTGGTGTCTGCAGCTTTCTCGGACTCTGACGTGTCCGCCAAGTGAGTCTGGGGGCCAAGAAGCAACTGGCAGCACCCCAGGGGTGGCTGAGAACTTTCAACATAAATACAAAGAACAAACCCCCCCCCCAACCCCCCGTGACCAGGAACACAGCTTCACCTCCTTTGCCTGTTACTCCATTGACCATCTGGACCAAAAATAAATAAAGAAGCTCTTTTGAAGCTGGAGGGTTTAGCCCATTTAAAAGCGATAAGGGAATCTTTGTGAACAAAGCTTTGTGCAAGTAATTACTAGTTGTTGAGAGATTATCAGCCTGCATTTCACGTTTAATTTTCCCTACACATACAGTATAATGATAGCCTTTATTGTATTACTTCCTGCACTTGTTAGGACTTTGCATAATAATGTGCCTCGTTTAATACTTTTGCCAGGGTCCTGTTGGAACTCTGATGTGCTGATATTGTCGGGTCGTTGTTTTCTTCTGCGTCGCTTCAGCTCATCCTTCGAATTAACGCTTCAGCGGCCACGGAAGTCGCTCTGCGTCGGCTGAGGGAGCGAATGCACCCTGTCTCGGGCTCCGTGAGGCGCTGTAACAAACAGAGCTGATCCCAGCGTTTAATAAAGGAGCTCAGCTCACAAAGTGCCACGGCATAATTAAAACTCTACAAGCGCTATGACAGCGGATGATAAATGAGGCCGAGAGGCGAGCAGGATATCAGTTACTTACCAACGGAAGGGAAGGGAGCACTCAATACGGACGATGATGTGAATTTTAGCCCATATGCTGTGTATTTTAAGCTTAAATGTTGCATTTGATATGCTGCTGTGGCGCAGTATTAAAATGCATTGTGTCATCAGTAATGCGCACATGCATACTGGGATTCAATGGACCATACTGTAAGTGCAACATGGCAACGCACTAGATGCTTATGCCCAGAAAACATGGCAGAGAAGTGCATAAGGTGAATACATAATTGGTCATTATTTAATAGAATAGTGATATTTTACTCCTCCCCATGAGGAAATTGGGCAGATTTTATATATTGCATCCTGTTCTGTATGAGACGCACAGGTACCGTTGGTGTTTACCACCACTCAAATGTGGTTTGTGGGGACTTGGAGATTCTGGGGGGGGGCATTTGTTAGCCAAAGTGACTATATACATATATATACATATCAAATAAACACATACACAGGTTTCAGGGTCAGACTGCCAGATCAGCCACGGGATTTGAACCAGCGACCGTCTGATCACAGGAACCCACAGAGCAACACACCTCCAGACACAAACTACTGCTGATGTGTGAAACATAAACCCATCTTGTAATTTCTGATACCCATTCATACAAGAATCAAGAGCTCGCATCGCCTTTCTGTCCGCCCTGCTCTAATATTACATTTACTGCTGGAAGATTCCTGGAAAAGATAGCAAACATTAAAGTGCTTCATTCTTAAATCAAAGGATTCTGCTCAATAACCAGTAAATATTCAATCTGCTAATCTGCCAGGGGTAAACAAATTTATGCTTACATGTTTTTGTGTATTTCTTTGGTCCTTCTGTTTTAAGGATATGAAATTAGTTCAGATGCATCATATTTTATGCATTTTAATAATCAAAACATGATTACTCAGTTGAAATGCCATGTGTTTTTTTTCTGATTTTTGTGTGGGCTTACTTGCTCAATTTGCCATGAACTTAGAGTAATTAGATATGCAAGTGAATTCTTCTGCATATTTTAAAACTAAAATGTTTTTTTTTTCTTGGCCGTGTCTGCATTTTCCACCATGTTGTCCCTTGAGACATCTCTTCCACTGCTTCACCTGCAATACCCTTCACTGCCACATGGAGGTGTATTGCCCTCCTGAGACTTTTATTGTCTCATCTTGCACGCAAAAATATTTTATCAGTTGGGACAACAATGCAACCCTTCCTTGCCAAGATATATGGCACAAATGCATCAAATAGATTAAATATTGTTTTCACTTTGGTCTAATTTTTTGTCATTTAAAAAATTCTTACGTATAATAGTGTGTTGTGTATAAGTCATTGTATGAATAAGTTGTGTGAATAACAGATGGACATTGCTGGTTTATTATTTCAAATAGGTTTATGTGTTTTTATTGTTTATTTGATTTCATCACTGACAACAATAAATGTGACTTCCTACTAAAATGAAGATATAACTAAAGTAAACATGTAAGTATGAATTTAATTGAATATAATAGCACATTAGAAATAGTCAGTCTTTGTTTTATCATCCTGTTTCTATGTTGTTTTTTTCATTTATTACTGAAAATTGTCATGCTGGTTGCTTTCTGGTATTTTTATTTTTAGCAGCACGATTCTCTTTCATAGCTTTTAAATGTTTTATCTTCCTATATTTGGTATATCAAAAAAGTTAGATTGATTTTCAAGGTCTCTTCCTCCCTGCAGTGAAAAGAGAGTCTAGGGACTAGACCTCTGTATGCTATGTGTGTGTTTGCATGTGTGTGTGTCTGTGTCTGTGTGTGTGTGTGTGTGTGTGTGTGTGTGTGTGTGTGTGTGTGTGTGTGTGTGTGTGTGTGTGTGTGTGTGTGTGTTCATTGGCAGGGAGAATGTTGGTGTTTCTGTACTGTCTGCCACAATAAAAAAAAAATGAAACAATATGTTACCACACAACTGCAGAGATTTAAGCTGTCACTGATTTGGGAAATTTTAGGTAGGGGGGGGGAAAAGGAAGCAAAAATATTAGCCTTGAAGAAACATTTGTAATGTTTTATTATTTATCATGTTTCCTCTAATGAAAAGTAACTGGGAAATAAAATAATGATGATACTAATTAGATAAACCAAACTAATACATTTTTCCTACTAACCAATTGCATTAAACCTAAATTTGCCTTATACAGTCCTTAAATTGTTTGCAACCTTTTTTCTATTAGTGCAATGGCCTAATAACTGTATATTAATTGGTTTATGGATTTTAATATTTCCATTAATATTCAGGTTTATTTTGTACCTTTTTAGGTAAAGAAAACAGTGAAAAGAAAACTAGTGTTATTTTTATATGTTGATGTTTTAAGTTACATTTACATTTAAATTACTCTGGAAAAAAGTAACATGAAAATATGCTCTGGTGCAAAAGCCTTATAAATCAACCACTAAGTTGTAGGGTAGTACTGGAAGCCTTGCAGGGGTCTTCTAGAAGCTTCCATTAAAAACAAATCCTTCTCAGTTCAGCAGCCAGGACATTGTATTCTTTTGTTCTGCTTCTAATGAAATCCTTCTAAGCCTGACAAAGAATTTATTGTGCCACACAACAGCCAATCAGCATCAAGGTCCGAATGTATTTCCTTAGCAAACATGCCTTATTAGCCGTTGGCTGACAATAAAGATACATTTTTTACCAAATGGGTAAAATAAACATGAAATCAATTATATCCAAAGTTTTGCCTCCATTAGCACTACAAAAAATAGAAATAACTCAGTTTTCGCCATGTGACAGATCTTATTTAGATCACAGTATACATTAAATGGCAGTCTGCTCATGTAATAATTCTAAACATATAGTTAAACGTGGAAATTTCATCCCAGTCATGCCGTCAATTCCCGTATGAATCTATTTTTCCATATTGTGGCTGAGAAATGCCGAGACGATTTCTCCACTGGCTCCCTGCGGTAGAGACCTGTGTCTGGTATCTTCAGTATCCAACTTTCCCTGCGGTACAGACCTGTGTCTGGCATCTTCAGTATCCAACTTTCCCTGGGATCAATTTTAGCCCGTAATTGGATATTGGACCTTACAACAGAAATGTGCCAGTGACAGGAGCTCATACAAGCAGCTATGGTGATAAAGACAATGTGACAATAAAAATGATTAGGGCATTGGCTTACAGAGATAATTGGCATCCATGATTGGAGTTATCAATAAGAATGCTGTCAGAGTTGTCAATTAATAAAATTGATCTATTATTTAAATAGAATGTTCATATTCTGAAACATCAAACTCATGCTTTAACTCATGTTTTAGTTGTTTAAACAAAGTCAACGACTTTCTATTAATCCACTACATTCGTTAATCTATTCTGATTAACTAATATTTAGATAATACATAGATCAGAGAACATAAATAAAGATTTATTTTGCTTTTAATGTTCGCCTTTAGTCGTTAATTTCATTGTTGTTTCTTTCAATCCAGTATAGTTTATTCGGTAACGCTTTACGTTAACTGCACCTTCATTATGCATCCATTATGCATTCATAGAACATTCAGTGCACCTTCATAATGCATTCATAGAACATTCATAAGCAGCATATAAGTATACCTTAATATCCTAACATGCCTAAATAGCTGAAATGTACATTAATCATAAACATTATATGATTATAGCAAGCATTATAATCATATAATCATTTGTTTGTCATTAATATATACTACTGCTGTATGTTAGTATGTTAAGGTATATTTACATGCTGCTTTTGAATGTTCTATGAATGCTTTATCAATGCATTATGAAGGTGCACTGAATGTTTTATGAATGCATTGTAAAGGCATTATGAAGGTGCAGTTAATGTAAAGCATTGCCATTTATTCTTTATTGGTATTTTCCCTCCGTCTTTTTAATAAAACTAATTTTCAAGAATTCTTGAGGCCCTAAAGAACCTGTCCCTAAAAGGTGGAATATCATCCATCTTCTGAAACCACTTATCCTATCCAGGGTCACAGGGGGTCTATCCCAGAAGCTACAGCCACAGGGCAGGGAACAACCCCGGATGGGGCGCCAACTCATCACAGGGCAGGGAACAACCCCGGATGGGGCGCCAACTCATCACAGGGCAGGGAACATCCCCGGATGGGGCGCCAACTCATCACAGGGCAGGGAACATCCCCGGATGGGGCGCCAACTCATCACAGGGCACACTCACACACATCTATGGGCAATTTGGCAACTGCAATTAACCTTAGCATGGTTTTGGACTGTGGGGGGAAACTGAAGGAAACCCCACAACAACTTGGGGAGAACATGCAAACTCCACACACATGGAGACATGGCAGAGACTCAAACCCAGGTCCCAGAGGTGGGAGGCAACAGTGCTAACCACTGCACCACTGAACATTAAGTTTTCAAAAATATAAAATTATTTAGATGTATATGTGTTAGACATTTTTGGTATTTTGGTTATTTCTGTGAAAAACATATCTTACAATTTCAAAAACTGAAATTTCATTTCAGCAGCTCAAGGCAGAAATGCAGGGAGATGCTGTTTGACCTTAATATTTTTATAGTGTCGCATTTCCTTGACAAAACTGAAAAAGGGAACTTGAACTGCTGTCAGAATTGTTGTCGTTAGTGGTGAGTTAAAATCAATAGTGTGTTGAGGAGGAAAAAAGTCAACATTTAAAGGGTGAGTACAGTAATTGATGTCTTCTATTACCTGCGTTCTGTTAAAGAACTGCAGACAAGTCAAGATTTATGGATGCATAAGGACAAAACTAAAAGAAGCATACAAATGTGAATTCTGCTATCTAACTAGTCAAAGTACCATAATCATTGGATAAATATCACATGATTTATTTAGATTAATAATACAAACAGTTCTGATTTTAGATTAGAGCATAGTTGATGCTTAGAGGTCTATGATTTGTAATAATTTCCTGTTTTTTTTGTCTTTCAGAGTGGTCTGTTTAAGGCTTTAGAATCCAGTGTAGAAACTGCAGTCTCTGTTTACAAGACCTTCTTCTATTACAATGAAGCTGACCCTACTCTACACTGGTTTTATTATTTAAAAATCGGTTATACAGATTGTATTAATTTCACTCGAATGTCATGTTTAATGGTTTTCTCAGTGAAAAACAGTCTTTGTATTGAAACACAGTGTGCTTAATGTAGCAAAGCAAATCCTGTCAACATGTGACCACATCATTCTGCAACATCTAGGCCAATAAATTCCATCCATCTTCTAACCGTTTTCCTAGTCAGGGTCACAGACGGCTTGGAGCCTTTCCCAGGTAGCATAGGGCGTAAGGCCAGGGTACACCCTGAGCAGGATGGCCCAATAAATTATAACAGAAAATACCTGCTTTAAAATTCAGGACAGCCTCAAGTAAATACCTCTTTATAAAGAAAATGCTGGTCACAGAAAAGCATAATTCCACTGTATTCCAATGGGTTTAGCCTCTTATTAAAATATTTATCATTTTTCATAAAAAATAAACAGGTGCAGGTTTGGCGTGGTGGAGATCATTAATAGCCATAAACCATTTGCAAACATCAATCCCTGAAATCAGATTTTTATCATGCTTGCGTGTTCTGTATTGAAAATTGCCTAGCTGTAGTGCCATGACATTGAATATTATAATCATAATATTAGTCAATATGTTAGCAAGTCTGAGCTACACAAACGTAAGTAGCTTGTTTGGGGTCTTTTGAGTAACATGCAGACGACAGAAGTTCACTAAAGCAGCAACGGAAGCTATATGGCATCCAATGTCATTATTATCTCATAGTTAGAAATACAATGGTGGAAATTATTAGTCAGACACTGATGAATACGCCTGTAAACCTAGATGATATGAAATAGAAATAATTACAACTAATATTATATTACCATTATTTCTGAGTACATTAGAGAAGCTAGCAGGCTTCTGTTGGCTCTGAACAGTGGATGATTGTGTGCAGATGGCCATTGTTAGCATGATAGGTCTCTGAAAAGGAGCCCTGTAAAACTCGTTTGTTTGCTGAGCCTGGGTCACCCATTACAGTAAAGACAAAGGAGATTCTTTGTCCTCGTCGACTGCCGAATGCTGGTGAACCCATTTTACACCGACAGATGGTCAGAGACACCGTCACGGATTAGTTAAAAAACAGGGCATCTACTAGAGGTATATAATCCGATGCTGAATGCTTCAGAATTTACTTGTTCAAAACTGCTTATGATATTATGTTGAGAATGATATTATTTAGTGGAAAGACTTATGAAGGGACTTAGTTATACATAAAAACATTTTTTTTCAGTTATATAATCAATCTTTTGTCTTTTTATGCACCAATGATGACTTCATTAATACAATGTAAAGACAAGGTTTTGTTTGAACAAATTCTCTTCTTTGTACATGTTCAGAAAAATGGCCATTTACCTGGCAAATATTCATCTGTTTACCTTTTTGCTTTCATAATATCTTGAATTGAGCAAATCTTTCATTATACCCCTGATCCATAGCAAATATAAATAACCTCTGAGTTTCCACATATGTCTTGAAGAGATTTTTACTTGGTAGGTGAGTAATTACCGAGAACCGTTACCTTACAGTTGAAATGAACAAGGAAACCAGGTTCTTTCCAGTTCCAGATTTCTCAGGACCAGAGTGTGATCACAGTATGTCATAATCATAAGTCTGGGAAATAAATTGTCAGATGAAACTGTTAGTCACCGAGCTACGGTAAAAACTGAAATGGAATAAAACGAAAACTGCCCACCAAATTACTCAACTTGCCATCTTTCTCCCTCCGATTTCAGTTTGACAAAAAAACAAAAGGCACTGAAAAGTTATCGTCGTTTACGGCGATGCCTTACGGCACATTGATTTTTTTTTTTCCATAACCGGCATAAGGCGATAATTTCTGCTTTATATTCATCAGAATTTCATGCTTCCCTAATTATATTCATTAAAATCAGATGGTTGCCAGCATGTATCATTTACTATGCCGTTGTTTTACGTGCTCCCTCATTTAAATTTAACAGTTACTTGTTGTGTGGCTGTGGGTGAAAGTGAACACACTTGCAGACAATCAGGGATAATTATGACACAGAGCTATACTATATTAACGGGATCGTAAGACAGATGTGAATTATAAAGCCACATCTAGGTGAAGTTTCTTTTTTATAAGTTTACCACCTCTAAATATTAATCAGCCTGCCTGTATTTCTTCTGCATTGCCAGTACCATCTGTGATACCACGTTACCCATGCCAGGCTGACAGAAAGACAAAAAAAATTAATAAATAAACTGTCATGCTCTGTCTAACGTTTATTGTGTCATTTGTTTCAAGGCCGAGGTCGACCTTTCCACCCAAGGCAGCCGCGTGTCGCAGAGAGCAGTAAATTTGCACAGGTGGGGTGCGAGAATCGCTTTGCTGCGTACGTGTGATTCCATCAGAAGTGGAAGGTAGCTCTCGTGTTACGTGGGATAAACAACAGTTCGCTAACTCTTACAGAAGTGATTTCGCTATGAAGCTACTTTGATTGTGACTCCCAAGATTCCAAGCGCCACCTCCCATTTACTGTCCTGTTTACTTAACAATAGGGAGGAGTCCTTTGTGCGAGGTCGTCTTGGCGATGACCGTGCGATGGGAAGTGCCGCGATCTGTCTGGCCAGTTTGATTAGCGGGCTGGCGGGCAGCTTCCTGCTGGACCTCCCGGCTGGCAGCTTGGCTGAGTCGGCCTCGTCGATTCCCCCACTGAAAGCCCCCCTCCCCTCCTCCCACCCCACACCACTCACTTCACGGAACAGTACCCATCACGCCTGCAAACATTCTGTCCTTTTCCCGTCGCTCTTGCACCTCCAGTCTCCCCCCTGTCACAGCTCTGGCGGGCGACAGCCTCAACCGAGAGGCAGCCGCGGCTGCTGAGATTTCCGCGGCGCTGTCACTGAGCAAACGCGGTATCTCGGGGGGGGGGTAATAAACGGTATTGGATACAAAATGATGTAATGTATGATCTCTATCGGTGCTCTTCGACAAAGTACTTAGCCTGAATTTACCCGTTCAGGCACGGGGCTGCTTGAAACGGCCAAAAATGATCCAACTGCTTTAGAAGAGACTGTCAGCTCTGGATTTAAACATTAAAGCTGATCAATGATGGAAATTTATTATAGAATAACCCATTTGAGGCACCTCATATGTGCTAATTTGTCTCGAACTTGTGAATACATCTGCGTTACCACAAGTGCATCGAATACCACGTTACCGTTCAGTACAGCAGTTTCTTCTCTTTCTAAAATTTCCACCCCTTTATATTTCTATATTTACGTCATAAATCCTCTATAGCTGACAGCAACACCATATTATGCTACATAACAAGTACCTTCTAGTTTGCAGCAAATCTGCTTTGCATTCCTTCGATTGCCTTGAGTTCTCAGCAGTTTAAAAGGTTTTCTGCGCCTATGCCGTACCAATTTGTTCCTTTTATAAGTTTTTTGAGATACAATGCATAGAGACGTGCTTCAGCTGGCCCCGTTTATGTCGACGTCCTATGAGACTCAGAAAGTCAGCAGGAAATCCCACTACAACTTCTTGATAACTATAGATTTGGAAGAAGCCAGACATCTTCCATCACATCGGTCTGCAATAAACAAGACCCTGCCTTCATTCCTTGATATATAAGAACTGATAATGTTCAACCTTCTAGAGATACTCTGAAGTCCTCCAAAGGATATACTTTCGTCCTCTGAAAAAGGCTTTGTATATCATGTACTTAGTTCCAGATGAGTTTGACAGTTTTGCTCGAACATTGCCAATGGGACTCGGCACAAACCGGATCTCTGAAGGAAGTTCATGGCATTTTAATGTTCCATCTTCTGGGGCTTTTATTAGTTCTTGTTTAAAGTGCAAGAACTTGCATGTGAAACTCATGGTTAAGTTGCTAATGTGTACTTTAGAGAAGTCGTGATGTGCGATGATGTGATACAAAGTAACGGCAATGAACTTTGACAACCAGCCTAACTTAAGTTCCTTCCCTGAGTGTCGCTGCTCTTGGCTGCTATATTGCCACCATTTTGTGTCTGCTTTGAATCATTTCTCTGCACACAGTATGGTGCGTGTGACTGACCTCGAAAGGAACGGCAGTTCCAGTAGGAACAATCATATCTGTGGGTGTTAAGTGCATGATTCATAACCCAAACAAGTCGTATTTTTCAGAACATGGATTGAATAGATCAAATAACATTAATTTACTCATTAACTGAGGTACAAAACATATACTTCTACGCAAGCAGACTTTTTTTTTTAATCCACCCAGGCCTGCAATTAAAAAAGAGACTACTTCTGTAATTAGACAAATTTGAATTTAATGACAAATTCTCCTTATTGCATTGTGCTGGCAGATAATTAGGTGGCTGTAAATACTATCCGTCTTGTTCTGTCATTTACTTGCTGCCGTTGACGTGTGAGCATTTCACAGTGGGATGTAGACAAAGCTGGAAAAGTTTGTGCAGCTAACGCTATGATACATTAACGCTGGAGAGTGTCCAAAAGAAAATCCTTTCATGCACATGCTGCTGGAAGTCAATCAAAAGCACTCGCTACTTTTCAAACACTGATAAACAGCATATTCTACCTGCTCTCAGCAGAGAGAATTTGTTTGGAATCAAGATTCACTCGTGTCTGCCAGTTTCCCTCACAAAGAGGATTTGTACAGCCCTGTAACGTATTTTACATAACCTTGTTTAAACTTCTTAATTCTCCTCATGACACAAAAAAAAACTCAAGTGCAGATAGAATCAATTATGCTTATTTTCTTATTTAAACTCTATTTTTTAGCTGCTTACAGTAATGGAACACAGCCAGAAACTTTTCTGTTTTTCTTTGGAGAGAGAATCCCGTGCTTAATCACACCGATTGTCTCTTTTGGCATAGAAGCTTTTTTTCCCCCCACAATGTTCATGAAAATATTAAAGTTTTTGAAAACTTCACACTCCTATTCAGTCCAGATGGATTAAGTGTTGCCATAAAGTTATCAAGTTGTACACACTTTAGGTCTTTAAAAAGAGTCATATGAAAAGTCATATATAATATCATAAATTAATGTTCTTTCACAGCTTCAATTACAAGAAGCACATCTGAAATAGAGATTTTTAATAATTTATTAATGATTTTATAGCCATAATATAAACTGTAGTTTCTCCATAACATACAAACCCTCAGATCTACAATAAATAATATAAAAGACCTGGAGAAAAATAGCAAAATGGAATATTGTGTGTGCAGAGGTACACATTTGGCACATCTGAGTGGTAAACAAGGCCGGCATAAAGCTGTATGGAGTACGGCATATGGTGTTGTTGAGTATATGACACACACAGTTCCCGACACTGCTGGGAAAGGTGTATCTGGCCAAGTTTAGCTGGTAATGATGCCCAGTGAACAGCAAATCCAAATCCTGCAGATGGGTCTAACAGTCACAGGAATTGTGGGGCCCAGTTAGGAGCCATTTGAACAAGTCGTCCTTGAGAATAAGGCCACTCAAAGCCAGTCCTGACGGGACGCAACGTCGCGGGCTTTTTTATTTCAATCAGACAGTATAAGCTCTGTTTTCCGTAATAAAACACATTTTTCATGTTTGGGCTCGGGGGGTGTTACGGTTTGCTCGGCAAAGCTAAATAAATAAATAAAAACATCTGCCAAAGCATGTATGTCACCTGCTGGAAATCAACGGCAAAAATCAGCATTTCATAAACAATAATGAACAGCGTGCAAACACCGTTAGACCTTGAAGATATTTGTTTCTTGCACGTGTTAGTATGTGTGTGTGCGAGTTAAATTTAGACATGAACTTAGAATCCGATTTGAAAGCCATGCTGCATTCTTCTGGAGAGAGCCTACATATTGGACGGCTTTTATTCGCTTTTTCTGAAGAGTTCCCTTCACTGAATCTTGTACAGTTCACTTTAATTGCCCAGTATAAAGTCTGGCTACCTACCTGCAGTGACACCCCCCTCCCCCCCGCCCCGGTATCTGAAAAAGCAATATTCTGGCCAGAACTCCCTAAAGGGGAAAAAAACATAAAATTAAATAGAACATCTGAACTCCGTCCATTTGAGGTTATTGTTACATTCTTCATCATTAAAGGAACATTAGCGGTTAGCATAGGCAGGCGTATGCCGCATAGGCACATTAAAGAGGCTGTTTATCGATCTTACTCGTGAGCGTACTGCAGGTGCCCCACGCTAAAGCCGCAGCCTAAACATGAGCGATAGCCCCCCAAAATATCGAGGACTGCAAGAAATGGAAGAGAAGCCAACTTACCTGTCAAAGTGTGTGGCAGGGGAGCTGTTTAACAGCTTTATGTAACAGCCTGGCCAAAGGAACAAGGGTTTAGGTGAAAAAAGACATCCTCCAGCGGAACATATATATACAGTATATATACACCGTTATAAAAATATACTAAAAGGACATCATTCCCTCTTTATATAGTCACATATACATGTGTATATTTACTAAAGTTTTGCAGTGATTGTTGCACAACGGGGAAAAATGTTTTTGGTTAGTTGCTGTAATGTTTAAGTGAATTAGCAGCTCTAAAATTCCCATTGTCTGTGTTTGTGGGTCATGTTTTTATTACATTGTGATAAAAACCTGTTATTCTGACGTTGTTGGGACCACTGTTTTGGTCCCCATAAGCGGAAACTCTTGATGTATAAAATTCTATGAGTGCATTCAAAAAACAAATGGTTACTTATGGTTAAGGTTAGGGCTGGGTAGGGGTTAAGGTTGTCATTGCTGGGATTAGGGTTTTACCCATAGAAATGAATGGATGGTCCCCCAAAAGATATGAATACAAACTTGTGTGTGTGTGTGTGTGTGTGTGTGTGCGAGCGGGTTTACCTATCCTAATGGGGACACAATGTCCCCATAACATGATAAATATCCGTTTTTTTTCCCTTATGGGGACCGGTTTCCTGGTCCCCATAAGGGAAAACTCTATTTTATAAAAA